>CM039482.1:22640968-23064682 GCA_022433065.1 Begonia loranthoides
CTGCCAAGCCCCCTAAGAGGAACAGCCTCCAGCATCACCTCTGCAGTACATGGAGGATGATGCTCCTCTGCCCCCTCTTTAGCCATCTCATTTTTCATTGGTGCTTGAGNGGGGTGGAAACCTACTTCTATCTCCACTCCACAATACACACCTTGAAGATGAGGTATTGTAAAAGATAGTATCCCAAAAATACAAGGCCAAGAGGTTTCAAGAATGCCTTGCAAGGGCGATGGAGGAATCGGCGCTAAGGAGAGGGAGGCCGCGGTTTCTTCTTTCAAAAGAGAACCTAATTTTCTATTTTCATCCAAAAAAATCCATTCTTCATTCTCAAAGAGGGGTTATAAAACCCTAAGTGTTTACAAAATAGGCCCAAAGACAAAAATGACCTGACTTAAACAAATAGACAATGACTTACACAAAAATGAAAAATCCCGAGTGGAATTTTTAGACTCTGTAAAACGGAAATTTGGCATAGCAAACGAAAACAAAATATAACATCAATAGCTTGTTCAAAACCTCTGGATTTTGGCTACATTTGGTATGGAGGACCAAAGTTGAAAAGACGTCATCCCGATTGTCGAAAAAGCCCTTGAAGATCCGCAGCTCAGATTCTAGGCGGAATTGGAAAACCCATAATTTTCTCCAAAAGATTGCATGACCTCTATTAGCCCAAATGCCAACTCCTCTTTGTTTATTTGATTCAAAAACCTACAAAATAAATAAAAGTTAGAAAATAAAGGAGCCATTGGCTCGGGCCCAAGCGACAGGAATTTGGGGCAAATCAAATTGCGGCCTGAAGCAATTTCGATTGTCGTAGTGCGAATTGACAAAGAGTGGTATATCTTTGCCCTTGTGTAGATTCATATTGCTTTCTGCTTATGTGCTGATTGTTCCCTTCGCATTTCAATTTGCACGACATCATTCGTCGTAGGGAATCTACGGCAGATCATAGTCAATCCACTGCGGATCATAGTCAATCCGCCGCAGATCGTAGTCAATTCGCCACAGCTCTAATGATGATCCTAGGTGCACCATCAATATTATAACATTATTTTCAAAAATATCAATCTCCGACCGAATAGTACATGATCCACTGTGGATCGAAATCAATGCGTTGAATGGCAAATGTGATAGCGATGTTTGCGGGGACCTTTTTCCATAGTTTAGTGGTTAATTTGTTAAAAAAATAGTTTCGTAGTTGACTTTTTATTGATCACAAAGTGCGATGGTTAATTTGTCATTTCCCTAAAGAAAAAGTACCAATCATGCCTATGTAGTGCGATACCAAGTAGTACTATGACCATGCAAATCATAACGTTGTAAATGGTATGATTCTAATCTCTCACTTAATGATGCACATGCTGTTAGTTAATAGAGCAATTCATTCCTTTATTTCACTGATTTTTACATCAATATTAGGGTTACAAATGGAGGATTTTCAACCCTTACTAATACCAAGGATGCCATTAATTGATAGCAGTGAGGTGTTAACTATGTGTCATGGGTGGTGATTGATAATCACAAGCTATCAGTAGATTTGATAGTCTTTCTAATGGATTGGTCCAATGTGATTTTGATTAAAGACTGACTGGACTTGTATTGGGTGATAGCTAACTACTATGAGAAGAAAGTAAAACTTCTAATGAAGAATGACGAGGTAGTTGTGTACATTTGTAGTTCTAGCATGGTAACAACACGTCCTATCTTGAAGGTCTGTATTGGTATAATTAAAAACTCATGAATCTATAGGAATCTGTGGACTGTTGATGGTGAGTATGAAACTAGAGGACTGAAACCTAGATTATCAATGTCATATAATATATTTGTAACTCCTTTTTTCGCAAATCTTAATTTTCTTATAAGTTTCTTTTATTTGTTTTTCTTTTTAAACTACAATAGTAACACTTGTCACTAAAATACTATTTAAAATAATATCATACATTAAATCAACTACTAAACCATGTATTTATGAAATCGTTACAGCGGAAGCCTTTTTTAAGAAATCATAACATAATCCTTGGAAAACCCAAGTTTAAAAATCCTTTACAATTTTTATATAAAATCCTCTACATAAAAATAGTAAGCTAAATAAAAAAAATAGAAGCATTTCCATAAAGACCATTCAAAAAGTTGGTTGTCAAACCTCAACCAATAATCCACAATCTACAGATCCAACAACACCAAGTCTTCATTATGAGCTAGCTTCCTCAACCAAAAACTCATCAATGGCCATTTCATCCAAACCATCCTTACCTACAATGTAAGGTTCATTTATAAGTCTAAGACTTAGCAAGTAATGCATGAGATAGTGAACATAATATTTCATGACACTAATTCATCTTCTTCTTTCTTCATTAACTTTCTTTCTTTCTCTTTCACTTTCAGATATGAGTAGGCTCGGCAGTGAGACATCCACCACCTTTCTCCACCCTTTTAATAGGTCTCCACCCTTGTGCTAATCAGCCCCAGGTTTCATCCGAAGCAAGCTAGCGAGCTAATGTTCAACCGGTCCACCCTTTTGGGACAGTTTGTCCTCAGTATCATCTTATATCTTTCTTAAATGCAGACTCGTATATGACCATATCTGTAATACCCGTGGTATTTAGTTTCGTGTAAACATTGGATTAAGCAAAAATGTAATATTAGTCATTATCAATCTGTCACACTTTATTGTTGGTGTTTTTATTATGAACAATAAAATATTGAAGTGTGTTGGAATTATAGGGATGTAATTATATATTGTTAGGGAAATAAAGATTTAAAATAAATTAAGAATTTAAAACAAATTTAGTCGAATATTGTGAGAAGAAGTTGGCGATCGATCGCGGCAGTTGAATGGCATCAATGACGATCGACCGACGCTATTAACTGGTGATATTTGAAGAAAAAATTGGTGGATGTTCAGTGAATGGGTGGTCGATCGTCCAAGAATAAATCGATCTCAAGAAATGATAATCAATCTCCAGAAATGGAAAACCTTCGACTCTTGACACTTCAGTAGGTGTCCAAGCATCTTTATTCTCAACTCTTCACCTTCGTAGGGAAGTTGAAGGGTTTTCTGAAGTGTATATAAATAGAACGTGTATGTGTTAGAAATTTTTCCTTCTGGAAAAACTAGTGAGAGAATTACTCTGTGAGTTGGAATTCTGTGAGACGTCCTGATGGTGAGTTAAGTTACTGCTAAAGAAGGAAAGGAGAAGAGCTAAGTGAGGCAAGAAATATTGCTTGTGATTTGTTCGTAAGGACCTACATCACGGGAGTAGGGTATTTACTGTGTCGTTCTGTTGTGTTATACGTTGATGTTCTCTAAAGAATTTGCTTCAGTGATAGGATTATTGTTAAGGATTTTCTCTGTATGCTTTCATTGATAAGTTCACTGTAATAGTTATGGCTCGATGATAGTTCTCTGTTCGTGTTGATTAGTCTGCTAATAGTTTGAATGAAAAAGAATTAATATGTCGATGATTAGTGGTGAGGAAGAGAAGAGTTACATGTTAGAATTCTTTGTAATGCTTCGCGACTATTTTTCCTTGCAAGTTAATGTTCTGTAATGGTCTGTTGTTCCTATATCCTATGTCTGCTTAGGTTTAGTGAATTAAATGGTATGAGAAAATTTGTGGGGAATTAATCAGTAAAAAAGACATAAGTTACACATGAATAATATGGTTTTTATGACTAACTTCTCTGTTATTTAGCTGTTAAATCTGTGGTACTATTTTGGGACAATCTGAGAATTAAATAGGTCAGTTTTTCTTTGTTGATAAATTGTCAATAGATATTTTGCTTATATTGATATCCCCCGCGTGAAGTTAAACAAATGAAAATTTATTAGTTATCTTAAACTGCAAATTTTGATGTATTGGATGCGTAGTATGAATATAGGAAGTTTAGAATAATTACAAGATAAAAGAATTGTTAAATGGTATTTGTCCCAAATGCATGTTAAGTTGGTTGCTGCCTTAGGTTGGTATTCCTTATATTGTCAAATAATGTGTTAAAAATAATGCATAAAAGATAAAAGAATAAATGTATAGTATCATTGTTAGAGTAATCGATAAAATGTTAGTAGAAATATGTTAGTGTTAAATTACAATTGAAACATGATTATATTCATTGTTTGTTAGTTGTTTGTAATATTCTTTGTGACATATGAACTACTATGTGACATTCATATATGCATGTTAGTAAGTTGCATGTATGCATTGCATGGATTAATAACGAAGATAATAAATGGTATTTTTTACATGGGTTTGAAAATTGAAGAGGTTGCTCATACGTAGAGAATAGCCCGTTTGGGTAAGTTCGAAAACTTAAGAGATTGCTTTTACTTAACGGGTTGGTGAGTTCGGAAACTAAAGAGGTTGCTCTCAAGTACAAAAAAATCCAAGTGGTGGGTTCGAAAACTAAAGAGCTTTCTCTCACCCAGCTTACAGATATGTCAAACTTATGCATGTAGAATTGTCATAGAGGTTGTAATTGCATTTCAATTTCATTCTTTACTGGGCAATAGACTCATTGTTCCTCCTGTGATGTAGGTATGGATTGTGATTTGAATGAGATGAACGTGGAAGAAGTGTGATGTGATGCAAGCTTGTGTTACCATGTGCGGATTGACCTCGGGGTTTATGGCTCTAATGAATAAAAGTTGTTTAAATGTCATAAAAGACTTTATTATGAATTTAAGTATTTTAATTTTGTTGTTTCTCTAAGACAGTTAAATGTTTTTATTCCGCATAACGTACTCTTATGTTTTTCAATTAAGTATATTTTAAATGGGTTTCAAAATGTTCAAAATTTTATGAAAAAATGCATAAATGGAAATGAGATGTTACAATTATGGTATTAGAGCATAATCGGGTCTAAGGCGGTGCTGTAGATTACTGGCAACACAAGATTGGTCGTGGTATACTTCTTCAACTATAAGTGCTTCTTTACATTGTTTTATTGCACTACTAATGTGAATTGTTCTGCTAGTGTAAATTACTTGTAGTTGCTTATTTCTACTAGTATTCATGATATAAAATCTTGTGTAATAAATAAATAAAATAATTAATTAGATTTTTCTGTAATAATTACCTTAAAGTTTAGTTACGAACATTAAACTTGTAAACATAAAATAATTAAAAATATAAATACCCCTTTTTGCCTAATAAATCTAAATGCTTCCTAATATATGTTCCCTACAATAGTTAGTTAGCATTAAATAACTAAACAAAAACAATATTATTGTAGGATAATAGAATGACAAGAACAACCATAGGAAACGTTCAATCCAATATTGGGAACGATAATGAAAGTAATGGAACTATTGGATATGAGAATACTATTGGTCAAGAGCATATTGCTCCTCGTGATGGCAGAAATGATATTCTGGATCGCTTGACAACTATCATAGAACGCCTTGTAGAAAGGGAAAATGAGAATGAAAATCAACGTCAAATGGTGGTCCCAGTAGAAGCTAGTTGGGAGAAGTTTAGGAAACTTAAACCTCCGTGCTTTAATGGGAATATGGCTGATGCCATAGGAGTTGAAGAATGAATTCAGTCTGTGGAGGACATGTTCGAGTATACAAGGATTAGGGAGACCGAGAAGGTTTCTTGTGCTGTGTACCTGCTAATTCAAGATGCGAGGTTCTGGTGGGATACTGTTAAGGTGACACATGATGTTCGAGCTTTGACATGGGATCAATTTAAAGAAATCTTCTATGGGAAAAATTTCAACCAGACTATCCAATCAATGAAGTGAGTGGAGTTTTTTCAGTTGCACCAAATCATAACTGTATTTGAATATGTAAGGAAGTTTGAAGCTCTCTCTCGATTTGCATCACACCTAGTGGCAAACAATGAGCATAGGGTTAGGGGTGTTCAAAACCGAACCGAACCGACAAACCGAACCGAAACCGATCAAAAAATCAAAACCGAATAAGGTTTTTTCTATTAAAAAAATCGAATAAGGTTCTCTTTTGTAAAAACCGAGTTTTTTGGTTCGGTTATCGGTTTTAGTTTTTCAAAACCAAAAAACCGAAACCGAACCGCATAAATACGTTTATAGTGTTTTTTTGTTTTTGAAGTTCCATATTCGGTCATTCGTGCCTCAGCCTCTGAAGTGATTTTAGCTCCAAAAGACCTAATCACTATTTTTTGGACAAAATTTTGTTTTGAAAAGAGAAGAGGAAGAATAATTTTGTTGTTATTAATTATGTTTTTATAATTTTTATACAATTTTTATTATAATATTTGAAAAAAAAAATTAATAAAGAAAAAACCGAAACCGGAACCAAGATTTTAAAACCAAAACCGACTCGGTTCTGATTTTTCTAAAACCGATTCCAGTTTTGTAATTTTAAAACTGAAACCGACTAGTTTGGTTTGATTTCACATCAAAATCGAACCGAACCGAACCGTGAACACCCCTACATAGGGTCTATCAGTTTGTCCATGGACTGAGAGTTGAGATTCTCAGGGGAGTCAAGATTTTTGCTATTCAGGGAGTCCCTTATACAAAGATTATTGCTAAGGCATTAGAAGTTTAAGATGCTTAGTTGATGGTGGCTAAATAGCGCGAAGTGAATCAGAAATTCTGGAAGAATACTCTTAACCAACAACAGAAGGGATTTAGTGCAAAGATAAATTGTTTCCCTGAATTAGAAGAGAGTAATTATTGTGTCTTCTTGCCCTCTGGCTAAAACCTAATTACCAATGGAATCCTAAGGGCTTATGCCATAAAAATAAACAATAAAATTTTCTATGCTGACCTGATTGTCATGGACATGAAGGGGTATGATGTTATCTTGAGTATTAATTCGTTATCCCAATACCAAGCGATGATCAATTGTAGAAAGAGAGAAGTACATTTTCTCTCCCCTGATGGAAAACAGCATACGTTTCTTGGAGTAAAGGAAAAAGGCAGATGGACTGTAATCTTTGTGCTTAAGGCAGACCGATTGATGAGAAATAGAGATGAGGGATTTCTCGTTAACGTATTAGACACAACGGTGGTATCAAAGACAAATCTGGATGAAATTCCCATTGTTCAAGACTTTTCGAAAGTTTTTCTGGACCGACTTCCTAGATTGCCTTCGGATCGTGAAATCAAGTTTGTGATTGACCTACACCCTGGAACAGAACCTATCTTGAAGAATCCATATAGAATGGCCCAGCTGAACTAAGAGAGTTAAAAGTCCAACTTGAGGAATTAATTAACAGTGGAGATTATTTCATCTTAGCTTTTCACCTTGGGCAACGCTAGTGCTATTTGTGAAGAAGAAAGATGGGTCGATGAGGATGTGCAACGACTATCGTGGGTTAAATAAAGTAACCATTAAGAATCGATACCCTCTACCAAGAATAAATGATTTGTTTGATCAATTACAAGGAGCTTTGTCTTTTCAAAAATCGACCTCCGATCCAAAAATTATCAGTTGAAAGTTAAACCTGATGACATTTCTAAGACTGCATTTAGGACACGATATGGACACTATGAGTTTCTAGTTATGTCGTTCGGATTAACCAATGCCCCTGCGGCATTTATGGACTTAATGAACTAGGTCTTTAGTGAGTACTTGGATAAATTCATCAATGTATTTATTGATGACATACTAATTTATTCACGCTCTGAAGAAGAACATAGGGAACATTTGAGGGTTTCTCTCTCCATACTGGCAAAGCAAAAGTTGTATGCGAAGTTCTCTAAATGCGATTTTGGCTAAACAAAGTAAGTTTGCTTGGCCACATAATTTCCAAGGAAGGTATTGAAGTGGACTCTACAAAGATTCAAGCGGTGGTAAATTGGTCACAATCAAGAAATGTGGGAGAAGTTAGGAGCTTTCTTGGATTGGCGGGATACTATAGGAAATTTATAAGTGAGTTTTTGAAAATTGCACTACCCCTAACGGGCTTAATGAAGAAGATTGCTCATTTTTGGTGGACAAATGATTGTGAAGAGAGTTTTCAAGAGTTGAAATGTCATCTAACTTCAGCTCCTGTCTTGACCCTGCCTGTTGAAGATGGTAACTTTTGTATCTACTACGATACCTTCAAGAGTGGATTAAGTGCAGTACTTATGTAGAATGAGAAGGTAGTTGCTTACGCCTCTAGAAAATTTAAATCGTATGAGGCAAATTATCCCACACATGATATGGAACTTGCTGCAGTCGTATTTTTATTAAAAATATGGAGACACTACCTCTATGGGCAATGATGTGAAATCTTGACGGATCATAAGAGTTTAAAATACATCTTCACTTAGAAAGAATTGAATATAAAACGACGGCGGTGGTTGGAGTTTGAGAAGGATTATGACTGTGAAATTAAATATCACCACGGTAAAGCAAATGTGGTAGCTGATGCTCTTAGTAGAAAAGTTGCAGTTATCAGAATGGTATGCGAAGAAATGTCGGTTGGACTTTACAAGGATATTCAAGAATTGAATATCCAGTTGGTCCCTACACAATTAATCGTTCTTTTATCCACATTGTCATTGAAGCCTTTGATACTGGAAATGATTAAAGAGACTCAAACTGAAGATAAGAAATGTGAAGATTTTAAATTGAACCCAACTCTTAAAAAATACCAGTACCATTCCATCTCTAGTGACGCGATCATGAAATGTAAGGATAGATGCTACATGCCGGGAAAGTCAGAATTACGATTGGAAATCCTAAGTGAAGCTTATTCTTCAAGCTTTTCTATCCACTCCAGATGTAAATAGATGTATAAGTACCTTAAATTACATTACTACTAGTCGGCGATGAATTATGATATCGCGCAATATGTCGCTTTGTGCCATGTATGTTAACGGGTGAAAGCTGAGCACCAAAGACTTGGACGAATGTTACAACTAATGCCTATACCTGAATGGAAGTGGGAGCATGTCACTATGGACTTCATCATGGGACTGCCTAAGATTGTAAGAGGGCATGATGCAATTTGGGTTATTATTGATAGGCTAATAAAGGTTTCTCACTTCCTACATGTTGCCATGACTTATAAAATAAACCATTTGACAAGACTATATGTTAAAGAGATTATGTGCTTACACGGAGTGCCTATCTCTATCGTGTCAGATTGAGATCCAACACGTTTTGGAAAAGTTTAAAACAGGCTATGTGTACAAATTTAAAGTTTAGTACCGCCTTTCATTCACAAACTGATGGACAAAGCGAGCGAACGATTCAAATATTGGAGGACATGTTGAGGGCATGTGTATTAGAGTTTCAAGTTGGATGGATAAGAATGCTACCATTGGTAGAATTTGCTTACAACAATAGCTTTCAGGCTACGATTGGAATGACACCTTACGAGGCCTTGTATAATAGAAAGCATAGATCTCCTTTACATTGAGATGTAGTTGGAGAAGCTGAATTCTATGAACCAAATATGATACGACAAACCTCAGAATCTGTTGCGATTACTCGTCAAAAGATGTTAGCAACTCAAAGTAGCCAGAAAAGTTATGTGGATAATCGTCATAGAGAACTGGAATTTGAAGAAGGAGACTTGGTGTTCTTTAAAATATCGCTACTTAAAGGGGTTATATGATTTGGAAAGAGAAGAAAGCTAAGCATGCGGTTCATTGGTCCGTTTCCTGTTACAAAGAGAATTGGGAAAATGTCGTATCAATTACTATTGCCAGCTACCATGGATGGAGTTCATAACGTATTCCACGTGTCTGTGTTAAGGAAGTGCCTAGGAAATCCAATTCAAGCAGAACCTGAGGAACATGTTGTTATTCAACCAAATTTAAGTTAAGAGGAAAGACCAGTGCGAATTTTGGGATTCAAGGATTAAAGAACTACGACACAAAAAGATTCCACTTGTTAAAGTGTTATGGCAGAATCATCATGCTGAAGATGCTACTTGGGATGAAAAGAAGACATGGAATATGCTACTTGTTAAAGTGTTATAACGAGTTTTTACGAACGGTTGGTAGCGGTTCGAATTAGGCGCGCTTTGACACGATTTCTCAAAATTTAACACATTTTCAAAAAGTGATGACAATCCGGGTAGTCACATATGCTTCTGCTGTAAATTGAGAAAAAGAATTTTATAATAAGTATTCCGCTGTTATAATGATTTTAATAACGAGTTAAAGTAAAAAGGGATTTTAACGGTTCGGTTTTCATAAAAGAACTCTGATGTTTATTTTAAAATGTTTTCCGCTATTGTTTTATGAAAGGAAAACAAAAAGTTTTAAATTTCACGTATTTCTAAATCTAAGAAAAACCGGGTCATTACAAAAAACCAAACCAGATTGGAAGGACTAACACAAGACTTCTCGGTTCAACACGAAGAGTGATAGAAACCTCCACCTTGAAACAAGAATCAAACCCACCGGAAACAAGACATGGCTGAAAAAGCTGAATAAGTATTCTGCTGTCATACCTTGCTTGGCATTGTTTTTATATTTCTGCCTTACTCTTCTGTCATATTTCAATGCTTAATTTCTTTTACTAGATGTTAAGTGGATGCACTGAGCCCTGTTGGCGTCAAAGCAGGAGTATGAACTAATGATTTTATGGGGTCTGTCTAGAATGAACGAGATGAAATCTATGTTTGGCTTGCAGTTTTAACTGGATTAGTATTGCCTTGGGATTTTCTTATGTTCTGAGCATGATTATTCTCCCGTTCATTGAGTTATAATACCTTGTTGTGGTTATTAAGCTCGTTATTTGTAACTCTTTTATTGTGGATTCGCTGTAATTATATTTGTCATTCAATTATGCGACTTTAACTCCGTACCATTGCTTAATATCTCCGAGAGCACCCTTCACTGTTGTTGCAAAGCATGTTCTACAAACATATTTAACTAATTAGTTGTGCCAATTAACTACAATTAAGTCTTCAATTTTGTTAACCATCTCGTGTTAATCCTCAAGCATGATAATTAGCTATTATTCTTTTAGCCTCAAGCATATTAATTTAGCTTTTAAAGTCTTCAAGTATGATGACTAACTACTACTTGTATGGTAATTAATTATAAATCTTCAAGCATGTTGATTATCCATTCTTGTTAATCCTCAAGCACGTTAACTTGTTATTATTGCTCTTTCAACCTCAAGCATGACAAGTCACCATCTTTACAAGTGTCGTTTATCTTCACCGTTTCTAGATATCTCTTTGATAGCTGCCCTATAATTATTCTTTCATTCTTTTCACGTATTCATTAAATTCCTACATTTTCTTATTGAATTGCCAATTACTTATTGAATAATCGTTCCTTTAAATTATTGTCATTTACTTTCCGTATAAGTGTTATTCAATTGTCATCATGCATCATGCTAATAATAACCAATAGGGAGTGCCACCTTGGGGTGGTACTCACACGCATTGAGAGAGAAAAAATGATAAGAAGAAGAAAAGAAAACAAAAGGGAGTTGGGGGGTGGATGGGTAGCAGGACTAGTCTGCAACTAGCTGAAGCCCCTCCCCTGTCGGGTATGAGAGTTCTAGTTACGAATAAAATGTTAGATCTGACCAACTATTCAATTGCTAGAGAAAATCCCCCAATCTTTGGCTTGAAGTGCGAGTAAAGAACGAACGAACGAAAGTAAAGAAAAGACTGGGATGGGTGGCCCCCCATCCCATAAAGGACTAAAGAGAGGCATAACATAAGCATAAACCTCCATTTCTTTTACTGGGTCGTTGGCTCACGTCCTTACTTGTAGTGTAGGTAACGAAATAGTAGTGCCGGGTGCAAAAGAGGAGGCCTTCCCCGTGGAGCCTGTAGAGTATCTGAGTGAAACGCGACCGGAGTAGATGGATGGCCAAAGGAAAGAAAGTAAATGCATATTTTGTAAGGGTTTAAGGGTAAAACGTGTTTTGTAAAACATTAACCGTGGTCTTAACTCGTATTTTGAATATGTGACACTTTTAACCCTGAACTTCAATTAATGTTTTGAGTGATATTTCCGTTTGCGTTTCTGCTATACTTTTGAAAATGGGTTTAACAAATTTAGCCTTTCACGATTTAAATGGGTCTAAATTAAATGAAGTGACGACCAAGATTTTTATGAACACTCTGATATTATTTTGAAAAGAGATTTAATTAGTTTTACAAAAGTTTTTAAATTAACGCGTTTTAAGAGAAAATAAAAGATAAAGAAAAATCTGGGTCATTACACAGTGATCTTTCATCTTCTGGACAACCGCCCTCTCGAAGTCTGGACGACCACGAAGAGATTTTGAAAGGAAAATCCCCTATCGGATATCTGCTGTAGACGCTACACATCCACTATGAAAAAAAAACTACATATTAGTTGTGGACAATCGCTATCTAAATGTCTGGTAAACCGTGATACTACCCAAGACATTTCTATAATGGTTTTTCTTTGAATTAGTCGCCTTGTCTAGATTGCATGTTTTACCTTCTGGTCGTTCACTCCCGAGAAGGACTTTCACATGAGGACGTCAGCCCATATACACAGATGCCTACTCTAGCATTTATCAAGGACAATGACCTAGACCGGATGTCTAATCTCGAGAGGGATTGTCACATGCGGACGTTCGCCATTACTTCAGTTGGACATCCTTCAACATAACGGAAGTTCGTTCTTCCTACAATTGACAACCCCCGCCTGTATTGAATGACCTTCAACACAATGGACTTCTATTTTCCTTACAACGGACATCCCCCTGCCTGGTTTGGATGATCTTCAACATTGTGGACATTCGTTCTTCCTAAAACGGATGTCCTCTGCCCGTTTTGGATGACCTTCAACACTACGGACGTTCGTTCTTCCTACAACAGACTTCCCTCCCTAGTTTTTGATGACCTTCAAAACTACGGACGCCTGTTCTTCCTACAACGAATGTCCCTTGCCTATATTCGATGTCCATCCACTGAGAAGCCTATTCCCAAGTAGAACTTACTTTTCCAGATATCCGCAACAAAATATTTGGACGTCCACAACCTTGTTTAAATATTCAAATTTCTACATTAAACTTTCCTAATCCAAAAATATGCTAAACAACACTAAATTTTTGTTAACATTTCATCAAAATATATTACCTATACAAATAGAATGTCCAATCCAAGTACAACATGCTTTCATAATACAATTCTTTAATTATAAATTCATATTCTAGAATTTTTGGGTGTTGCATGTATGTTAGCAATCTAGATTACAAAAATGTGTTGTTTTGTCGACTATAGAATCAAAGAATTTTGTAGTGATTGACATTTGCAAGAAGTTCTGTGGTTGAAGGATTCCTATAGGAGTTGTGGCTTTCATAAAAAAAATATATCGTTTAGTGTGATATTCATAATTCAATTCACCTTTGTAAAAAAATTGATGATCCATATATTTGATACGATTGGGTGAAATATAAAATTATAGCACGACAATATTTTTGTGAGAAGATTCATGCCAATGATAATGGATATGACATAATGACACGACCATTACCTAAGAAGAAGATTGAGAGTTATAAGAGAAAAACAAAAAATGGTGAAATCATAAAATGAGGCAAAGGGGGAAATTGGATGCCATATGCCTCATTAAAGAGGTGAGGCCCTTCATGATTTATTTTCAATTAAAACAAATGACATTTAGTTTTTAGTGTTTAAAATAAATATATAAGATTGATTTTGAAAGAAGATTCCATAAGAGAAAAGACAGAAAAAGTTAGGTATGCTACTAAATTGTGGAGATAAAAAAGATGAAAAAGAAGAAAAAAAAGATATTTTTTTAAAGATTTCTTGATTTATGTGAAAGATCAAAACAATCAATTTTGCTCCTATCCAATCAAGTTTTTTGAAGATTCTTCGAGATCGACAGTTTCACTTATTCTGATTTCAAATAAAGAAATTATAACGCAATTGGATTGATATATATATTTTTTAATTTGTCAAGAATATTGATGGTCAAGATTTATTATTTTTGATGTTGTTACTTTAGGAACCATTAATATTATTATTATTGATAATAATTAAAATCACGTTAAAAATCTTAGGGATTTTTTCCTTTTCACTTTATTTTTGTGATATAATTAAAAAAATAATTTATTTTATTTACATTAAAAAAAGAAAGTATTTATATATTGCGTGGCCAATTTGGAGACAAATTTTCCCCAACAAAACAAATTTCACGGCAATTCTAGTCAACTTCAAAGACAAAGAGTAGAGGAACATTGAAGAAGTGTACAATTGTGATAAATGCCTAAATTTTAGCCATTGAATTGTAACTTAGAAAAACACTCCCCTCCAAGTAAATCTCTACCCAAATAGCCAATTATCAGGAATTTGGACATAACATATGATCCAATGCCAGGAGGACTCCACGTTGACAAAAGTCGCTCTTCGCAATTTATTTTTTGATTCGTATATTTATTAACACAATAATTCGATACTTAAATTATATTTATTATTAAAAAAAACAAAGAAGGCAAAAACAGCATCTGGCAGTTGCAGTTATGGGTTCTGATACTTGTACCTTTATGATGTAATCAAATATTGGTTGGTTCCCAGCTGGACCTTCACAGTTATGCCTATGGGTCATTGGATCTTCTCTCTTTCTCTCTCCTCAACTTTTTCACCTACTTTATGTGAGAGATTCCTCCCCTTTTATTTTTTTCTGATTATTATTATTTTTTTCTCCAGTTTTTCTTTTTCTATTTGTTGTCATTTGATTTTTTTTGCGTACAGTTTGTGCAATTTGGTCTATAAATTCTTCCCCACATTTCTTCATAGGCCCCTTCTCTTTTCTTTTCTTTCAGATGCTCGATCTTCTACTTTCTTTCCTTCATATTCTTCCTTCTGAAGAAACTGGCTTTGATCTGAAGCTATATTTAACTGGCTTTCCACTTTAACTTCTCAGCTGCTTCATCTTTTGGGTTTTCTTTTTTCGGAATTTGCAAATCTTTAATTTTCCTGCAGAAATTTCAGTTTCTGGGCTGATTGAACTTGAAATTTCCTCGAAAATTAGTGGATCTTAAAAACATTTTCTGGATGCTCAATACTTTGTTCTTGATGTTTGAGATTCATGTCTCCAGCTCTCAGTGAAATCCTAGCTTGGTGCATGATAAATTCCTCATATAGGCGCAGGACCCATCTAGTTCAATCTTTCTCCGTTGTTTTCCTCTACTGGCTTTATTACGTTTCATGATTTTTTCTTAATCCTGTAGTAATTAGCATATAAACTATTATTAATTACTATGTTCTGCTATAATTTAGATTTTTAACTTTCTGGGTCCTGCTATTTTCTATCTCTTCAATAAATTCTAGCGAAAGAACTCTGCTCTGTGTTATTTCCATGGCTTCCTCTTCTGGGACATCTTCAGGTTCGTCACTGATGCAGACCTCTGGTTCAGAAGAAGCTATGGTGGATCAAAGAAAGAGAAAGCGGATGATATCAAACAGGGAATCTGCGAAGAGATCGAGGATGAGAAAACAGAAGCATTTAGATGATCTGACGGCTCAGGTTGCTCAGTTGAGGAAGGAGAATCACCAGATCATTTCCACCATGAATATTGTTACCCGGAATTTCTTGGCCATCGAAGGAGAAAACTCAATCCTCAGAGCTCAAATGGGTGAGCTAAGCCATAGATTAAGCTCTTTAAACGAGATCATCTCTTTCACAAATCAACATGACGGAGGCGCAGTCTATGGAAATGGAAATTATTCAGCCTCCTTCACTGACGCCATCGATGGATTTTTTAACCCCTTGAGTTTCCTTACCCAGCCAATAATGGCTTCTGCATCAGACATTTTTCAGTGTTGAATCCCAAGAGGGCTAGTGAGAGAAAGCGACAGTAGGAGAGAGAAGTGATCTGTGAAGCTTGCATTAAGTAATAATACATAATAAACATCACAGAAATGTGATTATGGGTCATGTTTTTTTGGTTTGATGTAAGATTATCATATCAACAGCAATATATAACTGATTGCTATGTTATCAATCACTATCACAATCTAAATTATTGACCAAGCTTCCCCAAATTTCAATGGCTTTTTAAAAATTTCTACACATTGTATTGTAATTGTCTACGTAAAGGCAAGGGAAAGAGTGGCGAGGAGAGATGAGAAACAAATGTGTACTAATATAAGTGGTCAAGAAGGGGAAATGGCGGCTTGCTCCTCATTTTGGTGGGCAAATTTGAACGTGGAAACTCTTGGAGTTGATGGGTTTAGTGTAAGGGAAAAGCCAAAAAAGCAAAAAAAAAAAAGACAAGGTCTGATGTGTCCAATTTGATGACTTCTTCACATAAGACAAAGTTAGCCTGCTCGATCACACAGTGGAGTCTTAAGTGAAAGACTCTAAGACAGTGACTGATTTAGCTGAACACCAACCAAACTCTCCTCCCTCCACTTCACTTGTTAAAGCTATGTTGAGGGTAGTGCAATGTGATGAGATGTAAAAGGGCATTCATGTAAAATGACCGTTTATTACGAGGTCGAGTGAAAAAGCAGAATTTTACGTCTTTGTTTTACTAGATCAGATCGGATTCTGTCTTGGGTCCGAAGTCGGTCTAAAAATTTATGAGTTTTAGTGCAAGTACATAATGAAAATATGTATGCACATTACTTTCGAATTTTTTTAGAAATTATTTGCGTTTTTCATTAGTTTTTCCCATAAATTATGTAAACTAAGATGGGATGTCCCATAATTAAATATAAATACACGAGACTTCTTCAAAAATAGAGTATTGTGAAACTTTTCACTCTTTTTTTTTGGTCATCATTCTAGATGACCCAAACCCACCACTCAATAGTGTTACAAAAAGCTTGGTAGGAGCAAGCTCCAATATTTATTAGGTTTTCTTAGTAAGTTGGATTATAAATATGATATTCAAACATGATTTGAATTCATATTATGCACATTTGTTATTTAAATAATATTATTTGAAATTTTTGCTGGCTTTTGGACCATGGAAATCGAAGGGATGTTCTAGTAGTTTCCACAACTACGAGGCCTTTGATCTATTCGTAATAGACAACTTGTTCATAAAGAGTGTTTTTGTAAGGTAACCACAAGAACATCGTTCCCTTATGTGGTTCACAGGATAGATGGATGATATGATGAAAATCATGCCATTGTTTATATCATAAAAGAATAGATTGTATTATTCTAACATTGATATGTGATCCAACTTAGTTTTCTTCCTGTAAAAAGACATCTCGCTAAGTTAATTAGATTTGATTTAGAATTTTGAGCTTTGTTTATGGGTTCTCTAAATATTCATCGATTTCACTTCAAATTTGAAAACTAATATTGGATATTAATTTGATACGAACTAATTTTTTTTTGGATAAAATCATGCCATGCATGAAGTAGATGATTCAATAGTTTGGATGACTTATATACTAAATTTAAATTAGAGTTAGATCATGTCACTGGTATTCAATTTGAACAGATTTATTTGATAATTAATTTGAATTGAACTTCATGATATTAATTTAAATTAGAGATCAGTTTTATTTAGTTTCATGATTGCATGTGTCATGACCCAAAGGGGTCTGCGGCGAATCAGAGAGTGATTTCACCCCAAAAGAATTAAACTGTCTAATCATTTATAAAATTTAGAGAAATTAATAAAACAACTACTAAATTATAGGTTCAATGACAAATTAATTACTAAATAATTTTTTACTAACAAATAAAATAATCAACTATGAAAAATAAACGATGCAAATATCACCGTTAACACGTTGAAAAAAACATTATCGCGAAAACGATACCGAAATATTACTTTATACAATTCTAATTCTACTTTAGTTTTATGATAAAATCACAATAATTGAAACACTCTTACCACGAAGACAATGCTGTGAAGTTTTAGCATGGTCTTCCCATCGTAAAAAATAATTCTCACATTTTCAATTTTTGAACATCTTCTGGTGACTCACCTATCTTGTCGATTTCACCCATCCTGTTCTCATCACTATCTTCTCTTTCCTCTTTTTGGTTTGTCGTTGTCGTTGTCGTTGTCGTTGTCGTCATCGTCTAGTTCTCATCACCAATGTTTCACTTTTCGCAGAGGAAAATAATCTTTCCTCCGCAGAAAGTAATCTTTTCGTTGATGGAACATTATTGTTCTGTTGCGGAACGTTGTCTTTCCGCTGCGGAACGTTGTCTTTCCGCAGCAGAACGTAATCTTTTAAATTTATTTAGTGGAAAAACAACATTCCACAACAGAAAAACAACGTTCCGCAGTGAAACAACAATAGTTTTTAATGAAAAATTTAACTGCGATGTTTGCTACATTCATCTTCGATAGTTAAGTGTTTTGTTTGTAAGCTAAAATTGTTTAGTGGTCGACTTGTCATTGACCTCATAGTTTAGTAGATGTTTTGTTAATTTTCCTAAAATTTAATAGAAATTAGGAAAAGGACAAATGAACCATTGTACTTTATAGTCAATGACAAGTCAACCACTAAACTAAGTAAAAAGGTCTCCGCAAACATCACTATAATGTTTGCCATTAAACACATTGATTTCGATCCGCGGTGGATCGTGTATTATTTCACCGCATATTGATATTTTTAAAATAACGTTATAATATTGATGGTCAAGGGCAGATCATATACAATCCGCCATGGATTGACTATGATCTGCGACGGATTGATAATGATCTACCGCAGATCATCGTGCCTTATTCTGCGTTCTTGTCTTACTATATATGTATCGACTGTGCGTGTAACGACCCGGTTTTTCTTATTTTTAAAAATGTGTAAAATTTAAAAATTTTCTTTTATAAAATCAGCGGGAGACTTTTCTTTTATAAAATCTTTTACAAATTGCAACGGAAAGCTTTTAAAAATAAAACAAATAATTTGAAGAGTAAAATAAATAAACTTTTTACATTATCTTTACAAAACCTTTTACAATCATTTTCCTTTAAATGCCTTCAGCCTAGTCAGCCACAAGATTCGCCCGTGCAAATCCTTCATCAACTGCTCCTTAACCTGTTGCTCGTACGTACCTACATCACAAAACTTAACTAATGAGTCTAACGCTTAGTAAGTGATATAAAATAAACTATACATTGCACGTGTCATGCAACTTTTGAAATCCATATGCAGTTTTTGTTTTCTTTTTTGTTTTCTATTTCCATTTTACTGTTTCTGTATCTTTGGGAAGCCGGGTCACACAGACCTTTCCGACCCATATATAAACATAACTGTGCACATCAATACATCTAGTTCCGACATCAATTGGCAACCCAATAACCATGGACATCAATGCACCTAGTCCCGACATCATCAATCGGGGACCCAATAACTGTGCACATCAATGCACCCGGTCCCGACATCAATCGGCGACCCGCTATGTGATAAAGGCTTGACATCGACCGAACCGCATGATAGCTATTGTGTACATCAATACACAGCAAACCCACACATCTGGTATAACAACTCTGACATGGACCGAAAGCTCTGCTAGTGGTTGTATGCATCAACGCACAACAATCGGCTCTGACATCAATCGTAGCACACTAGCGGTTGTGCGCATCAACGCTTAAATGACCTCACATACACAGTTGCATAGCCCAGCCTCGACATCAATCAATGACCAACTAATAGCTCACATCTCATATCATCCATCATGTCTTTGGGAAGTTGGGCCACACAGGCCACATCGACCCACAAGATTATTTTACCATTTGATTCCATTTCTATTTCATTTTTTATCCGTTTCACTTTCAACAACCATGCATGAAAAACCATTTACGTAACATTTGAAAACCATGATTCATGATGCTCGTGAATGCATACAATAACTATCTCCTCTAGATAGGCCTCAAAACATGTTTAATCTCATTATCATTATCTTTAATTCAAAACTGAAAAACATATCATTAAAAGAACCTATATCTAATAAACAATGAACAAGCATCAATACAATCCTCAGAACATGATCACAACCTAACTTAATAATTTATGAAAGTAGTAAACATCAACATACAATTCCTAATTCTTGCGATGTAGGGTCCGAAGGCCAAAACACATGCATATCAACTTACCTGTCATCTGTAGAAGGCTTAGCATTTAGCACTCTTCTTTCTTTCCAATATTTTCAATAATTAATAACATTTAATCATTAATAACTATCTCTCCAATAACCATCTATAGAGTTCCATAACCCATGACAATATTTCTTAGCAATAAACTATATTTGATAATATCTAGGTTCATATAGTCTTAACAACCATTAATCAAATTGTAGAATATAAAGCCTCAACCACTCGATACCATTATCCCTCATCATATCAATTCATAGTCCAAACCCATTAATATTCTTTACATTTAGTAAAATAGTAAACAACAGGAGCAAGAGTCCTCAACTAGCAGAACATATAACCTCAATATATTTTATCTTTAACCATCACCAACAAAATAGCAAATATGCAGAGGACTAGTTTCAGGCAACTGAGTATACTTCATCAAAGCTATAATAATTATAGAGTGTAGCTTCATTAATTTCCACATTCTTTATCAACAAAGAGAAATCTAGAAAACTATTCATAGTTTGTGCAACATATAATTTCTTTTAGTATCTAATAGACAAAAGAGAATACAGAATAACATCCAAATGGAAACACTTCACGGACCAACAAACCTCATCATACTTCCTCTTTCCTTCTTCTTCATCTTTTAACACAATAAAATCCATTTTAGCATAACATAATCCATAAAAGGAGATAGGGAGGAAATCCTCACCAGAGGCACACGCACGAGCAAACCTTCTCCTTCTTCATAGTGACTCACAGCTTCGTCCTTCCTTCTCTTCTCACCAATCGTCAGAAGCTCAAACCCGAGGAGAAAACCAATAGAGCACCATTCCGTAGCAATTCCATCAATTGAAATAGAACAATTCATCACACGGCAAATCCAACACAAACTAAAGGAAATCACCTTGCCCGGCAATAGAGGCCGAGAATCCAACACATAGGGGACCTACCTCACACTGCCGCCGGCAGGCGCTGGAGAAGACATTGCCAGAATCGTTCCCAGAGGCCCGACCTTTCACCGAAACCCTCACCCTTGGCTTCCTCCTTTCTCTTCCTTCTCTTGCACTCTATCTCACACTTTCTCACAAAGAGAAACTCCCAGCTCCAGAGAACTTCACAGATTCACTCTCTCGCTCACCCTGCTTTTCTCTTCTCTCAATTATTCACTAGGGAGATTTCACATCTCTAGCAAACCCTCAGCCTTTTATCACTAGAGAGCACCCCACCCCAGCACAAATCACAAATTGCCAACAATAAAGGAAATAAGACGTGGAGCAATCACAGCCAACCCACGCATCGAAATTCTCAGTTATCGTCTCGGGACATTGAAATACGTGAGACCGTTGATAGACCAGTTGATATGCTATTAATCGCTGTAATGTAACGTATTTTTAAATTTCTTCATTTTATTTTATTTCAATTCAAATTATTCCTTTCTTTATTTAATCAAATCTCCTTTCAATTTTTTCCAAATAATAATTTCCAACAAATAAATCTTTATCCAACTAATTCTATTATACCCAAATAATTTTCCAATTATCCTTATGTAATTCAGTTATGGGAAATCAAAGTATTACAGTGCGCTCTGGCGAGTTTACCAGGAACAACAAAATCCTACTACCACATGAGGGACCAAGCAATCACTACTACCAAATGTCTTAGGAGCCACCTTTCATCAGATGATGAGAAGGTCTGGTAGGGCTTAGATACTTGCACCGTGATCCCAAGATTGGAGCGTACAAGAAGCCAAAGTCCAATGACTTGAATGTCATAGCTAGAGTGATCCACATCATCATGACCCACACCATTTTGCCTTGGGATGGACATCGAGACCATGTTAGCTGCATGGATCTCTATTTGCTCCAGAAGGTATTTAATAAAAAAAAAAGTAGACATGAAGAGGTGCTCAACAACCCAACAAAAAGTCTACCATTCAATTGGCTAATTCAAAGGATTGTTGAGCATTATGGGATACCAATCTTGGAGGAGGAGCCGAAAATCAAAGAGAAGACCACGAACGTCCACAACAAATTGAAAGTGGACTTAGTGGGGCTCAGTAAAGTTGAAAAAGTATGGGTATGCAAGACTTCATCCAAACCTGCTCTGAAGAAGAGAGCTACAGTGTCCCATCCGCCATCCACCCCCCTCCCCCCCTCCCTCCCTCCCTCCCTCCCTTAGTTGTACGGCTTCCACCCACCTCAGTGGCTCAGCCTCCAGCCCCCTCGGAGGAACAACCTCAAGCCACCTCGAAGGAACAACCTCCAGCATCACCTCTACAGCACATGGAGGATGATGCTCCACAACTGATGACTCTGCCCTCTTATCAGACATCTCATTTTACTCTGATGCCTGAGGAGATGTCCGACTGGATGTGCAGGATGGAGGACCAACTTGTCCGCATAGACGAGCTCCATTAAATGGGGCTGCTCCAAATGCAAAAAATTGAGGAGCGAGCAGAGGAGTGCCATCATGAGATGTTGGTAGCATTGCAGAGAATGGGGTAGTGAGTAACCCCTATACCATCATCTCTAGTAGCCTCTTGAGCAACCTTTCGAGCAGCTCCTCCATCAGCCTCTCCAGCATCCTCTTCTATAAATGAAGTCACAGGCTGCTTGTAAGTTATTTAGTTTTTATGGAAACCATTATTTACTTTACTTTATTTGTATGCGACGTAATAACGTGACTCAAATTTGCAGCACCACTGGCCTCAAAGGCCAACCTTCTCCCATTCCTCCATTGACAGCCACGTCGAATGGATTGTAGCCTCCACCACTTAAATATGTGTGTGGTACGTCTTCAATTTGGTCATCTATGTGTTTGCACTTATTCATGCCTTATTAGTCTGATAGTAACTTGTCAATGTTTTTGCAGCCAGGTGAACTGATGGATTTGTGCAAGAAGTATGTTGCTGCAAATACTTGAAAGAATCTGGAGACGTCACTAAGATCATCTTCCCGAAGCAATAAGGGATGACAAACACTGTAATATCCTGAATTTTTGATGAGCTAAGCACAAGGCTTATGTGATGATTTTGGGATGTTAGGAGTTAAATTGGACAATTTAGGATGTTGGTCAAGTGAAACATGTTTGGATAAAGAGAATTACGATGCCTGAATTATGTCCATATTTAATTTAGGAAAATGATTAAGGTTATGGAGAATTTTGTGATGGTATTTAGAGTTAGAGAGGACAATGTGAACTAGATCGATTTGTAGTGGAATTAGCAAGAGAAAATATATTTGGATGTTATTTGGATATTGTATGAACTAAGAGCTTGAGAATAATAAGGTTCTTATCAGTTATTGGAATTTAACTTGGGCAAATGTAAAGGAAGAATAGTGGAATATCTAGTATAATTTGGTTTAGATGATGTCCAAATATATATATGGAATTAGTGCATAGTGGTTTGGAGAAGATGAAATCTAATGGAAGATAATAGAAATTGCAATTAAGAGTATATTGAATCTAGTACTAGTTTTGGATATGAGGTTTGTTTATGTAACACATGAATAAATTGGAGAGTAAGGAGATGATAGTTAGAATTAAAAGAAGTAATATTAGTAGTTAATAATGAGGTTATAAGATTATGAATATATATATAAATTAATGGGAATATAAATATATATGAAAATATGTACACATTTACTGATATTTGAGCGGCGGGTGGTAAAAAATGAATGGCGGTTGGTCTCCCATGAATACCAGTTGACCGGTGTGCTAAAAAGTGGGTTTCTGAGTAATCAAATGAGCATGACGGTCGGTCATGGTTTGGAATCAATCAACCGCCAAATTAAATGTTACCTAGAAGTTGAAAAACGTCGCTGGAAGCTTCTGGTCTGCGTTATATATGTCTGAAGATGAAATAGATCGCAGTTAAACGCAAATGAACATTAAAGGATGCCAATGTTTGGCCTTATGAACATGAAGAGACGTAGCATATTGCTTATAAATGGTGATAGTGGCAGTGAAGTTTGAGAGGGAGTGAAGGAAAACACTGTGGGAGCTCTACCGATTTGTTGAGAGGAGTTTTGCTTCTAGATGAGAAGTCTGTAATGTCTGTGAGAGTCTAGGAGAAGAGACTAAGCATGAGAGAGTGAAGGTTTGAGGTGGGTTGCAATGCACTTCTCTGTTTTTGGAAGGAAGTGATGAGAATGAAGAGTTTGTGATTTTATTGAATGGAAGAAGTTTGAAGGAAACAACACAGTGGTGAAACGGCTGTGAAGGAATGTTGGAGAATGAAGTTCAGTAATTGGAGATTAATTCTCTGGTTTAAGTTATCGGATGCTTCAAGTATTGGTTTCTACCCGTGTGCTCTCTGTTGATAAATAATTATTGTGGTTATTGTTAATACTTATGGAAAAGTACATGGGTTTGATATTAGGTGGGATTTTTTTGGAGTTCCATTTCTGCATACGATTGAGTGTTATTTATTGGACATGATATATTGTTGGGAATTATTAAGTTGAACTGATAGATATGATTGGAAAGATATACCTTGTTGGAATTGTTGTTGGGTGTATTAGTGAATGGTGGAAGGAAATGACATAGTTAAATATTAGTTTTGGAATAGTTAGGAAATGTTAAGTAAAGGTTAGGTGGAAAATACTAAGCATGTTAGTTGAAGTTAGGGGACATTATTATTGAAAAGTAAATATTAATAGCTATATGTATACATCATGATTAGGTTTCGAGAAGAATAATTTTTAGTGGTAACCCATTAAAGTTAAGGACTCTAGGTACATAGTACTGCATGTGTTTTGTCCAAAAGAGCCTATATAACGAGAATTAGGGGGTGTTTGTTTGATGTTTGTTTATTTAATGCATAGCTTATGTTATATTGGAAACGTACCGTTGAATGATTGCTTGTATGTTTATTAGATTTAAGTTCGGTTCTTTAATTAGGATATGGTGCACATTATAAGGTTACGATAATAGACATGATAGATAGAATTGTATGCTTGCATCATTGTTCCTAATGCACATGAATGTACAAATGTAAATGAATTACAAATAAATGTAAACGTAAAGGGATAGTTTCTACATGAGTTCGGAGACTTGAGAGGTTGCTCTCACGTGGGAATGAGTCACAGAATGAATAACAGTAAAAGATAATTAAGTAAAAGAATAAGAAGAGTTTGTTCTCGATTGATGTCGAAACAGACTAGCTAATGGTAAGTGAGGCCATTAGCGTTGATGCGAATTGCTGCTAGCATGTTCTCGATTGATGTCGGAACCGATTGTTATACATTGATGTGTACAACCGCTAGCATAGCTTTTGGTTGATGCCGTAACTGCTTATCGGAGGTGAACTCATTTGGGTAAGTTTGGAGACTTAAGAGGTTACTCTCATTCAACGAGTGAGTGAGTTCAGAAATTGAGGGAGTTGCTCTCACTCAAAGAGATGTTTAAAGGAAAAATATATAAAGGAAAACTCAACAGTGAAAGGAAAATGCAATGGTAAAAAATAGATAAACAAAGTAGAAAAACTGTATGTGTTTGAATAGTATTGTATGAGCACGTTTTACTTTTATACTATGTACTGAGCATTACGCTCATAGTTAGGTCATGTGATGTAGGTATGCAAAGGATCAATGATAGTAGCAATTAATGAGGCATTTGTGCGTTACGGGCTTAGTGGCTGGTTAGGCTAAAATGGTTTAAAGAATAAATGTAATGTTTGGCAATAACGTTTTTCAAAAGTGAACTTTTGTTATGGTATTTCATTACATAAAGGAGGTTTTCAAATGATTTTTAATTCTTTAAGTATTAGAAATACAAGTCTTTCGTTGTTGCAATGTTTTAAAGTTTTACAGCATGATATGTTTTAAGTAATAAATAGTTTGACAAAAAAGAATTTATTTATGTACTTCTTATTTAAGTTCATTTTTAAATGAAAAGTCTTCCGCTATGATTTAAAAGAAAAATTTTTCAAAAATTGTGAGTTTTAAATTGAAAGAATAACTGGATGTTACAAACACGGTGAGAATTACAGTCTTTTACATGAAGTAGTTCAGAAGATGTTATCTTATTACTCATCCTTGCTTTGCGTTCTTTGTATGTAGTGCTTTGCGGTGAACAAAGAAGAGTAGTTCAAGGTTCAAAACCAAAAATTACTAATAACATTAGGGTGGATTCACATAAGTTAACATCTTGCCTTTTTGGTTTGTCGTTCATGTTTCACCAATTCTAATGCGTGCTTCCTTTGCATTTCAGTCCCACCCAATTCAACCGTGTTTTACGCCATTTGGTGACCTGCACACTCAATTTCCTTACCAACTATTATTGCGTGAAACAATTGCGATTGTCGTAGCACCAACGGACAAAGAGTGGTTTATCTTTTCCCTTGTGTAGATTCATATTGTTTATCGCTTATGTGTTGATTTTTCCCTTTGCCTTTCAGCCCACACCACATCTTTCGGTTTACGAGTGACGGGTTAGGGCTGCTCCAAAATTGCAAGGAGATCGGATTCCACTATCATGAAGAGCTACTTGATAAGAGTCTGTTGTTTGCCAGAGCATCCAAGGTAATTGTGGACTCGCAATTGTCATTTGCGATCATCACTAATTTACGAAGGAAATCTCACAGGAAGAAGGCGGTGTAGTGTAGTTAAGATGTGTATGGATACTAATTTTGTTGTACATAATAAAAAATTCATTGTCTCTTTATATGTTTACTTAGTGTACCTAGAAAATATATGTTGATATTTATGTTTTGTTTTGTCTATTTGGATAATATCTGTTTGAAAAATAACTGTTTGGATTTCTGGTTTTGATAATGTCACAAGGGAGATAGACTAAAAACAAGGGAAACTCTTGAAAAATTTTCATTTTTTTGAAAGAGATATTGACTCAAACCATTTCTTTCATCATCAACAAACAATGAACATGTTCATTGCAACAATTTAAGCAACCTGTGCATAACACCAAACTATACAAAGGCAGAGGAATGCTAATGTTTCGTCGTGTTTCGTGGCAGAAAGTTTACATTCATCGCAGAACATCATACATTCCGCCACAGAATGTCAACTTTCCGCCGCGGAACATCAGCATTTCACAATGAAACATCATACTTTGCTTTTGTGTGGTCAAACTCGGTTATACACGGTCGATCAACCTTTGAATTGCGGTTTTTCATAGCCTTCACAAATTCAAGCAAATTAAAATGCGGTCGATCAAAAAGTGAAGTACATATTCAAACTGCTGAAGTAGAGATTCAAAATTTTGACCCCTTGGCTTGGGGAAATGTTGCTAATTTTACTATTTCATACTAATCAATTTTCATTCATCATCAACAACCAAATTATCAACTCTATTACAACCATATCATGTACTTGTGCATAACAAACGCAAACCAATTTATCAATTACAACTATATCGTGCATAGGTGCATTACAGAGCAAACCAAATTATCAATTCCATTACAAGCATATAATGTACATGTGCACTAAGAATCAATGTGATCTAACCATATCAAACATTTGCATTGTTTCTTGATGAACATCCAACTGTTTACCTTAAAGAAACTGTTATAGATGTTGTATAGTTTCGATGCATAGTTCATCTATTGATCCTTGCATGTTTGCTCACTCAATCCAATTATTTGATATTCCTTATTTGATGGACTTGCTGTGATTTGCATACAAGTGTCAGATGCAAAATCGATGTTCCGCTTGCCACCCATTTGGCCGAGGCTTGGCGGCTTTTCATCTTTCTTGAGCAAGTGTGAACGTCATTATAACACTTTATTTGGAACGTCATTTCACCTTGCATTTTTGAGGCGTGCATCTGCCACGTGCATCCTTCCTAGCAGGCAGCCCTCAAGCGATGTATGCAAGTGCATTCCTGTGCTTGTGCCCTAGTATATAAGTATCCATTGTGCAGTCCAATGAATTCACTGTGAACCACGATATCCTCGGCGATGCTTGGTACAATGTTGGAGTAGAGCTCAACGATAATGTTCTGAAGGTTAAGTACTACAGTTTTTTTGTCGAGCAAGACAAAGTTTTCGATGTTCGTAAATATAGGAGCTGTAAAGAGGTGACAGACTTGCAGGATAGGTTTTAACCATTGTCAATACAGTTACAGGACTCCTAGCCTCCAATTCTGTCACCTTTTTACAGCTCTCAAATTTACGAACATCGACAACTTCGTCTTGCTCGATAGGAAACCCGTAATACTTAACCCTCAGAATATCGTCGTTGAGCTCTACTCCAACATTGTACCAAGCGTTGCCGAGGATATCATTGTTCGTACTGAACTCACTTAACAACATAGTCAAGTCTTATATACTAAGGCACAGGAACATAGAATGACGCACGATGATCCGCGGCACATCATTATTAATCCACCGCTGATCATGGTCAAGCCACAACAGAAGTGTCCCAATCCGGTGCAAAACGTTAAATATTATGACATTATTTTTAAACTTTTGATCCACAGCGAAACGAAATCAATACATGTTCGATCCGCAGTAGAACGAAATCAATATGTTTAACAACAAATGTGATAGCGATATTTGTGGGGAATTTTTCCCATAGTTGAGTGGTTAATTTGTTAGCAAAAATTGTTTAGTGTTTGACTTGTCATTGATCACAAAGTACAATGGTTGATTTGTTATTTTCCCATAGAAATTTATGGCGGAAGACTTAAAAGTTGAAAATGAAGAAAAAGTTAGAGCCTAAAAATGTAGGCTAACAACCATGTTCAATAGTAATATCACAAATAACATAATAGTAACTATACAACATAAATAACTTTATGACAAAGAAATACAAACATAAAGTACTAAAAATGGGAGGTTTTTACCCCATCGATTTACCAAACAACAAACAGGTTGTTTGAAAAATACATTTCAATTTAATAACAAAACTATTCTAGTAGAAACGAGTTATCTAACAAAATAATCTACCAGGGCAATCTATCGAGGCTATCTACTAGTGTGGTCTATCGTATTAATGACGAGATGATCAGGTTTTGTCAAAAAACTTTTATCTTCTTTGATTTTTCGACGCTAAACATTAGCAACTCAATACATAATAATCCTTTTACATTTTTGTGAAAACTTTAGTGACTACGTCTGATAATTCTAAATTAAAACTCCAAAATCCAATTTTTCTATTTGAAACCCTAAATTTGGACCAAAATAATGAAAATTGGGACAATCGATGTAAGAATAAAAAATTTTAAAAATAAATAAAATTCCACACACATGAAATTTCCACATCAGTCTAGCGTTCGAATTCGATCGATTTGTTGCATAGTGTCCACATATAGATTTTTAGTCAATGGGTCAAAGGACTAAAATTTGAGTTATTTGGTAATTTGAAGAATAGTAGTTTCCCTAATAATTGATGGGTAATAAAATTATACTTTAAATGGGAAAGTAAGATTGGGGTTTTTATAAAGAAAAGACCCCATTCTCACGGGTACGAATTCACGAATCTTGAGATAGAGACAAAGAGAAAATGGAGAAAGGACGAAAAATCAAAGTTGTGACAGAAGGATTTCGACCGAAGATTCATGTTATCGGAGTGTCTGTTCACAACATTGGTGAAGGTAGTTCACATGTAGAATCGTTTAAGGTAAATTTCTGAAGTACAGAGTCATATTGGTGTTGGGTTTGGAATTGAGCTTATAAGCTCATTAATCCCAAATACTGGTGAAGGGTTAAAGCTATGAGAGGCGGAAACTCAGCCGATATAAGGATTTCCTCCTTCCTCTCAGTATGGACTGGGCGATGAGTTGAGAATCCATGGTGGATGATCAAGGGATTACCCGCTAGAGAGATGAGTCACTAAAGAGTTGGACCATAGAGTGATGAACGCTCACTCCTCAACGAAGAGAACTTCATTCCATGGGGGAGCGATCTGAAATGATCTCTTGCAGTGATCCAGAAGGATTTCATTCTGGAACGAAAGGATCCTCGTTCCACAGCAGAACACGTTTAAGTAATCACCTGATCTGCATTTTTTCGCAGAAAAATAAAATTTTCCAAGGACGTTCTGCACTATATAGTGCTGCGGAAGGTGAACTTTGCATGATGGCACTGTTTCCCATTTCCAAATTCGTGTGAAGGTCCCCACAGATGCATTATCCTACATCTGCGGATGGACTATTTTTGTCTTCTAATGCATTGCCCTATTTCTAAGAACACTATCTTTCTATTTTCTTCACTGAATCATTCGGTTTGGGTTCCTAATCCCAATTTAGAACCCTCCCATTTTTTCTATTCATTTTGTTGATAGAATTTCTTTGATTTTGTATGGTATATGCTCAGACAAGTTTAGGGATTTTGAATCAATTCCCAAAGAAGCGGTTGCTCCTATTGATAAGAGAGATTGTCAAAAAGGTAGGGATTTTTATTCTTTATGCACTACATCACACATGAAAACCCGATAGGACTGTTTCGACAACACGTCCATTTTTACGTATACTTAAGTATGTTTTCTCAAGTTTACTTTATCGTACTTGGTATTCTGTTTGGTTGTCTGTATATTGGGAGGATGAATCCTCTTGATGTTTTGGCCTGTCTTGATACTAAAGCATCATGAGGCTATCCCTTGCAATCTTCTGTTGTGTGAAGATTATTTGTTTGTATGTGCAAAATGGGTAGTAAGGCATTGGTGACATGTCTTTGGGTTTCAAATCCCTAAAGTCAAAATGGATAATAAGGCGGTGATGACGCGCTTGGGTTTCGAATCCCTAAATCTGGCCTGAGTGTTTAGTCACACAGATTGGAAGATTATTTGTCGTTAAGTTTTACTCTCCTAGTACCTTTCCATTTGATGGGTGGTGTGATGGTTCGTAGCTCTATTCGTCGATAACCCTTATCAATTTAGATCTATAAGGTAGCTAGTTGAGGAGCAATCTATCACCGATAATCTTATATGTTACTTGATAGTAAGGACAGTGTCATCACCTGGTCTATGAACTGCAAACACATTTTTCTTCTGACTTATAAGGTGTTGCCAATCGACGGATTGTTTCCTTTCTGTGACATGTGTCATATGGATCATTGTGTGACCATCCATTTTCACTAATGACTTTTTTGTTGGAAAAATGATGTAGGCCTATCTTTGTGATATAGTTGTCTATGTATAAAATATATTTTGATCAAAGCTTCATCAATGGCCATGGGCATGTTTGATAAAATGATGAAAAGATTTCAAAGTGATTTAAAAATCCTTGTATGATAAAAAGAAGCATGAACTTTAGTTTTTAGAGAGAAATATAAAATTGTTTTATCATGCATTGCATTTAGTCTAGATTTCCTTATTAAGTTAGTCACTCACCCCAACAACCGCTCCTCATTCTAGGTACAGGCAAGAGCAGCTAAAAATTCCTTAGTTGAAAATTTACCCTATTTCTGATTATCTTAGAGTGTTTAGATTTATTTCGTAGTGGGGATATTTTGTTGGTATGTATAAGCTTGTATCTAATGGTTCAAATTTGTTGCACAATACTTTCTATTTTATTACTTTATGCATTATTGTTATCGTGATTGCTATACGGACCTTGACCCATATTCCTTGGGTTGTGCTTAAACATTACAGTCTTCCGTTGACAACCTAACCATAGGCTGGGTGGTCAGTCCTATCTGAGGATCGGGTTGTCTGGCACGATGGTTCTATTAGGCCCGTCTTCGTGTCGTGACAAAAAATTTATAATATCAGAGTTACAAGGTTCTCGAACTCATAAGTAGTGATCACTCAAGAATTTAATAGTGTAAAGTTGCATTTTGTAAACTTTGCACAAATCACGTTGTCTAATCAAGTGAAAGTTTCTCTTTCTTAGAATCTACAAGATGCTACCAAGGGGAGGAAACCCCCATGCCCAACCTCAAGAAAGCAATACCGATCCAATCGCCGCAAGGATAGAAGCATTGGGAAACCTAGCCAATAGTAGTTATGTTCAAGATCAAGTTGTGACAAGAATGACCTATTTTTGGGAGTTACTAAGCTGAACCCGCCCATGTTTGAGGGTGGTACAGATTTGATGGGAGCGAAAAATTGACTCTAGAAGATGGAGAATAATTTTGATACTCTCCAAGTTCTATAAGAATACCAGGTGGGGATCGCCACTCACTACTTGGAGAAGTTGGCATCGAGTTGGTGAAGCGCTATACAGTCCAGGTTTGATATGCAATCCATGGAATGGAAGGACTTTACGAAAGTATTCAGGTCACAGTATAGTAGTCGCAGTCTTTACAAGTCGATGGCTAGAGCCTTTCACGAGTTGAATTAGGGTCAGAGTATAGTAATGGAGTATTATGGCAAGTTTTTCAAACTCTTAACCTACTCTGAAGGAATTTCCAAGCGAGGTCAGGTGGTCAAGTTCAAAAAGGTAAGAGAGATCATTGCAAAGGTAGGGATTTTTATACTTTATGCACTACATTGCATAGCAATTTTCTATCTAATATTTTGTGGGTTTCCACATATGAAAACTTGAAGGGCACTGTTTCGATAGCACGTCCATTTTTACGTATACTTACGTATGTTTTCTCACATTTACTCCATTGTATATGGTATACTATTTTGTTATTTGTACATATTGGGAGGATGAATGAATGAATCCTTTTGATGCTTTGGGTAGTCTTGACGCTAAAGCATCACGAGGCTATCATGTGCAATCTTCTGTTGCACTATGATTGTTTGTTTGTATGTACGATATGGGTAATAGGGCATTTGTCACATGTCCATGGGTTTCAAATCCCTAAAGTCAAAATTGGTAATAGGGCAGTGATGACGAGCTCCTTAGGTTCTTAATCCATAAATATAGCTTAAGTGTTTAGTCACATGGATTGGAAGATTTTTAGTCATTGAGTTTTACACACCTAGTACCTTTCCATTTGATGGATGGCGTGATAGCTCATAGCTCTGTTCGTCGACAACCTTGGTCAATTTGGATCTAGCAGGTAGCTAGTTTAGGAGCAATCAATTGCCAAAAATCTTATCTGTTACTTGATATTGCAAATGGTGTTATCTTCCAATCAATGTGACTAAACACTTAAGCTATATTTGCAATATAGCTTAAGTGTTTAGTCACATGGATTCGAAGATTTTTAGTCATTGAGTTTTGCTCACCCAGTACCTTTCCATTTGATGGGTGGCATGATGGCTCGTAGCTCTGTTCGTCGACAACCCTTGTCCATTTGGATCTAGCAGGTAGTTAGTTTAGGAGCAATCAATTGCCAAAAATCTTATCTGTTACTTGATATTGCAAATGGTGTTGCAACTTGGTCTACAAACCGCAAATATGTTTTTCTTCTGACTCATGAGGTGTTGTCACACGTGCTAGATGGCTCCATGTGTGACCATCCATTTTCATTGATGATTTTTTTGGTTGAAAAATGATGTAGGCCTATCTTTGTGATATAGTTGTGTATGTATATAGCATATTTTGATCAAAGTCCCATCAATGGACCCATGAATGTTTGATCAAATGATGAAGAAATTTCAAAGTGATTTAAAAATCCATGTACGGTAAAAAGAAGCATGAACTTTTGTTTTCCGAGAAAAATATAAAAGCATTTTCTCATGCATTTCATTTAATCTAGATTTCCTTCCCAAGTTGATCATTCACCCCAACGACCCCTCCCCTTTTTATGTAAAGTCAAAACCAGCTAGGGGTGTTCAAAACTGAATTAAAACCAAATCGAAATTGATCAATTGGTCTGGATCAAATCAGTTTTGAATACATCCATAACCGAACTTCAGTTCGATTTTGTAGGAACTGAACTTATCGATTCGGTGTTCAATTTTACATATTCAGAATTGACATTAACTAAACTGAATCAACACTAGCACACTGCGCGCACTCATAGTCATTATTGTTGTCCACTGAGACACTGACGGACGTCCCCGGCTCTTGAAGGACGTCCATCAGGCATCACCTGACATCAGACGGACGTCCCCCAACATTGAAGGATGTCCAACTCTGCTCTCTCATGAGTCTCATCCAATGACCACCAATTTGTCCGCTCTCTCAAGTCTCATCTAAAGACCATTAACTGATTAAATTCATCCGTTCTCTAATCCAACAACCATCCCTTCATCAGACGTCCCTTATCATCACCTAGCATCAGACGTCTCCCATCACTGACGGATGTCCAACCAAGCTCATCCAATGGCCAGCAATTCATCCTCTCTCTCATGAGTCTCATCCAACTGCCATGAATTCATCCACTCTCTCAAGTCTCAAAAATCAGAATAGGTAATAGCCTCACCCTCACTCCCTCTCCTTGACCTTACAATAGTGAACACTCAGCAGTCAAATCTCTCAACACAACAAGGAGCAACAAGCCCACAACAACATTACAATAACACAATGCTAGAATAATCTCTTCCATCTACGATTCTCCTAAAAGGTTAGCTATTTGTTTACTTGGTTTACTGATTCTATGATGGAAAGCATTAATGAAATAGTATAGGGTCCTAGTTCTAACTCTACTTTTAGTCAAACGTAGAGAAAAAATAAGAAGTTTAGAATCATTTTACTTGGATTGCAAGTACTGATAGAGCAAAATGCAATCATTTTTCATAGTCATATGTATGTCATGCATCAAAGAATGGAACATCAAACTTGAAAAAGCACTTTCGTAGTTGCAAAACAATATTGGCAAATGTTGATATGAAGAAAAACACTTTAAGCTTTCAAAATATGAATAATGTGGGACCAAATCTGTCATATTTTAGTGTTGCAACTTGTCGAAAACTGCTTGCAAAGATGATTATAATTGATGAATTGCCTATAAAGTTTGTTGAAAGAGAGAGTTTTAGAGCATATGCTAAATATGTGCAACCGAAATTTTTCGTCCCTTTTAGAACTACCATTGTACAAGATATTATTAGTACTAATCAAAAAGAAAAAATAAGTTGAAAGAATACTTTATAGAGACATCTCAATGAGCATGCTTACCTACTGATACATGTACTGCCATTCAAAATTTTAGACATGATATTAATTGCTCATTATATTGATAGTGATTGGACCATGCATAAGAAGATTTTTAATTTTTGTTTGATTTCAAATCATAAAGGCGAAATGATTAGTAGAGAAGTAGAAAGATGCTTGTTTGAATGGGTAATTGAAAATATTTTGACTATTACGGTCGATAATGTTTCTTCAAACAATGTTGCAATTTCATATTTGATAAAAAAATGTTCAAAAATTAGAATGGGTTAGTTTTGAATGGGGAACACATGCATGTGCGATGCTTTGCACACCTTTTGAATTTGATTGTTTGTGATGGGTTAAAAATTCATCAAGAGTCTATCCTGAGAGTACGTAGAGTTGCAAAGTACGATCTTCACCTACAAGTAAGGGTGTGCCAGAACTGAACCAAACCAATTCGGTGAACCAAACCAAAACCAAAAAAATCAGTTCGATTTGGATCGATATTGAATAATCTACAACCAAAATTCAGTTCCATTGTGTATGAACCGAATATTTAGGTTTAGTTTTCAGTTTGACATTTGCAAAACCAATAATAACATAACTGAACCAAAACCAATTTGCAATTTTAAAAAAACTTACACAGTGCAATGCAGTGAACCAGGTGTTTGTTAACTATGAACTGTGAATTTGAAGGCTGAACTCTTAAGGCTAAAGGGCAAAGTCATGAGTCTCGTGACTCGCAATTTGAAAAGCCTCAGCCTCAGCCGCACTCTCCACTCTGTAGTTTGTTCAATGTTCAGTGTTCACTTCAGACCCAAAGGGTGACTCGCGACTCACACAGAATCACAAAACTTCACCTCGATGTAGAATTGCTTGATGTAGGGTGTTTGCAATTCACAAACCCTCACTCCCTCTCGACATTTGGCTCTTGCCGCTGTTTCATTTTTTGGCACTTCGGGTTTACTGTAGACTGTTGTTCCCTCAGGCGGGCCTCTTCCAGTCGACTTTACCTTCCAATAGGCTTTACCTTCCAATCATCTGTTGTTCCTTCTACAATTCCACTTCCCTGCCTCTCAGACTAAAACTCTCAGTCTTCAGAGGCTAAGACTCTGTGTCTCTATCTCACTCTCGGCCGGGTACTAGTACGGGTTCCTCCTCATTCATCAAGCTGAATTATTGAATATGATATTGATTATTGAATATTGAGTTTAAAATTGAATTTGAAATGGTTGGATTGCTGAAATTGAATTTGCAATGGTTGGATTGTTGAAATTTAATTTGGGATTGAAATTGATGTTGAATATGATATTGAATTATTTAGTTTGAATATGATATTGAGTCTAAATTGATGTTGAAATTGAGTTTGAATAGGTTATTAAGTCTCAATTGAAATTTAAATCTTTGAAATTGAAATGGTCGAATTGTTCAATTTGCTAAAGGTTGATTTTGCATTTTGTGTAATGATTCTGAATTGTTTAAATTGCTCAATTTGCTGAATGTTGATTTTACATATATCTGAATTGTTGATTTTGCAAGGCTTGTGTTTTTTGCCAAATTTTTGGAGCTCTATTATGTAATGTTATTTTTACAAAATACTGTTTATTTTTTGTGACATCCATATAAATTCTTTTGATATATGTAATTTTAAAAAAAAATGTCAGTGTAACCAAAACCAAACCAGAACTAGAACTGAAACTTCAGTTTGATTTCGGTTTGGTTCTGAAAAACCTTTGGTTCAGTATCGGTTTGGCCATTGCCGAACTGAAGTAAGTGCGATTCGGTTCGGTTCCACACCGAAACCGAACTGAACTGATATTTGCACACTCCTACCTACAAGGCTATAACATTTTAGAAATTTTTTTGAAAATGTTAAAATCATATGCAAAAATAATATTTGTCTTGACGTGCCTACTAGATGAAATTCTACATATTTAATGTTTGAAAGCGCTGAAATATTTCAAAAAGCTTTTGAGAGGTTAAGAGAAACTGATTGTCATTATCTTGCAAAATTGTACGGGGAAGGACCTACCACAACAAAAGATTGGGCGAATCTTAGAGAATGTATCAAGTTCTTAAAAAATATTTATGATACAATTGGAACTGTTTCAGCCTCCTCGCATGTTACTTAAAATATTTCATTCAGTGAAGTATATAATTTGAAAATAGTTATCCAAGAGTACGATAAGTGTGATAATACATTCTTAAGGAGAACAACTATTGGAAAGCAAGGAAAGTTTGATAGTTATTGGGAAAGTTGTGGTAAAATTAATTTCATCATTTATGTGGCAGTTGTATTAGATCCTAGATGCAAAACAAAATTCTTCAAGCATTGTCTTACCATGTTAATTGATAATGACAAAACAATGATTTGGTGAGCCAAGTAGAAATTTTGATTAACAGATTATATTTTCAGTATAAATTTGATTTGGGTTTTGAAAATTTAGAAGATAATTATAGTAAAAGTGTTGCAGCATCAACATCATTTACAGGAATGAGACAAAGTAGTAGTTTGACCCACAATAAAATATATGAGATGTTTTGTAATTGTCATAATAAGCAGGATATTTCAGATAATAAAACTAAAGTTGATTAATATTTATCTAAAAAGTTAGACGTTTTTTCAAGCAAACAAGATATTCTAACATGGTGGAAAGTGAAGTAGTTGAAATTTTCAATATTAAGTAAAATGACAAGGCATGTATTAGTTATTCCTATTTTAACACTTGCTTCAGAGTCAACTTTTAGTAGTAGATGATGTGTACTTGATTCATTTCGTAGTTCTTTGTCAGCAAAGACTTTCGAGACACTTATTTGCACTCAAAGCTGGATTCGATCATCAAACTATCAATCTATCAACCTGAAAGATGTAGTGGATAGTATTGATAAATTAGATTAAGGTGTGTTTTATAATTTTCTTTTCTATTCATTTCTATTCCTTTTATAGATTAATATCTTTGGCATAATTTCTTTGGAATTTTTATTTTGCAGAACTTGCATCAACTAATGGAGATAGTGGACCAGTTAAACTCAGTGGGTAAACAGTAGTTATGAGTGACAACTTAGAAGTTAGAAGTTGTATACTTTTTGTTTAATGATGAATTAGAACTGGATTAGAACTTGTATGTTTATTGATGAATGATTGAATTAGAACTTGTATGTTATAGTAACATTGTTACTGACTGTGTTTCATTGTTAATGATGAATGAAACTTGTATGAATTATTGAATTAGAGTTAGAACTTGTATCATTTAGCATTGATGGACGTCCCTCAATTTAAAACAGACATTTTTCGAATAAAAATGGACGTCTCTCAAGTTAAAATGGATGTCTCTTAGCTTAAAACAGGCGTCCCCATCATAAAACAGATGTCCCTTAGCTTACAATGAACGTCCCCATATTAAATTAGACATCCCTCAACTCTTTCTATATCAATTGGAAAGATGTCTGCTGCTAGGGTGATCAATTTTAAATTTCCCCTATTTGATTTTCGAGCGAACTTTCAACTTCCGCAGAACTTTTATCTTCTCTCTTTAAATTTCTTGAACAAGGAAATGACATTGAAGGCTGGAAAACTCACCACGAAGCGTAAAGCAGCTCCCTCCACCATTCAAGCCAGTTCACATTCACAAGGTGAAGGTGTTTCGAGACCATCGACCGGTCCCCGCCTATCAGCAGAAGAGAACTATTAAAATTCACCAATGTTTAGGACGATGTTGGGAAAGAAAAGGTACAACAATGACATCAGGCTCCGTTCTATTATTATATCTAGGAGAGTAGAATTCAATGCGTTTCCCGATTTTGAAATAGAAGAAATGTTTGAACGCATTGGATTGGCTGAGCATGCTAAAGGGGGAGGGGGGCGTATTATTATGATTGGGTTGTGAAATGATTTTACACAAATCTGGATGTGGGCGGCAACAACCTAATTGAGCTGGGTACTTATCTCTTTGGGCTTGAGATTAAATTAAATATGAAAGAGTTGAATGAGCTAATTGGATGCTCTACGGAGGAGCTGACAGAGGAGTATTATAATGTATCCAAGGACCCATACTTCGTAAAACAAGGAGAAGGTCTGACATTGATGAAGCAGTTGCATTGCAATCTTGATGTTGAAACTTTCTACAAGCCTAAATCTAAGGATCAAAATACCAAAGCTAGAGTCATCCATCATATGATAACCCATACAGTTCTGCTGCGTGATAGACATAGAGACCATGTCATGTACATGAATCTTTATATGGAGAAGCTCTATAATGGGACGAAATTCAACATTAGATATGTTATTATGAATATGATGAAGGCAACCTTGGAGAGTACAAGGAAGAACCTCCCCTACAACTGGCTCATTTTGAAGATTGTTGACAACATCGGGTTGGCACTCCCTCCCCACGAGCAAAGAATCAATGAAAAGACACTTGACATCTACAATCAGGTGACATTGGCTCAAATGGGAATGAACAAGAGGGGAATGGGTATTCAAGGCCCATGACACTCCATCCACATTGGCTGCACAACATCCATCCATGTTGACTGCACAACCTCCATCGAAGTTGACATCATAGCCTCCTTTGACGTCGACTGCACTACTTCCTTGATCATCTGCTGCACCCAGTCTAGATCATGTGGAGGTGGAGGATGATAATGTTCAACTCCCTCCTCAGTACTTGCACCATATACTGATCACTAAGGAGAGGTAGAACTAGCTTGTATCTAAGATAGATAGACATGAGAGGGAAATGGACAATATTCAAGCAACTCTACTACAGACAAAAGATGAGCTCGGGAGGCTTGTAAATCCACCAGTAGCCCTGCCAACAGGCCCTCATGCAACCTTTCCATCAGCCTCTCCATCTTCCATCGCTGGATCAGACAGATGATAGTAAGTGTTTTAGATCATATACACTTTCCATCTATGCAATGTTGCATTAGTTAGTTGTTGGTTTAGGCTCTTTGAGTTACATTTAACAATGCATTACAACTGTGTAGGCCTCTTAATATCTAGCAACCTTCCCCTCCTCCAACCTTTTTCAAAGTTTAAAAAATATTAGCAATGGGTTCTTCATCGAAGGAAGCAGTTCTAGGGCCTACTTCATAGCTAAAAATGCATGTGGTGTCTCTTCAATTTGGTTTTGTCCAATGTGTCAAATTTACACTTAGTAGTCTGAGGGATGTGCTTAAACTGATCATTACAGCCTATGAACTCGATGGAGGTGTTCATGAGATTGGCACGTGCAAATACCAAGAGGAACGTGGAGACATGTGGTACTCTTGCCAACATTAGAGGAATAAACTATATCATTTCAAGTTATTCTCAGTTGTAATTATATGCTTAACACATCTTGCATCAAGTTGTCTTTTTCAGAATGAGGATGTTTACATGATAACGAAGCTCATCATTCCAAAGAAAAAGCAAACAACTAACTCGGTGAGGATAAGTTCTCAAGAATGTGTAATAAATGTTTAAGACACTGTTATGGAAAATAAATCTATTGAATACCTTCTATATATGCAGTGTCACACTTTGAATAAGGAGGAGTTACTTGAAGTACAACCGAGTGACTCACTTATAAGTCTTGGTTGGATCTATGTAAGGCACTACAATATTTTTTTCACTTGTCAAGCTACTTATAATATATGGTTTTAATTTCTGACAAACCCAAAGCAAACTTGTTTCATATCATTTGTTGACTTGCACACCCATTATAGCTACCAGGTACTATTATTTGAGGCAATTACCATTGTCGTGGCCCCTACAGATAAAAACTGGTATATTTTCCCACCCTACGCTATATTCATTGTGCTTTGAAGGAAGTTACCTGCTAATTTCCCCTCCCAATTTTAGCCCACGCAGCATATTTCAAATCTCATGACCTCTAGGGGAGTTGGTGATTAGCAGTTGTCAATAGAAATGATTCCATATTCATGACAAAGTCCCTCTAGAAGACCTTTTTGAGCACTCCTCTCATGTTGAAATCAACCACGAGTAGATGTTTAGTGTCATCGATCTCCATCTCCGAAAAGTATAATTGAACATTTGAATTTCGAGTTATTGTACATTTGTTTATTATTATGCATTTGAGTTGAGTTATTGTACACTTGTTTATCATGGTATTCTAGTTGCGTATTCTACTTGGGTAACCATTCTGGTTGTTGGGACATCCGTTGTGGGCTTTAGAACATCTGTTTTAATTTGGAGCCATTCGTTTTAGGATGAGAGATGTCCATTTTAAACCAGAGATGTCCGTTTTAAGCTGAGGGACGTCTATTGTGGGATGGACGTCCCTTGTAAGTTAAGGGACATTCGTTATAAATAATGAGTAAAACCAAAAGTTTCAGTTCGGTTACGATTTGGTTTCTTCCCTTAATAACTTCGATTCAGTTCCCTTTTTTCCAAACCGAATAGAGTCGGTTTGGTTTGGTTCTGGTTCTGGTTCCACCCTAAAATCAAACCAAGCCGACTTCCAAGTCGGTTAACATAGCACATGAATCATTCCAAATCATATAATTTTTACTTCCAATCAGCGTCAATTCTCAATTTATCTTAGTATGCTACCTAAGTTCTTAGACAAGTTTTCCATCCATTAAATCAACACATAACATATGTTTCCTCAATATTAAGAAAACGCCTTGAATCCATAAATCAAAATCTTTAAACCTAACGGTTTCTAAAATTCATTAGTTTTACAGGAAGCAATTTGAAATGCAATCAATACCTCAATTTAACAGTCTTATTCAAACTTAGGATCAAATTTTAATTTAAAAAATCCAACATCCTATTATCTTGTAATTTAATGCTTCCATTAATTATTTTATCTTTTAGGATCCTTGTTTCGCCTTGTTTCCTTCAACCTTTTGTTCATATTCAACCATAATATTAAAACTTCGTCTATTGACAATACATAACCTACATCTTTAACAACGATCACATATATCATGTGATCTTAAGGCCAAGCAACTCACTTTTCACTTCCATATGAGCTAATTGTAGGCCACTCCTACCTTCATTACAACTTCTCATTGAATTAACTTTCAAATAAATCCTTGTTTTAGCTCACCTGAATCGTTTTATAAAATGTACTATTTTTGCTACATTTAACGAGATCAATCCAAGTATTTTCTCTTACAACTTTTCTTATACCTTGGGTATCGTTCTTTTACTTACTTAATGTCAAAAATCCTGGTACACATTGCTAAGCCATTTCTTAAATACCATATATCACATCACCTCAATAAATCTTTTTCTTAAGTCTTTTGCACAATCTAGTATATTTTATACTCATTACTTTTCATCAGGCCTCAAACTTGCGTTCATGCTTAGGAGCTTATTCTTTAATGAGTAAATCTCAACTTACTTATCCTTGTTGTGCAACTGAAACACTTGTCATAAAAGTTCACTTTAATTTTATCTACATTTTTTATGCACCACAGATCCGCCATAGTGTTGTTTGGACCAACTTGTTACATTTCTATTTAATCCTTCATCCATCAATATCGGAGGAAGTCAGCTTCAATTCATAGAGGAGATTTCGGCTCCAAGCTTCTGCCTTTTTCCTTCCGTTTCCAGGTTCGTTGACTCGAGAGGTGACTTTGTCAAGGACTAGTTTTTATCTTCAAACAGATACAAATTTCCAACCTCCGTCATTATCTAAGAGCAAAGGACCGAATTCTAGAACTGACTTGTTCAGGTTTCTTCTTTGCCATTTTGTCGCTCGCAGCAAGTCTGCTTCATCCAAGATGTCCAACCATGCTAAGGGAGATCCTTATATTAATTTCGCTATATTTTCTATAAGGGAGGTCCATTCCCTCCAAGGGATGTCCATCCTCCTAGAGTCATCATCTTCCGTTACCTCTCTATCAACTCTTTTGCCTTGAAGGATGTCTAGTATTCTAAAGGGTACATCCGTCGCGCCTTCAATTTTAACGCCATCAAGTCTACATTTTTAAGGGACGTCCATCTTGCCCTTTCTTTTAACGTCGTCTTCTATTTCCTATTTTGGATGTTTGTTCCTCTGAAAGAGATGTTTTTTCTTCCCCTGTTTATAACGCCCGTCTCTCCTTTGCTCAAACAATGATTCTTCAGCTATAAGGGACGTCCATCACCAATATTTGTCGTCCGTTATTCACTTCTATCGTTCGTTAGCTCCATAAGGGACGTCCTTTCCTCCACAAGGTACGTTTGTTCCTCCCAATCTTTGACGTCCGTCATTTCAAAAGGGCGTCACTCTTCTCCCAAATACCTAAGCCTCTCCTCACCTTCACTCCAACACCCAAGTAAGCTTTCACCAGTGCTTCATTTATTCATCAACGCTTTTGCGGGTGCATCAGTTTTGCATCCACATCCTTGGTTATCATAACTTAGTTCCACAAATCTTGCATCATGGCACATGCTTTTTTTTTTCACCTTTCTTACATTTGTAACTCTTATATTAGCATGTCCTTCATAATTCCTTAGCATTGACTTAGCGCAGCAACATGGTATGACTAATTATTTCCATAAATCCCTCCAGGTGCCAGAGTTGTTATTTCACTAAAATAGTTAACTGATCCTTATTGTGGTCAAACCATTATTTGCTTAATATTTGTTTGTACACTTGTTTTTATTTTGTTCAATGTTTCAACATTTCATTATACTCTTGTCTTTATTAACACTTACTAATGTCATACTTTAACTAATCCAAAATACCCTTCTATTAATGATGTTCCGTTGAATATCATCACCTTTGATTAGGAGGGGTGATTTTCCAATTCTTTTTTCCTAAGGTGAGGTAACACAAGTCGTCAAAATCCAACTTTGCCTATCCTCAAACGTTCTTTCTAGTCCATGTTAGTTCTTCCTTCATCCTCATTCAATCATTTACCACTTAGGTAACTCCATCCAATTGTTTACTTAGTCAAGTGTATGTAGAAGTTATTTTTCACTGTTTCTTTCCTCTAATAAAACTTTGGGTGGGATTTCTTATTTTTCTTTACTTTTCCAAAATTCAACCAACTTATGTTTCCGTACTATTTTCAATGTAAAATTCCAAGTGGTTGTAGTATTGTTTACTTAGTCCAAAGGGGAAAGTATCTTTATCCAAACATAGTACTATCTCTTGTCTTCAAAATCTACTTACGCTTGTAGGATAGTTTGTTCTTTTCTTTCTTTTAAGTGTTCTGAGTTTGTAGGAAATTTCATATTTCTTAGGTGTTGTAATTGCATATTAGAAAATCATTTAAGGATAAGGCGATTTAAAATATTCACATAATTTAATATTTCAATTAAACTACTAACACAATAAAATTCACTTATAGTGGGAGAAGCATTTCCCGATGGTACTTGTGTTATCAATTTGGGTTAGACCTGGTATGGCTCTGATACCATTTGTAAAGCCCCGCGTTATAAAACCTTTTATTTCTTATATTTTCAATCATAAAAATTTTTGTTTTCTTTCTTTTAAAAGACTAATTTAATATCTGAGTAAATCAGCGGAATAATCTAAAAACATTATTTAATAAAAGTTTTTTTATTTGGCAAAACTTTTAGAAAGTGCATAGTCCATTAAAATATTTATCGAAATAAAACTATTATTTAAAACAACCATTTTAATCATTTTGAACCATAACCTTCCAGGTGGAATCTAGCTGATAACCCAAAAGTTCATTTGGCAATGTATCCTCATTCATGTCAATTCTATTACTTGCATCACGGGCAATACCATGAGTCCAAGCTTAGCAAGAAATAGAATACATGCAATGCACATGCTATGCTTATGCAGGTTGTCATGGAGAATAATTGTTCTCCTCTTTCATTTTAATTTCACTTAACAGCCCAGATGTATGAGATTCATCAGTCTAGGGAAGTTGGATCCATTATACAGTCTTGTGGCTTAACCGTCACTTCGACAAGGACATACATCCATTAGGGGTATCACTGCCAATCTTATATACCGATTTACGTTTATTAGTTCATTTTATTAACATGTTATGCATATGTTAGTAGTTTTATAAGTCCTATCATGATGCATGAATGACAATTGATATCTATTTCATATCAGTCCTCGAAGTATGCAATCCAAGAAATATATAACTGAGCAGTCCTAAAATATAATCATATAAATCCTCGAATTATACAACGATTATTTCATAACATTCCTCGAAGTATTCAGTGCAATAAAATAGTCCCGTGATGCAGGGCCTCCACTGGCTACCACATCCTATTTATTACCTTTGAAGATTTCTCCCTCGTTCCTTAGCGTTTCTAACTCTTTATCATTTCTCCCATTAATATCTTCAAAATAATTATCATTTATTTATTAATTATACATTCTGACTTTAATATCATTATTCCTCATTTATTATTTGATCTCTTTTACTAAATGTGGATAGTACCGATTAGGAATATTCCTAGAAAAGAATGCCATTAGCAATCTCCTTAGAACGAATATCCTTTCCAAATAAGTTCCCCGGAAAGACTAGAGGGTCACAATGGTCCACATTAAATACCAGTTTCCTTAGACAGAACTTACTTACACAGTACAATTATGCCACTAACAATATTTCTAAATAATAACGTAATAATAATAATAGTGCGATAATAATAATAATAATAATGGAACCAACATTTATCAACTAATTATCAACTATTTATAGACTAATTTTAAGAATAGAAATATTATCAATAATCCTAAAGCGTCCACGTAATTCCTTCTCGTCAAAATTCCCGCTCAATATCAAACTAACAAATCCACCCTCAAACTACTTACAAATTCCTCACAACTTCACTCCTATTTTTCTTCCCGTTTCTCTTCTGCTTCTCTCCTTCTATCCTTCCTCTCCTTTCTCTCCTCTTATAATACCCTGATTTTCATAACATAATTAATTAGGGAAAATTGAGATTTGTTTGATAAGAAATTGATTGGTGGAAATATTTGGATAATAATCAAGGATTTATTTAACGAGAAATTAATTTAGGAAAACTGAATCAAATAATTTAAATTGGACCAATAACTATCATCAAGTAATATTCGGAGAAAAGAAAATTTGAATTGAGATGAAAATAATTAAATAAAGAATTTAATTGAGTAAAAAGGGAATTTAAATTAAAAAGGAAAAATTAAGTGAAATTAGAAGTAATTAAAATAAAAGAAAATTTAAAAAGGGAAACAAGGATTAGTGAACCGGTTTGGCTTGGTTCATTGGTTTAGTTTGGCGGGAGAAATTGTAATGGTTTTATTTGAATTTGAAGAAGAAATTAGAGAAGAAAAGAGAAGGGGGAGAAGGCAAGAGAGAGAGCTCGAGAGAAACAGGGAGAGGGAGATCGAGAGAGAAGTGAAGGCGACGGCAAGCAAAGGACGTTCGCAGGAAGGCTCGTGCTCAGTTGAGCTTCTTCGCGGTGGATAGGTTCTATTCAGCGTGCGGGTGGTGCGGCGATCGTGGGGCTAGGGCACGGGTCGATTTGGAGTTGTGATTCGCTGGTGGAGGTAAGTCGATGCTCTAGGTTTAGTATTCATCTTCCTGACTTTTGGTTATGGGCGTTGGCAGTGGCGTTTTGGCGTCAGCAATGGCGATTTGACGAAGACAATGGCGAGGCTGGAGCAGGGCATTGGTCCTTTTCTGTTGGCCACTGTCGAACCGCTTTATTTCTTGTCCCGAAATGATTTCAGCTTTCCAATGTGGAGTTTGGTCATTGGACCACCCTCCTCCAAGTGGTGTCCTCTTCCTGCTGTTTATAAATTGATGGCAGGAAGCTAGCTGTGAAGAGAGGAAAAATGAGAGTGAAGAATGCTGGAAATGGTGTGAGCCGAGTGAGGAATAGTGAGGAGAATGAGTGAGTGACAGTGAAGAATTGTTGGAGAGGATGTTGATGGCTGAGTGTTTCTCTAGAGAATTGTGAAGCTGTGAAGAGTCGTCTGATGTCTGTAGCTAATGGACTTCTTCGTTCTTTGATTTTGTCTCTGTTGAAGAAATTAAGGATGATATGTTTTGTGTTGAACAATGGAGATGGGTTAAGTTTTATGTAAAGAAATCTGCTATGTTGTCAGGATTCAATTGTGAACTTTGTTAACTGTTAGCTTTGTTTGGTTAATACACATTCTGTTTCTTTGGTTGGTGTTGGTTAATTCCAAAGGCATGAATATATTGGATTTGCAAATCCTGTTAAGTAAACGAATGTAGAGCATGGTTCCTGTGTGTTTACATTTGTTATTGGAAAATGCTCGCTTTGAATTATGCTATGTTAATGGATGATTTTGTTGAATAGTGTTTCCTGTTGGTAGCTTTGTTGATAGTTACATTCGTTAAGATTGAATCTATCTTGAAGAATTATTGTTGGATATAGGTTGTTAAGTTGGAGTTGAATTTATGCTACTAAATTGGGATACTTGGATATATTGATGATTGATTTCGGATTAGCTTCTAGTTGTTTGTCTAAGATGATTTATCTACTGTCCCGTTATTGAGATAAAAAGGATAGATAAATGTGCTCTGTTGGTTATCGTCTGGACAATTGTGAATATATAGGATTCGCAATTATTATCATTTAGCAACTGCTACTGTTTGGTTTTATAAAGTAAATTCCCTCTATTATCTGGTCATATTTATGGAATGAGCAACTATTGTTGGTTATTGTTATTTTTGTTGCATAAGTTAAGATATTGAAACTGTTATTGCGGGGTTGCTAAATAATTTGGATGACTAATGAGATTTGTTAAGCGTTAAGGCTTATGGAAATTCAGTGATTGTTATTAATGAAGAAATATCGGTTAATTGGACAATTGTGATTTAAGGGAAAAAGTATAAATTAAGGTTATTCGTTTATTGACTATGAAGTTAATGAAGATAAATTAATAGAAATTCGTTAAACAATAATTAAATTATTAAATAATAAACGAGGAATAACGATAGCAAAGTTAAGATGTATGATTGATAAAAATATTAATAAATAAATTTTAAATCTTTTGAAGGTATTAACGGGAAAAGAATAGAGTGCTAAACGCGCCATGAACTTCAAGTAAGTTGATACTTACTATGCTTTGGTCTTTGGACCCTACATCGTAAGAATTAAGATTGTATGCTGTGTGTTTACTAGATTTAGACTCTTTTAATGATATGTCTATTAGACATTTTTATTATCATGTAGGACTGTTGTATTGACTAGCATATTGCATGACATACCTAATATATGTAAATAGGCATGTGGGGGTTCGGGAGAATTGGGGATGGTTCCTCGTGATTACACCCCTATTGTAGTGCCTACTCCCACGTAGGGGCGGTAAGGTACGGTTAAGTCACGGGAACCATAAGATTCTCAATTCTCTTGTTCTGAAATCCCCAATGTCTTCAACAAAAGTGAATGGGTATGGCTCGTGGTGACATCCCTATTGGTGTGTTTCCTCGTCGAAAATACAGTTAAGCCACGAGATCAATTGACTTACCCATCGCCCCGGTTAACAAACGAGATATGGTTCTCCTTTGTAATGCATCGCATGATCATGTGTCGCATCTGCATTGTATTTCATTCTATCACTTACTGAGCATTAGGCTCATTAATTAGGTCTTGTGATGTAAGTACGCACCAAAAACAAGAGAACATGTCAAAGACAGTTGATGAAGGATTTGCACGGGTGGATCTTGTGGCTGCTTGGGCGAAAGAGTTTTAAAAAGGAAATTATTTGAAAAAGTGTTTGTAAATTATTTAATATTCCTTAACATTTTGTTGTAATTTTGCTGCGTTTCATAAAAGGATTTTATTACTTGTACTGCAATTTATAAAAATGTTTTAAGTAAAGAGTTTTAACGATCGTGTTTTATAAAGAACAAATACTCTGATGTTTCTATGAAAAGAAAAGTTTTAAATTTGATGCGATTTTATAGTAAATAAAAATCGGGTCGTTACACCTCTGATAGTGTGATCTTTCTCTTCAAGCTACTGCCTATTTATAGGCGAGGAGCTCCTTGAAAGCTGCAGCAAAATGTACAGGACTCAAAACGTGGGCGCATAATTTGGAATAGGGCGTTTATGTTGACAAAATGTAGATTGGCAGTCCATCAGGAGCATGGTGATCGACTGTCGTTCATGTCTGGAGGTCGATCAAGATCAATCGCAGATTAAATCTTCAGCGTTTTATCATTTTATTTACATTAATTTCAATTATTTTATAAATAAATCAATACTAATTAAACCTTAAATCAATTTTCCAGTTTCCTTAATTAAATTAATTCTCCATTAAATTCCTAATCAATTCTTTAACTCCATTTCAATAATTGGTACAATATATACTCCATAAACCATAACATCCTATTATAGATTCTAAGAGAAAAATCAGAGTATAATATCCTAGGAAAAAATTATTATAATTAAATAATAAAATGTAAATTCAATAAAATCTGGGATATTACAAGAATGAGTCATTTGCGGTGAGTGACTAACTCAGCAGGTAAGTTATACTAAATGCGATACATGTAAAACTGTTTTACCTTTCCTTCAAAAACCATGATCAATTCCATATTTGTAATGCCCCAAGATGTTAAAACTGTTTTCTTACTATTTTTTTATATACATCAGGCATAAAAATCGTGCTTTTAAAACTATACATAGCGAAAGACTTAAAAGGAATCTCATTTAAAATTTATTGTGATAAAACCCATCATAAAATAAATATAAATATTTGTAAAATATTTAAACTAAAATTAAATAATTAAAAAACATAATAAAAATCATTTTCTTCTTTTTGTTTTCTTCAAATCCTCACTCAGGGGTCAACTTCATTTCAACAACGCTTTAGCTTCGCCCATGAGAATTCTTCTTCAACCGCACTACCTATTGATCTCATCATCTAGTTCCTTAGTGAATATATCATTATCTTCATCACAAAGTTTAAACTATGAGCCTAATTCTCAGTAAAAGATGCACAATATAATATGAACATGAAATGCAGTTTATAATAGAATTCATGCCTTTTCAATTAACAATCTTTTTCTACAGTCCAATCGCATGGTTCATCAATCTAAGGGAGAGTGACACCTTTAGGTCCACCTCATGCGGGATAGCCAGCTCGAAGCCCAACCACAATATCTCATGAATGCATGAGACATAGTATGCATAATATACTATATGGTAACAGTAAATAAATCCTCCATCAACGTCATCAATTATAAACATAAATTAAATAACAGATGGTAACAAATATCATAACAATAGTAGGTATATCCTTGAATCAAAGAGATGAAACTTATCAACCAATAGCATATCAAACATACGTGAAAGCAATCAGAACATCTCCAAAGTTATCACCTTTAATTCTAACATCACATATTTCTAATAACAAATTCATATTAACAATCAAAACACGTCATCACATACAATCTAGCAACAACAATAGTCATATCCTCAATCATAGCTCGGAGGCATCCTAGTATTATTATCAAAACATACTACCTTACCCTAACACTTTATGATGTAGCTAAAGGCTAAACACATACAGAACATCTCTTACCCAAAGTTTTGTAACAAAATCTGAATTATCCAACTCATTTGATTCCCTTAAAGCAAAACAAAGACAATCAGGTTAACAGAAGGAAACGATGAGACCTTGAACAACGACAAACTGTTTCAAGTCCTTGAAGCAATTCTACAATCACTAACTATAGTAAGGGACCTACCTCTAGAGAGCTCGAACAGATATCACCAAGAGCTTAGTGAGGAAAAACCTTCTCGACCTTGTGACTCTAGAGTAACTAGGGTTTCAACCCCAGTTATTCATATTTATAGATCCGTAAACAGAGAGCCTCGTAGGTGAAAATCTCACAAAATCATTTCCAAATTCTATTTTTTCCTAATCAGTTTAAAGATTGAAACGTAGCTCACAAGAATCAGGAAAACTACCTTAACTTAAACATGCCAGAGCTACAGTGAACGCATGGATAGCCGCTGAGGACGTCCGTAACAGCCCGCTCAAAAAATGGCCAACAGCCGTGTCAGCTTTAAAACTTATCTTTGCAGTTGCCAAAGTAACCAAAGACACAAACACTTCTATGGAAGTGCGCTCCTACGGAAACACAAATCTGCAAGCTCATCCATCACTCATTGTCTGCCACATGCACTAATTTATCAATAAATACCCATCTGCAGACGCAAACACTCCCGCGGACGCGAACTCATTAAATCCAACAAAATGACATTTCACTTTGTCCAAGACTATTAACATATGCAAACCTATCCATTGAAGCGAATGCTTCCACTTCGACGATAATAACCAAGACTTACTAATTGAAATGAAGCTGTTCCCGCTTAAAACATTATCGCAGACACAAACATAGCTGCAAAAACACACTAAAACATAAAACGACGACATTTCTAACTTAATTAATGCTTCCGAATGACATCTTTCCCTTCTGCAGAATAATCTTTTTCTAATCTAACGGTCTACAATTCTTCCACTAGACGAAATCGAATGGCCCAACACTATTTCGCACCCAAGTGGATTCAAACGGTTGCATGGAAGAATCTTTCTTAAATCTAACAGTTCTCATTTCTTCCGCAAATCTATTACTACAGTCTAGCAACCTCCCGTACCTCAACAAAATCAAACACTCCTGCAGAAGTTTCCTTTCTTAAATCCAACGATCCACATTCTTTCCACTAAACTGATCTAATGTCCTGTGTCCTCCTGCATCAAACACTCTCGTAGAGCATCTTTCTCCATACTAGATTGATCGTAGCCATTGCTAGCCTCATCCAACAGTTCTTAACTCATTTGGTCATCCAACAGGTTATTCCCTTAATTCCCAAAATATAAAATATAAACTAACGCTTAAATTCATTCTTACTGTGGATTATTTTCATGGTGTTTCTTTACTAATATATTCAACTTTCCTAGTCTTCAATACTTCCTATTTATTTTATTATCCATAAAATAAAATTATTTATTTTAAATTTCCTTATTCTAATAATTATACAATAATGCTAGTATTTTAAATTCCCCATTAAAATTCATAAATTGTTACAATAATTAATCTATTAAATTCTAAATGGTCGAATTACATAATTAAACTTCTACATATAAAAAAAACTAGGAGTTACAATTTTTCTTTATTAAGCTATGCATGGATTTAAAAGCATTCAAACCTCTATACTAGTTTAATTAAAAATAGGCTTTTCGAGTCATCGATGAAACAATTATCAAATCATGTTGTATACATTGACAACAACATTAAAAATACACATATATCACTTTTACTTTTAAAGAAAACACTATCCTAGTGACAAAAAAGGGTCACTCAATGGACCCCTCTGGCACACCAACATAGAACGGCGGCGATCAAAAAACCAGACATCAGCTCATGAGATAAAAAGAATAAAAGTGATGATGATTTGAAGACCCGACAACATCACATCAGTGGTCGACAATCCGAAGACCAAATAAGGTTTTTGATGACAAATTACTCACCGGCTAACACCATTTAGATCCAATTTGACAAAGGTTGCTAGCAAGTGTAGCTCCACGACATCACAACCGCCCATCAAATGAAAAGTTTATTAGGTGAGTAAAACTTATTGATGACACAACCTTCAAACTGTGTAACAAAATACCCAGGCTAGGTTTAGGGATTTAAGACCCAAGGAGTGCGCCATCATTACTCTATTGCCCATTTCACTTTAGGGATTCAAAACTCAATGATGTGTCACCAATTCTCTATTACCCATTTTGCATGTACACACAAGCAATCTTCTTGCAGCAGGAAATTCATGAGGATAGCTTTGTGATGCTTTAATACTAAGACCGCCCAAAGTATCAAGAGGATTCATCATCCCGAGTATACATATAAGATAAAAATGATATACCATGGATGGAAAAGAAACATGTAAAACTCTTGTACATATAATATAAAAACAAACATGCTGTCAAACAGTCCCCATTAGGTTTTCATATGTGATAACCCACAAAATATGTTTTGAAAACTATGTCAGGCAATGCAATGCATAAAGTATAAAATATATACCTCTACGATGGTTGCTCTTCTTACCAATACAAGCAACAACCTCCTTGGGAATGAGCTCATAATCCAAGAAATTGTAAAAGTCTAAAAACATGTCAAATGTCAAGAATTACCATAAATAAATCACAAGAGAATAGGAATCCAATCAATGTGTAAACAACTCAAAATTATGAAAAACTACACTATATGGTCCACTTGGGTCCTCAGTGCTTGACCGGACCCTGTTCTTGTCTACTAGGGTCCAATTTGTGCTTGTTCATGTTGACTAGGGAGCTAGTGTGGTCGACCTGGTCCTACACAGGTTGACCAGGGTCCTGCACAAGTCGATCGGGGTCTTGTTCTAGTCGACCAGAGGCTCACTTTGGTTGACTAGAACTTGATCTAGTCAACCTTGGACCCCTTTCGATCAATTGAAATACATCTGTGGTTGACCAAACTCAAGTCAAAACACCCATAAGCTCTCTAAAACATTTCCAGTCGACTGAAACACCTTCACAGTCAACATAACTTTGGCCAAAACACTCAGAAGTTCTCGATAACTTTTTTGGTTGACCAATCACTTCTAGTTGTCTATCGATGATGATTTTTCAGCATAAATGCACAAGGAAAACAAGTCGTTTAATCTATTTCTCACCACTAATCGGTGAATACTACTATATAAACTCTAAATTTAAATAAACATCACAGCAATAACTGAAAGATTTGAGTTTCAAAGCTTAAATTTATAACCAATATTCAACTCAAACTTCAAACACAAAATCAAAGAGAATAAAATGTATACCCACAAACCATTTCACAAATTGTCAAAGGGAAATTAACAAAACAACCACTGCATTGTGGAATCAACAACAAGTCAACCACTAAACAATTTTTTCTAGCAACTTAAACATTCAACTATGGAAAATGAATGCTCAAACATCGTTGTCATGTTTGCCATTAAAAATTTCAATTTTGTTTTGTAACGGAATTTTACACTATAATATCCCGAATTTCCACTGAGCTAGGAACAAGGTTTATGTGATAATTTTGGGATGATAGGAGCTGAATTAGACTATTTGAAGATATTGGTCAAGAGAAACATATTTGAAATAAGTGAATTATGATACCCCGTTATGTTCATTATTAGCTTAAGGGAAGAATTAAGGTTATTGGAGGATGAGTTGATGATACTTGGAATTAGAAAGGATGACATCAGGAATGAGTTAGTGATTGGCAGTCAGTGAATTAGTAAGAGAAAATGCACTTGGATATAATGAGATTGAAGTTATAAGATCTATAATATTTTGGAGTATATTGGATTTAATAAAAGAATAAGGTGGAAGAGGAGTTATGGAATATATACTTTGACTATTTAGGGATAAATTTAGGGGTAGTTAGATAATTCAAGTGTTGGCCAAAGAGAAAATATATTTGGATGTAATTGGATATTGAGTGGATATTGTAAGGACTATTAGCTTGAGAATAATAAGGTTCTTATCAGTTATTGAATTTAACTTGGGCAAAGGTCAAGGAAGAATAGTGGAATATATAATATAATTTGGTGTGGATGATATTGATGTTCAAATATATATATGGGTTTAGTACATAATGGTTTAGAGAAGAGGAAGTGGTATGAAGGATATTACAATTACAATTAAGACCTTAGGTTACATATATATATAAGGTATATGCATGTATGTGGATGTCAAGTGAATAATCTGGAGAAAATTTAGTTTAATGCTTAGTTGGAGATGGCAGCCGATTGGGCGGATGATCGATGAGTTGTCGATCGGTCGACGTTGATCGACCGGCAAGAAAGCAGATGGTTTCTGAAGAATTGGTGGATGTTTGGCTGCATGGTGGTCGATCGACTAACTGATGAATCGATTGATCGCCATTTATGATGGCCGTCTGTTGACGATAATGAACATCTGGAGATGAAACGTTTGGTTGTCTAAATGCTTGGATGATTAAGTGTGCATCCAGTGGACTTCCATTTTCAAGGGGGGATGATGAAGGGTCGATATTGACAACCTATAAATAGAGGGGTGTGGCCGAGAGTTTTCAAGGAAGGAAATCTATGGGGTTACTCATCCAAAATTTAGAGAGAAAGCTGGCGTGGGGTTTCTATACTTATGAAGGATGATGGTTCTGAGGTTTGATGGTTGAGAGAGAGAAGCATATAGGTTGCATGGTTTTGATTAGAAAGGAATGCTACGGTTGTGATGGAATTGTTTGTGAGGAAAAGTGGAGTTAAGCCTCTAGATTGTTCATGTATCATGAATTTTTTAGGTATGAAGGTTCTCCTAGATAAGATGTTGGTTTTTCTAAGTGATAGTGTTGGATACATTGGACATGTATGTTCTAGGTTTAACTCTGTTAAATTGTGTTTAGCCTAGAACCTGTAATGCATAAAGAGGGAAATGTACGTAAAGTCACTATATAATTATTACGTATTGAATACATGTATTATTGAAGATTTAATATTCATGGAAATATATGATTATTGATTTAGGTTGTTAGTTGTATCATGTGAAGTATATTGACGTAAATAAATTGGATTATTGGAATAAGGTGGTTGTTGGAAAATGATTGAGTTGAACTGATAGATATGATTGGAAAAATATACTTTGTTGGAATTGTTGTTGGGTGTATCGGTGAAAGGTGGAAGGAAATGATGTAGTTAAATATTAGTTTTGGAATAGTTAGGAAATGTTAAGTAAAAGTTAGGTGGAAAATACTAAGCATGTTAGTTGAAGCTAGGAGACTTTATTAATGAAAAGTAATTATTAATAGCTATACGTATATATCATGATTAGGTTTTGAGAATGATAACTCTAAGTGATAACTTATTAAAGCTAAGGACTCTAGGTACGTAGTACTGCATGTGTTTTGTTCGAAAGGATCTACATCACGGGAATTAGGGGGTGTTGTTTGATGCTTGTTTACTAAATGCATAACTTAAGTTATATTTGGAGACGTACTTTTGAATTATTGCTTGTATGTTTATTAGATTTAAGTTCAATTCTTTTATTAGGATATGGTGCATGTTTGAGATTACGATAATAGACACGATAGATAGAATTGTATGCTTTTATCATTATCCCTTATGCACACAAAAGTACAAACGTAATTGAATTGTGAATAAACGTAAACGTAAAGGGATAGTTTCTAGTGAGTTTGGAGACTTAAGAGGTTGCTCTCACGTGGGAACGAGTCACAGATTAAGTAACAGTAAAAGACAATTAAGTAAAAGAACACAGAGAGAATAACTTGAGATTGTTAATTTGTTCTTGATTGATGTTGAAACATACCAACTATTGGTAAGTGAGGCCATTAGCGTTGATGCGTATTGCTGCTAGTGCATTCTTGATTGATGACAGAACCGATTGTTGTACATTGATGTGTACAATCGCTAGCAAAGCTTTCAGTTGATGCCGTAACTACTTACCGGAAGTGAACATGTTTGTGTGAGTTCGGAAACTGAAGAGGTTGCTCTTACCCAAATTATAAATAACTCATTTGGGTGAGTTTGGAAATTGAAGAGGTTGCTCTCATCCAACGGGTGAGTGAGTATGAAAACTTAAGAGGTTGCTCTCACTCACGGAGATAATTAAAGGAAATAAAAGATAGATAAACAAAATAGAAAACTATGTGTGTTTAAATAGTATTGCATGAACACGTTTTACTTTTATACTATATACTGAGCGTTAGGGTCATAGTTAGATCCTGTGATGTAGGTATGCAAGGGATCAGGGATTGAAGCAGTTGATGAGGGATTTGTACGTTGCGGGCTTGGCGGTTGGTTAGACGAAAAGATTAAAGAAGAAGTGAAATATTTGGTAATAACATTTTTTAGGAAAGTAAACCTTTGTTATAGTATTTCATTTTTATCAAGAAGGTTTTCAAATTGTGTTTAATTCTTTTGGTATTGTAAATACAAGTATTTTGCTGTTGTAAATGTTTTAAAGGACATGTGTCAAGTGATAAATGGTAAGCTAGTTTTTAAATAAAAAGTCTTACACTGTGATTTTAACAGAAAAAGTTTTCAAAAATCATGAGTTTTAAATTGAAAGAATAAATGTGATGTTACATATACTTAGCTCTACAGAATATTAGTACTAATTATGGAGCTTCTATTTAGTTGTTCCTCCATAGAAAGTTATACTTTCCTCTGCGGAACATTAATACTAATAAACATTTCTCTTTGTCAGCATTCCCCCTCACAGAACGATGTCATTTTGTAGAGGAAAGTATACATTCCTCCATAGAACATCATATTTTCCACTATGAAATGACATCTTTCCTAGGTAGAACAAAGTTATTCTATAGAGGAAAGTATGGTGTTCTCCCTTCTTCTACCCTAGTATATAAATTCACCTTTTGTGCTCTAGAGAGATCACACTACTCTCATAGTGATTGCCTCAACGATTTTGTTAGTGATTTGCTCAGTGATTATCAAACCCTGGATCTTTCCAAGTGTCAAATTGTACACATCTAGGCAAAGTTGAAGCGTTATTAATTGTTACTCTCCAATGGCGTTCGGGAGTGATCACGAATCCATTAACTGTGCATTGCAAGTAGAGCCGATGTCGACAGTCTTAGAACATGATGTTTGTTCATTTAGAGACAAAGCTACTATAGTGGTGCATTCTATCTTGACAACTCTAGAGGAGGAGGAGCTTTGTTCATTGTGTGAATCCAATGACAAATACATGGTGGATAATAGGCCTTAACAACAAACACAACCAGAATATTCTTTCGCTGGTATGTGTCTAGGAAGGAGTATAGTTCTTTGAATGAAATTAGAAAAGAAATCATGGATTATGTGTTGAAGAATAAGTATGGGATAAAATTCACGATTAGTGACTCTCATCGGTTGATGGCCACATGCCAGGAAGGATGCACTTAGTGGATGCACTTAGTGGATGCACGCCTAAAAAATGCAAAGTGGACTTACATTTCAAATAAAGAGCTATAAGGATGTCACACTTTCTCAAGAAATATGGAAAGCCGCCATGCCACTGCCATATGATTGATATTTCATTACTTGGATAGATTCAAAAGTCAATTCAACTGGAACCTTCCTTCCATAATTTAGATAGTCAGGAAGGATTTTAATGTGAACATTACGCCCAACCTTGTCACAACAGCAAGAAATGTAGCCCAAAACTGAATGAAGGGGAGAACAATGAACAATACATGGTCATATGATTGTATAGGGAGAATATTTAGAGGTCTAATCCTGGAAGCTCGCTGTGTGTTCAGCTAGAGGGGATTGATCTTTCACACAATCCAAAATTTAAGAGAATGTACATGTATTTGGCTACATGTAAGATGAGACAGTTGAATTATGGTAGACTTGTTATTTGTTTCGATGGTTGCCTTGAAGGGATTGTGTGCGAGCCAACTGCTCACTGTTGTCAGCATTGACGGGAATGATGAAATTTATTCGATTCTTAATTTTTTGTAGTGGCTGGTGCCAGTTATTAGAGAGTTTGTAGGGCCACCGAAGTATCATTGTTGCCTCAAACACTTGTATGAAAACTTCCAAAAACCATTTGGAGGCAAGTTATTCAATGATGCAATGTGAAGCGCTTCTAGGACCACAACATCAACGCACTTTGAGAGAGAGACGAGGAAGTAATTTTTTCTTGACAAGTCAGCATTCGTATATCTACGAGAAATAGATGCAAGATTTTGGTCGAAACATGCCTTCAACTCAATCCAAAAGTGCTACATAAGTCTGAACAACTTGAGCGAGTCTTTCAATGCCTGCATCCTACCAGCCTGGGACAAACCGATTCTTACTATGTTTGAGATTATAAGAAAAAATATCATGTGTACGATAGTTAAGAAACATGAAAAGATGGCTGAGTTAACTGTTTTTTTGTGTCCATAGATCAATAAGCGGCTTGCTAGACTACAACTTGTAAGTCGGAATTGGAGTCCTATTTTTGCAAGCACATGCTAGTTTGAGGTGGGCAATGGGAACAAATAGTACTCAGTTAATTTGGATAACCATACTTGTAACTATTACCTGTGGGAGTTTACTGGAACTGAGTGTGTGCATACAATTCAGTGTATGCATTTTATGCGGAGATTTCTAGAGGAATTTGTGCATGAATGATACCACCAAGAAACATATATGAGGATGTACTCGCACTTTGTCCATCCGGTAAGTGGACAACTCATGTGACTTGTGATGGACCTTGATCCAAGTATGCCATCGCCATTTAAGAGATGTTCAGGAAGGCCATGAAAACAAAGAATAAAGGATGTTGACGAGCCCCCAAGCCGAACAGTCCTTCCCAGGAGAAATATCAACATGACATTGTAGCCAATGTTGGGGTGTGGGGCACAATTTCTGTACGTGTCAAGATGGACGCCCAAACACTAGAAAGTCAAGTAGAAGCCACCGATCTAAAGGCAGAAGTGGCAGAGGCAAGAGAGAAAGCTTGCTGAACACATTAATGGGTTTCACAATTCCCAAGATGCACGTGAGCACATTATTACATTTATGTTTTCAAGTGTTATTTAAAATATGCTAATTGTATTTGAAATGTGTTTAAATTTTTATGCAAGAGTCTACTATGCAAGGTCTACAAATATGAGAGGCCATTGCAACCCTTACAAAAAAAAAAACATATGTGGACATGTTGGTTGATTAAATCGTTGTAATAGACATGTTAATATATGCATGTAAATGTAAATATTGGATGAATGTATATGTAAGTTAACTATTTGATGATGATGAAAGAAAAATTTAACTTGTTTGGCAACCATCACCCCAAATATTAAAGTGCATAATTTTATTTGTACACGTAGCTTCAAAAAGACAGCTCCTTAACATTTCTCTCAATAAAAATGGCCAAGAATCATAAAAAAATTTCATTTTTCCAAACTACAATTGTCATTATCATTATAATCCAATCTCAATTAGTATAGTCAAATCACAATTAGTATAATCCAATCATAATTAGTATACTCCAATCACAATCAGTATGTATCAAAGTTTCTTTCTTTCTCTTTCAAAAAAATAAAAATTTTGCAAGAGTTTCCAATGTGTTAGTCTGTAATATCCCAAATCTTCTTTGAGCTAAAGGCATAGCTTACGTGTTAATTTAGGGATATTAGGGTCTAAGTTGGACAAATTAAGATATCGGTTAAGAAAAATACATTTGGAATAAGTAAATTATAATACCCTGTTAGGTTCGTAGTTAGATTATGAGAAGGATTGAAGTCAATCGGAGATACTTAAGATTATATTAGGCGATATTAATTGGATTGATCGTCAGTAGAAGTAGTAAGAGGAAATATAATTTGACGTATTTAGGATGTTGGTCAAGTGAAACATATTTGAACATCTAAGTTTAAATAGGTTGGAAAAGTGATTTATTAAGGATATGGTTTATGAATATATATATATATATGTATGGGTATGTTTGGAGAAGGAATATGGTGGATGACAAATTGTATGGCTATTGGAAAAGTGTGGTTGATCATGGAAAAGTGCGGTTGATCATGGATGAAGTGTGATTGATCATGGATAAAGTGCGGTTGATCGTGGATAAAGTGTGGTTGATCATGGATAAATTGGTTTTCAAAGTGCGGTTGATCATGGTTAATGTGTGGTTGATCATGTCAAATCAAATTCAATTTTATGGAAGATGAAATAATGATAAAATATGAAACCATTTTCTGAAGAAGGTGATTTGCTGGCGTTGATGGCGGATGATCGGCAAAAAGGAGATCATCCGCCTTGATCACCCGCATATTTGTTGCATGGAATTGGCGGACGTCTGGTGAATTAGTGGTTGATCGTCCTTCTTTAATATCGATCAACCGCCAATTTTGAAGAGTATTCTGGAGATGAAACTGACAGAAAATGAAATGAGAGCATCGTCTGAATGTCTGGGCAACGAAGGAGACATGTTTAAATGCATGAGAAACTGAGAAGGTTGGTGTTATATACATTTGGTCATTCATTTAACGCATCTGAAAGTTGAATGGATGAACGTTTAGACATTAAACATTGCTGAGCATTGATGAAGCCACATTCTATGGCCTTCATCTTCTTCTGGAGTTAATGTTAGACGTTAAGAAAATTGTCTATATATTGAGAGCTTCAGTAGCGTGAAGGAGAGGATTGAAAAAGTTGGGGTTACTCTGCCAAAATATTGAGAGGATGCTGTGAGTGCCGAGTGTTGTGCAATGAAGGATTGTTGGTAGTTTTTGGAGTGTTGTAATGTTATGCTTTTGGAGAGTGAGTTGTCAGTGAGGGTTTTAGTGATTAGAGAGAATAATGATTCTGTTTGAGGGTTTTGTTTCTGTCGGTGTTGGAAGAGGATAGGAAATGAGAAACTGTGTGTGTTTTCATAGTGAGTTTCTTTTTGAGTAGTTGTTAGGCATAACCGCAAAAGTGAAATCAAGTGGGATTTGGTGATAAATGGTGAAATGTGGTCTTTGACTTTTCTGTTAGCATGATAGTTCAGGTATGAGACACTCTCCTTATGTCTTATTGGAGTTTGAAGTTCTTGTCTTACATGCTCCTATTCTGCCAAATAATTATATTGAATATAATTGTTAATTAGAGTTGTGGCTATTGAATATGATTAGGTTTGCATGATTTTATGCGTCAAGAGGTTGTTAGTAAGTCCGGTTAGTCTCTGGATATATTATTTGGTTAAGGTATCATTGTTGTTGGACTAAGTGATTATTAATTGGTAGATTATTATTGTGAGAAAGTAATTATTGGATTGAGGATTGTTGTTGTCGGATAAGTGAATTTTGGATTAGTGATTGGTTTTTATCATGTGAACTTTTGGTGAAGGTATAAATTGGGATAAGGATTTGTAATTGTTGGACATATTGTATGCTATATCTTGTTGGATTAGAATGTTAAGATAGATTAAGGAGATATGTTAAGCAATGAGTTACTTGTACTTAAGGTTGTTTATTAATCTATATTAATTATCTCATGTTGCTAATAACTAGGTTATTTGTGAAGAATCTTAAAGTGATAACCTCATTAAAGCTCAAGACTCTAGGTACGTGCTATTGCATGTGCTTTGTCTGAAAGGACCTACATCTCGGGAAATTAGGGTTTTGTTTGACATTTGTTTATTAAATGCGTAAATTATGTATTGTATGGAAATGTATGTTATTTGCATTTCCTTGTATGTTTATAGATTTAAGTTCATTTCTTTAATTATGATATGGATCACATTTAAAAATACGATTAAGGAACACGTTAGATAGGATTGTATGTGCACAACAATGTTAAGACTCGAAATCCTAATAAACGTAATTGAGTTATTTTTGTGGACTGATTTGATAAGTTCGGCACAGATGTTTATATGGACCGGTATGATAAGTCCAACATATAAACAATAAAAGACTGAAACGATATAAAACAACAGAATTAAACAGTAAGATACGTAAATAACTGTACTTGTGGAACGGTTGGTTAAGTCTGGCATAGGAACCAAAGATGAGTAATAACGGTGGACTGGTTTCATACGCTCGGCACATAATTAAATGAAATAACGATATAAGACTTGAACAATGAAAGACAAACGAAATGGAAAACCTTAGACAATATTATAGAAATTCTATGTGAATTCTATGTTTTACATTTCTATCATGTACTGAACATTAGACTTATAGTTAAGTCCCGTTGATGTAGGTAAGGAGCCGATGAATGGATAAAGTTGTTGATGGACATAGCTAATGAAGTGTTGCTGTGTGTACGTTTGTGCTGTTGGCGACATTGACCTGTAGTTATGGCTCATGGAATAGAATAAATATTTTAAAAGGCTTTTAAGTATTTTATGATTTCGAATAAATGTTTTAAGTTTATTTAAACAATGGGTTATAGTATTTACTTGTAAAAGACTTCTGATGTATGTTTCAAATGATTTAGACTTCTTTTGTGTATTTATGACTCTGGTTTTATTACGCAATGGTTTACAATGATTTTAAAAGAAAAAGAAAATTTTTACACGGAAAATGTTACGCGAGGTTACGTAGTCTCTACCTTTTGGTATTTTCAAAAAGAAATCAAGCAATAAGGTTCACAATGATATTATAATAGGTATCCAAACACATATTTCTCAACAATAGAGTTCTAAGTCAAAATATTACACAAAGGCAAAGATATTCATGGAAGCATAACAATTAACTATTCAAAATGAAAAACTAAGTGTTCAGTACAATAATATCACAATCAATGTATGATTAACTAGTATCCTTACACATCAACTAAACTACGTTGGGGCTTTGCTGTGAAATCTCCTCCGTAAATTGGTGATCGTGAATGACAACTTCAAGTTCATATATACGTTGGAACTTTTGACATACATGGAATACTTATCTGGAAGATCTGGGTGATGGTGGAATCCAGTTTTTGTGCAACTTCAGAGCAGCCATAAACCTCCACGGGTACAGCAAAATATGTCATGTGGGCTGAAATGGAAAAGGGGAAAATCAGGATAAAGGTGGAAAAAAATATGAATATACATAAGTGAAAAGATATAACTCTCTTTTTCTGTTGGCGGTATGATAATTTCAACTGTTTCTGCCAGCAATGCTTAGTAAGGGTCGTGAGTGTGCAAGTCAACAGATGACAAAAAAATACGATTGTGATGGGTGTGTTTGAAAAGTAAAGCACACATTAGAACTGTTCAAACATGAAGTACAATAAAAGTAAGAAGTTTATTTATGTGAATCCACCCTAATGTAATAATCGATCTTTCCATTAGAACATTAAAGCACTATTCTTCATTCAACGTATTACACTACATACAAAGAACGCAATGATGAGCACTAAAATAAAATATTCCAAACTACTTAATTTAACATAATGTAATTCTCACCATGTTTGTTGTCGCTTCTTGGTACGGGTTGATGAGATTAGTGATGTGGAATGTATCATCTAATTGAAAATGAAAACAGGAAGCGAAATATCCTAAGCATCCAATCCAAAATACTTAATGTCAGAAAGTGAAATAACTTACCATAACCCTAGTAAGAATTGTGCATGTCTCCAGGTTTTGCTTTGTATTTGCACGAACCAGTCTCGAGAAAATATCCATTAGGTCACTTGGATAAAATGACTAATTGCAGCATATAGATAACCAAATAAAAGACGTATCACGTGCAAAGTTTTAAGTGGAGGTTGTATTCCACTTGACGAGTCTATTAATGGAGGAATGAGAGCCACTATCTGCTGCACCTTGGCAAGCACAGTAGGAGGAAAAGGTTGGCATGTGAGGGCAAGAGCGCTGTAAATTTGAGGCATGTTATTATACCACATACAAATAAACTAAATAATGTACTTTACGTATAAACTAAAAAACTTACAGATGCTCTATGCGTTCGGTTGTTGGAGAGGTTGTTGAAGAGGCTATTGGAGAGGAAGCTGGAGGGGCTGCTAGAGAAAATGTTTGAGGGCCTGCTCGAGAGGCTGCTGGAAGGACTACTCCAAACTCCATTTTATGTAATTCGGCCAACAACTCATGATGGGTCTCCTCCGCTCAGTCCTCCATTCTTTGCATTTGGTGCAATACCATTTGATGGCTCTCCTCTATCCTTTGAACTCGGTCCTTCATTCTTTAAACTTGGTCCAACAACATTTGATGTCGCTCCTCCGCTTGCTCCTCTATTCTTTGCATCCAGCCAACTATCTCCTCAAGCATTGACGTAAAGTACGATGATTAAGGAGGGCGCAGAGACTTCGGTTATGGACAACCATCCTCTATGTGCTACAAAGGTGATGATGGAGGCTATCCCTCTGAGTTGGATGGAGGGTGTCTCGTTGAGGGGGCTGGAGGTTGTATGACTGAGGGGGCTGAAGGTTGTACGGCTGAGGGGGCTAGAGACTGGGAAACTTTTGCTCAGGTCTTCGAGGCAGGCTTGAATGGAGACTTTCATACCTTTTCCCCTTCGACTTTGATGATCCCCATACGGTCAACTTTCAATTTGTTGTAGTTGTCGTAGACCATCTCTTGGATTCTCGGCTCCCCATTTGAGATTACTACCCCATTATGCTTAATAATCCTCTGAATGAGCAAATTAAATGGTAGACTTTTGACCAGGTTTTTGAGGATGTCGTACATGTGACTCAAAATCATATAACTGATGTTCACTTTCTTTTAGTTGAGCACCTTCTTTAGCATATAAAGATGCAAGCAACTAATATGGTCTCAATGTCCTTCCTGAGGCATAATAGTGTTCATCATGACGGTGTGGATTACTTGGGCTTTGGCATTCAAGTCATTGGACTTTGGATTCTTTAACGCTGGAATCTCGAGATTACAGTACAACTGTCTAAGCATTGCCAAACCTTCTCAACATTTAATGAAATATGGCTCCCTACATACCTGATAGTATTCCTCCCTTGGTTCCTCCATAAAACATCCAAGCAGCATGTTAAAATTGTTGTGAGTCAACCTCAACTCCCATCCAAACATGTAAGTCTGGACCTCTAATGGTTGGGTGGACAGTTTCAAATTGGTATAAAATAATTTCACAATCTGTTCATAGTAACATCCACCCAATCTGCACCACACCATTAAGCTAGCCCCTTTAACCAATCCTTTGATTCCCAAATTAGCCATGGAATTGAAGTTTACTCTTCTAGATACAATAATCAAACGATGTTTAATATCACCTTCTTACCTATCATTTTCTGTTGTAGTCCTAAAGAGCAACGAGTGGAAACTATCTGTTATAGGTTTGAAATGAACCAATTAAGCTCCTGGTCATCGTTTAGGTTGAGGTTGTGGTTGTTCTTCAACCTCGGGTTGTGCTTCAACCTCGACTTGTGTTGCGCTGAAACTTAGCGTGAATGAACTCAGTTGCACTTCGTCTACAATCATGGACCGAGTATGTTTCTGGTTATGGTTGAGGTTGAGACTAAGAGAGAGCAGCTTTATGCTTGAGAGTCAATTTGCCCATCCTAGTATTGGTTGAATCCATTAGAATGGATGAAACAACGAAGGAAATGCACAAGATAGGGTTCAGAGTTCGCTGAGGTAATCGCTCTAAGAGTAGTGTGATCTCTTAAGAGCGGAGAATGTGAACTTATATACTAGGGCAATGGAAGACAGAACGCCATACTTTCCTCCATTAAATAAAGTCGTTCTACCTAGGAAAGATGTCATTTAGTGGAGGAAAGAATGATGTTTTGCAGAGGAATGTATACTTTTCTCTGCGAAATGACATCGTTCCACGTGGGGGAACACCTACAAGGAGAAGTGTTTATTAGTACTAACGTTCTGCCGATGAAAGAATAACGCTTCGCCACATAACGTCATACTTTCCATGGAGGGAAGTATGATGTTTCACAGAAGAACAACTTACTAGAATCTCCTTAATTAGTACAAACATTCTGCAGAGGAAAGTATAACGTTCCGTCATGAAACGAAATTAAAATTTTTAATAGCAAACGTGACAACAATGTTTGCGGCATTCATTTTCCATAGTTGAGTGATTAATTTGTTCACAAATTTTTTTTAGTGGTTGATTCGTTGTTGACCCCCATAGTATAGTGGTTGTTTTATTAATTTCCCAATGTCAAAGCTATCATTGCCTGGAATGTGAATCAAGTTTCAGAAATCCTTCTTGCACGATTCGTTTTCAACCTCTTTCTCTTTCACCCTCCCCCTTGCTTCGCGTTGGCCAAGTGAGGAATGAGGGTTCCCTTATTCCTCACTTAAAGAAAAGTATTTAAATTTTATTTTATTTTATTTAATATAATAATATATATTATTTATATTAAATAACCTGATTAAATTTTCGTGCATTCATTTGTCAATCCAAGTAAATCCTCATTCTCTGAATTAAATTCCTCAGTTCATTTATCACTTAGTAACATCTAATTTTACCGATTTGACCAATTGATCAAAAATTTACACGTGGTCGCTACGTGACAAATCAGTCAACCCTGAACACTTTCACTAAAAATAGCGTGAAAATTTTACACTTGGAATTTTATGTATTTAAAAATTTGTGGTTCTTAAAAGGTCATCTGCCTAAGACTTAATATCTCTCCTCCAAATATCTGCATAAATGTTTTATTGACTCTAAATGGTCCTTAGTCAATATTTAATTATCTACACTTCATCATTAGTCTCTTAGATCAAATCTGATCCAAAGGTCACTAGCCCCTCAACCTTAGTCCAACACAAAGTAGTAGTCTACAAGGTCATGTATAAATGATTTCATACGATGATTCACCAATACTCATCTCTACTAATTATTTTCCTAAATAAATTCTGCCAATAGTAGATGGTTCACCCAACTGTCTTTAAAATCTAGAATGTAATATCGTAACATATCCTTAAGTATTGGATTGTATCCTCAGACTGTCCATCCGTCTAAGGATGATGTATCATACTCAAGTTCAGCTCAGTGTCCAAAGTTCTCTATAGGGTTCTAAAAAACTTGGACATAAAGCTCAAATCTATATCTGAAACCATACACGATGGAACACTGAGAAGTTGTGCAATTTTTTTTCATATAAATTTACTTAGCTTCATTAGAGAATAGTCCATCCTCACCCGAATAAAGTGTAATACCTAGAATTAAGCTTGGATTAAGAATAATAACAATGATGAATTTTGGGGATTTCAGAATGATTTTATTATGGATATTCCTTCACTCTTTTATGAATTTTATGTGAAGATTATACAATGAAAAATGAATGGATGATAAATGTGATATTCTGTCATAGTCGTTCTTCCCTATTGTGTCTTGCTAGAGGATATTGTGTGGTTTTTGTTATGATAAATGTGTTATGAATATATCGATGGCGTCCCCTATTTGGTTAAGCTCTCTGTATTATTTGGTTAAGCTCTCTGTATTATTTGGTGAAGCTTTCTGTTTATTCTTTGTGATTCTTAAGCTTAGTGATACTTCCTAGATATTGTGAAGATTTATGTTAAAGAAGAGAAAGTTTAGTTCTGTTTTAATATGTAATGATGGAAGAAGGTTCGTGATTTGGTTGAGAATTCTGTTAATGGAAATGACTCTTTGTTTATTGTTGCTCGACTAAATGTGTTGAGATTATGGTTGGGCACTGTTATTACTCCTGTGAGGGAATTGGTTTATGTTTTGAATGTTGTTCTAATGGATATTATGGAAGAAGTTATATTCTGTTATTGGAAATAATGAAGAGGTTGTTTATGATTGGAATGAAGTTGGAAATATGTTCTGTTGGTCCTAACAAGTTTTACAGTTTGAGTGTATATGTTCTGGAAATTGTGGGTTTAGACTCTGCACTATGTATTAAGTATAAATTATGGAAACTGTTAAGTGTTATGGTTTATAGAACTCCTTGGATGGTTGTTAACGACTAAATGTTATTTATTGTGAAGATATTGCGAAGGTTAATTGGTGTGCTAAACGCTTTAAAGACACGAGGTAAGTTGATATTGTATGTGTTTTGGTCTTTGGGGCCCTACACTGCAAGAATTGGGAAATTGTATTGTAATGCCCCGTTAATTTTAAAAATATTTTTCTCGTTTTTAAAAATACGTCATAAAAATTTTTCGTTTAAATTGTTTAACATATGAAAATCTATTCGGGAGAAAGCATATCAGAGTGAACCACTAAGCGGAATAAATAAGGGAGATTCAAAATATAATTCAATTGTTCACAATAAAAGTTTCAAAGTCCCTAGCTACAATATTAATAGTATTCAAAATACCACCACGTCAAATTACCAAAATACCATCCTCTCAAAACACTATCATCCCTCATCCCATAAGAGCCGCACCCAGCAGGTCAAATCGGCTGATAACACGAGGGGTCATCCTAGAACGCCTCCTCCTCAACTAGAACGTCATTGTCAAAATAATCATCTATAGTACGGGGAAAACAATGAGCCTAACGCCTAGCAAGAATCAGAATTTAAATGCAATGGAAATGATGCGTGACCACACAATACTGTTTTGGCTGAAGTTGCTGGATTTTGAATTGAGTTTTGGCCCCTAGTTGTGTTACGGTAGTTTTATGAAATCCGTGGAGAGTGTTCTACTTTGGTTGCTGTTTTTAGGTGAGCGATTTAGGAACGTTGTTGTGTTTATTTTATCCTAACTATTTATTTGAGAACTTGAGTATGAGTTGATTGATTTCTGCCTCCATTTTGCCGATGAGTTGTGTCCAAATGTTTGAGTTTCTCTTTTTGGGTATTGATGGTTCTCTAATGCACAATGTTTTGTTGTGCATGATTTGAGGTCCCTGTTTAATTTGATAATCTGATGAGTGTGAGGCTGGTTTATGCTCATGGGCTAGGGGTTGAATTACTACTTGATCATTGGTCCCAAAGAGTTATGTACTGATGGTTGGTTGAACCTGCTCTCGGTAGTTTGAAAGAATCAAGTCTAGTGTTAAAATTTTAGGAATTGTTTTGGTTAAGTGAAATTGTTGTTCCCTAAGGTTGTATTTTCTATATTCGAAGTCAGTAATGAGAATTCATGCTATGTTAACTGAGTTCTATTCTCTAGTTTGCTGACTGTACAGTTAAATGTTGCAAGGACTTATGTTCTGGAGATTTATTCATGTTATGGAGGGTACTCTATTAAGTGGACTTTGTTCTCTGCTTTGATAAAAATTGTTAAGGATATTAATCTATAAATTGAGTTTAGTTATGTGTTGATAGACACTGTGAGAGTTGTTTTGCTGAGTAACCTTTCCTTCCTCGTTTTGGTTACTGTGGATAAGCTCTGTTGAAATTCATGTTATGTTTATATCCTCATTAAGGAGTCTTATTCTGTTGTATTCCTATATTTGGTTTGCAGTTTAGGATCCTTGTTATATTCTTGGGTTTTGGTTTTCGATTTGGGACTCGTGGTTGTCCCTAGAAACTGCTTTGAATTCTAGTATTGTTTACGACTTGGTTGTTATCCCTTGTATGATTGATGGGATGTTGACACCAACCTTGTTGTAGGTTCTGGAGGTATCAGATAATTCAACTTTTCGCTTACGATAACACATGAAGTTGGTTTTTCGATAAGCGTGTTGTGGTCGCCATCGAGATAGGGATCTTTATACTTTCTGCATTGCATTGCATCATGGTTTTTAAAACTACCATTTTGTGGACTAGAACACTTGAAAACCAGACGGGGACTTATGTTTTCTCACGTTTATATTCCGTACATGGTTTACTGTTGATATTTGCATATATATATATATATTGATGATGTGATTTCTGTGCACGTGTTTGGGGGATGAATCCTCTTGATGCTTTAGGCACTCTCGCGCTAAAGCATCATGAGGCTATTCCTTCAACTTTCGACTGTTAGAAGGTTTGACATTGGTTACGTACATTAGGAGGATGAATCCTCTTAATGCTTTAGGCACTCTAGCACTAAAGCATTACGAGGCTATCCCTAAAATCTTCTATTGTGAGAAGATTTGATATATACATTGGAAGGATGAATCCTCTTGATGCTTTGAATACTTTAGCGCTAAAGCATCACGAGACTATCCTCATGCAATCTTTTGTTGCGTGAAGATTGATCGTTGTGAAATGACGACGGGGCATTCATAACATGTCCTCAAGTTGCAAGTTCTAGAAATGGAAAAAAGGATAGGCCATTATTGACGTGTCCTCAAATTATAAGTCCTGAAAGTTGGAAATAGGATGGGAGGGTGTGAATGCCTCCTTGGGTCGAAAGCCCATAAACTTGGCTAAGGTCTTACGGAGTTGGCAGTGTTGTTAGTCACAAAGATTAATCTATCTTACTACCATTTCATTTGGGACGTTTAGGTATTATCGAGAAGTGATATGTCGTGAGCAACCTCGCTCTGGGAAATATGATTATACGAGCTGTTTCTTCGTTGACTGGTTTGTTGACAATTCGGTTGATGAGCTGGATCTTCAAATTACCTGATATTCTTTCTTGCCTCATGAGGTGTTGTTATTGGCGAATAGCCTCCTTTCTGTGACTTGTGCTAGGCAGTTACACGAGTTGTGTCATCGCTGACTGGTTCGCTGGCAACTCGGGTAATACGCTGGATCTTCTGATCGTATCAGTGGTGGTTACAACCTGTCGGCACATCCGAGTGATCATACCACATTTCGATGATGAGTGACAGATGGGTCCTTGATTGACCATTCATTTTCACTAATGACATTTTCATATGGAAAACGATGTTAGCATGTTTTGTGACTATAGCTACCTTTGTTTACAGTAGGTTTTAATAAAGCCACATTGATGGCCATGGGCCCAATATATAAAATGATAAAGAGGTTTTAAATGTTTAAAATCCATATATAGTAAATGAGAAGCATGAAATGGTTTTCAAAAGAAAAAGAAAACAGTTTTAGCATGCATTGCATTTAGTAAAGATTTCCTACTGAGTTAGTCACTCTTCGTTTAGATTATATTTTTACCTAGGTTAGGTTGTAGGTTTGGTGCATTGGTCTTGTGCGTGTGGTAGCTGAGTGAAGTTGGTGTTCCAGATGGGTGTCTCGATTTTTCGTGGGTGGGTGGACGTTCGTCGGTTCAATCCCTTCGTTCCTAGTATGTAGGGATTTTTAGTTTTGGGGTTGTTTGATTTAATTCTTGTACAATACTTTCCTTTATTATGCTATCATGTCTCTAGTTGATCACTCTGTGGACCTCAATCCATGTGCTTTAGGTTTGGGCATGGTATTTTTCCCATTAAGTCTTCCCCATAAAAAAATTCACCGCTTGGGCTGGGTAACCGGGTTCTCTTCGAGGATCGGGTAGCCTAACCCGACGGTTCTGTTTGGCCTATCTTCGGGTCATGACAAAATTTTATGGTATCAGAGTATGGTTCTGCTCTTCCTAGGAGCGATCACTCGAGGAATTGATAGTGTAATGTGAAAGTGCTATGTCTACTGTGCATGGAATTGTTCGACACCAAGTCAAGTTTTAAATGAATCAAGATGCTCCTAGGAAGGTATCTGGGGTGTCATTTGTTGGATGGTGACTCTGTCTTTCCCCTGTCCATGTAAGTGTTGGCTATACTCCATGGCTCTTTAAGTGAAATTGTTTTGGATTACGAGCTATGAACTTGCATGGGTTATTTCTTGTGTGTGGGCCTTTGAGGTTTAGAAATAAGATCAAAAGCAAGGGTTTGCGATCCTTTTGGTTGTCCCTCTTGTTGTGGGCCGATGGAGGTTTAAGTTTGAATCTTTGCCTTGAAATGTTGTTTGTGTCTCGGTTCCTTGTGGGTTTTCGAGCTTGTTTGGATTGTTTGAAATCGATAGTTCGGGTTGAAATTTCTGTCTGTTTTCCCAAAATCGATTTCGCGTTGTATCCGTTCTTGTGATTCGGGGACTCTTGGTTCATGTCTCTAAATGGGCATATTCTGCGTGCGTTCCCGCGTAAAAGTAGACCTCTGTGTAAGTTGATAGAAATACTTGGTCTATGAACTATAGTCCTTCGATGGGTGTTCTGGAGACTGCAGTGGAGGCTTCCTTGACCAAGGCTCTTTGGTTTCGCTTGGAAATGAGTCTTGTTGTCATGATGGTCATGCGTTCGCTTCCTATGACTGTCACATTCGTTTTGCAAGTTGGAGTCCAATTGATAGGACTTAAATGCTTTGGGTTGTCAGAATCCAAGTGCTCGCTTTGGAATCTTCCTATAGTTTTGTTTTGCCTTAGAGTTCCCATGCCTTGGATATGTCGGAGGATCTTAGACTCTCGATCCTTGTGTCGGTTCTTCTGTTGGGAAACCATTCAATCTCGATGATTGCCTTCTATCATTTTCGCTATTCTGCATCCAGTGTCGGTGGTTGGTGAAGGCCCTATGGATACTCAATGTTGTTGTGTCTCGTGCAAAGAGCATTCTGATGTTGTTGGTTTCAACTCATTTCAATTCATGTCGGTTTTTCTTGTTCTAAACCATTCCTCTGCTAGGGCGGTGTGTTTTAGATCCACTTTTGCAAGGTGGTGAAATCGCGTAAGTCATGCGCTTGTCCTTTGTGAGCGTTGTGGTTGTCTGATGTAAGAAGTCTGACGGATGGGACAACGATGTTCCTGGTCAAATGTATTCTGAATCGCCTGTCTTGAAATTGTTTTCCTTAGCTCCTTTGTCGTATCTTGGAATTTCAGGGCCTTGGTATGTTAGGTATCTTAGTAGTTCGATCCCGCTCCTTGTTGATCTGTTCGGGAAGATTGTTAGGTTCGGTTAGACCGTAATCTTCATCTCCGTTGTTCTTTGTGTTGAGATCCTTCCGACATTCGTGGGTCTCAAGTTGTAGGCAACGTTCGTGTTCTGTACTCAGAGTCTTTCCTTCAATAAGACGGTGTGTATTGGATTCTTCCAAGACCTCTCTTGGAATGAGAGCTGTTCTTGGCCCTCATTTGGTGATGACTCTTCCTTCGTGGGAGTGTGGAATGTACCTTTTTTCTCTGGGTTCCACGTCGTTTAAATTGCTTCCTTCTTAGAAGTGGTGCGGGTGGTCGTTGTAGTTGAAGCCATATGGCGATTTCTACTGGTCAGCCAGGTGGTGTTATTGTTGGGCTAGGTTCCATGTTGTTGGTTGACTGAGAACGTGGGTTGCACTTCCCAATGGACTAGCGGCGTGTCCCTTGACTAGAAAATTTGGTTTTCTTGTGGCTTGCTTGCTACCTATGCATTGACCTTGCCGTGGTGTTCAGAAGGTCTGTGTTAGATTTTGAAAATCTGAGATCTCGATTGTGGAAGTTGTTTCTTGTGAGGGTGGTTCGCGTGTTAGTGACCTTGCAAGTGGTGCTTTGTTTCGCTTGTTTGAAAACCCTTGTGTTGTTAGAGGTGATGTTGTCTCCTGGGCTCTATTTGTTTCTTATCGGAGCATGTCTTTTCTCCGTGTGAATCGGGTGTGTTTTCCTTGGAGAGGTGGACTTTCTTGGCTGTTCGGTTGGCCTTGTCACTTGTCATTGAAGTTTTGGACCGTTGCCCTAATACTACCAGTTGTTCACTAGAGCATCTCTCGTTGTCAACTTCGTGTTCCTATCCTGGAATTGGGCACTTTGCGTTTCCAGTCTTACCCTTCGGTTTGACCAGTGTCCGATTGCCTTCAAAGTTCACATTGTTGTTTTGAAGCTACTATTCGTTGATCCACCAGTGTTCTGGTGTGAGTTTCCTGTTTGGTAGTTAGCCGTTTCTCATTTTGGTCTTACCTTTTGGGTTTGACTAGAGTTCATTGTTTCGTGGATGCTAGTTCCAATGTCAAGCTTGTGGTGTTACGTCTAAAATTTTGTCTTGATTCTCTAGAATTGCGTGCTTGATATCTGCAGATGTCTAGAACTGCCCTAGAATTCATGGATTTCTGAGCCCTGTTGGCTTTCAGGTTCATATTAAGGTCTCTTCTTTTTGTTCAAGTCGCTGTTGTCTGTGTGGGACATGACATGTGTCGGGTTTGTGTTAGATGTTTGGTCCGGGTGCACTTGTGACTAAGTGCCAGCTATTGTGTGGACCATATCTAACAGTTCTTGACTGGTGTTGCATCAGGCTGTATGTTTTGGATGTGTCAAACACCTGGTTTTGGTAGTGTTCTGATGTGTCAGAGCATAGTGGTTACCCATAAATCCACGAAATTTGGTTTTTGTTGGATGTTAAGTTACTTGATCACTTTGGTTTCGATGCGAAGTCTTATTCCTTGTTTCGATAGGAATCTTTTGCTTGTCAAAAATCTTGAAAATCTTCTCTTGTTGGGCTTGGTGCTTGGAAAGCAAGAAGCCAAAGAGTGTTGTGTGGTTGTGATCTCGGTTTAGAGTATTGTTCAGCCGTGGAGAGCGTTTTGACAGACACTCTAAACCTGGGTCCAACCGATGTCTTTCCGTTTTCTGATTCCAGCCGTGTTCCCAGTTAGGGAGTTCGTTACGTCACCTCTCGAGTGTAGCAGGGGCTCTACAACGGTTCGTTGCTGTGTGATGTCTATGGGATGTCGAGGGCTATCGAGCAAGGTGATTTCGTCGTCAGTCTAAGAGGAAGAGAGAGCTCGGGAGTTAGGGCACCTTGTCAGCTCTGACGTTTTTTTCCCGCCATTCTTCGATTTCAGTGAGTCCTGCGGACTAGACTATTTCGAATTGTTGCTGGATTTCTTTTCCTGTTTGGGGCTTCAGCAGAATTGATTTCTTCCTCCTCGTTCGTGTTCTGCCACGTTTGAGTTGAAGTCTATGTTTTGATTCAGTTCTGCATCTTGCTTACTGCTAGTGGAAATTGTTGAAGACATTACTCTAGTGACGGAAATGTGTCCTCTATCTTCAGTGAGTGTCTCCCGGCCAATCTGGATATTTTTTTCTGGAATTTTGTTGTCAAATTTTGTTTTGGCTGAAGTTGCTAGATTCTGAATTGAGTTTTGACCCTGTTTGTGTTACTGTAGTTTGATGAAATCCGTGGAGAGTGTTCTACTTTGGTTGCTGTTTTGGGGTGAGGGATTTACGAACGTTGTTGTGTTTATTTTATCCTGACTATTTATTTGAAAACTTGAGTATGAATTGATTGATTATTGCGTCCATTTTGCTGAGGAGTTCTGTCCAAATGTTTGAGTTTCTCTTTTTGGGTATTGATGGTTCTCTAATGCACTATGTTCTATTGTGCATGATTTGAGCTCCCTGTTTAATTTGATAATCTGATGAGTGCGAGCCTGGTTTGTGCTCATGGGCTAGGGGTTTAATTACTACTTGATCATGGGTCCCAAAGAGTTATGTACTCTTGGTTGGTTGAACTTGCTCTCAGTAGTTTGAAAGAATCGAGTCTAGTGTTCAAATGTTAGGAATTGTTTTGGTTAAGTGAAATTGTTCTTCCCCGTGGTTGTATATTCTGTATTGGAAGTCAGTAACGAGAATTCATGCTATGTTAACTGAGTTTTATTCTCTAGTTTGCTGATTGTACAGTTAAATGTTACGAGGTCTTATGTTCGTGAGATTTATTCATGTTATGGAGGGTACTCTATCAAGTGAACTTTGTTCTTTGCTTTGATAAAAATTGTTGAGGATATGAATCTGTAAATTGGGTTTAGTTATGTGTTGATAGACACTGTGAGAGTTGTTTTGCATATTGAAATCTCATTCCTCATTTTGGTTACTGTGGATAAACCCGATTGAAATTCATGTTATGTTTATATCCTCATTAAGGAGTCCTTCTCTGTTGTAATCCTAGATTTGGTTTGCAGTTTAGGATCCTTGTTATATTCCTGGGTTTTGGTTTTCGATTTGGGACTCGTGGTTATCTCTAGAAACTGTCTTGAATCCTAGTCTTATGTAAGACCTGGTTGTTATCCCTTGTATGACTGATGAGATGTTGACACCGACTTTGTTGTAGGTTTTGGAGGTTTCAGATAATTCAAATTTTTGCTTACGACAGTGTGTGGAGCTGGTTTGTCGGTAAGCATGTCATGGTTGCCATTTAGGTAGTGACAGGCTCCAAAAAACAAATGGGAAGCCTTTGAGAAATCTGTTCGGAAAAACTACAACTTGCTGAATCAACAATAATCAATCACCTTTAACTCCCAAATTGTGCGTGAGATTGAATTGAAACTTGGCAGGGCTGTCCTTAATACAATCACAATAATCGTGTCAAAATTCCATAAAGAAATCCATTCTAGTTCAAAAGTTATGCTCCAAATACTAATGTTCCAAAAACTGTTTTTATACAGGGCAGATTTAACGATGAGTACTCAAAATGGGATAACTCGAGTTGCATACATCATATAAAGTTCAATTTTGGAGGGTAGCTCCCTGACTCAATCTCGAACAAATCTCTAGAAGACGTCAACCAGAAAAGAACGACACAAATAGCTCAAACAGAAGCTTCAATCAGCAATAACAACATTCAAAACACAAACACAGATTCAGCAGCTCAACCCTATTCCGAAAATTATCACCTTTAATTCATTAATTTCCACAAGAGTGTCTCCAACAACCAACATATATCAGATCTCCATATCATAAGTTAACCAACCAGTAAAAAGAACTCAAGAGTAGCACCAAAATAAGAAGGAAAACGCAAAGGAGTTGCAGCACCTCCTAAAGTGAAAGGGCGTTTCTTTGGTTGGCCGAAACCAACTATCTCCAATGGGGGAAAGTTCTCTTACCTCCACACCACAATCACACCTTGTAAAGGAAGATTGGAAGAGGCAATAACCCAAGGTAGCAAGGATGAGAAACTTCAAGAGGACCCTTGCAATGGGATGGAGGAATCGGCGCTTGGAGGGGAGGCTTGGCCGCGGCTAGGAGGAGCTTTACTCTTCAATTTTCTATTCTTCAAAACTACCTCCCTTTCTCACAAAGGAGGGTCTTTAACCTAAGGTGACATTGTAAGTCAAATGACTAACATGTCCCTAGTGACAAAAAAAATGGGCATGAGGGTGAGGTTTACATGAAAACCGCATACCTCTCAAAATCTCACAACCAAGTAAAATAACACAAGACAATTTCAATTGTTGTTCTTAAAAAAAAACAATTCTACTAATTCAAAAGATCTCAAAAGTCAATCTAAAATCTTCACGACACCACCCTTCAAGCATTGTGGACCTTAGCTTAGGTTGGAGGAATACTGACCAAAGTGATTAAATGAAATGGAACATCTTTGTCATCTTGTGAAACTTCCTTCAAAGAATCCCACAACTTGGTAGTTCCTGCAAAATAAAAGTTCGTTAGATAAGTAATCAGTTTCTTGGCCCGACTCCGAGTGATAGGGCCCTGGGGCACATCAGGTAGGGATCTTTATACTTTCTGCACTACATTACATCATGGTTTTCAAAACTACTATTTTGTGGATTACCACACTTAAAAACCAGACGGAGACTGTTCGACAGCACGTTAGTTTTTATGTATACGTATGTTTTCTCACGTTTACATTCGGTACATAGTTGGTTTATTATTGATATTTGCACGCGCACGTGCGCGCTCGCACGCACACACACACACACACATACACAACCTTCGACTGCGAGAAGATGAATCCTCTTGATGTTTTAGGCACTCTAGCACTAAAGGATCATAAGGTTATCCCTGAAATCTTCTATTACGAGATGATTTGATATGTACATTGGGAGGATGAATCCTCTTTATGCTTTAGGCACTCTAACGCTAAAACATTATGAGGCTATCCTCGTGCAATGTTTGCTTGCATGAAGATTGGTTGTTTACGTGCGAAATGACGATGGGGCATTCATGATATGTCCTTAGGTTGCAAGTCCTCGAAATGGAAAAAGATGGTGGGGCATTAGTGACGTGTCCTTAAGTTGCAACTCCTGGAAGTTGGAAATAGCATGGGAGGGTGATGACGCCTCATTTGGTCGAAAGCCCCTAAACCTGTCCAAGGTCAGACGGTGTTAGTAGTGTTGTTAGTCACAAAGATTAGTCTATCCTAGTACCGTTTCATTTGGTGGGTGGCTAGATGGCTCGAGCTTGTTCGTCGGCAACCCTCGTCAATTTGTGACTATAGCTGTCTATGTATACAACGTGTTTTAATAAAGCCACATTGAGGGTCATGTGCCAGATTTATAAAATGATAAAGAGGTTTTAAATGTTTAAAATTTATGTACAGTAAATGAGAAGCAAGAAATGGTTTTCAAAAGAATAAGAAAACGATTTTAGCATGTATTGCATTTAGTATAGATTTCCCTATGGAGTTAGTGTAATATCCTTATTTTCGTAACAGAATTAATTAAGGATAATTGAGAGATTAATTGGATGTAATAAAATTAATTGGATAATTATAAGAGATTTATTTGATGAAATAATTATTGAAATGGAAATTTTCAGGATTAGTGAAATAGGAAATTTGGTTGAGATTTATTGAGGGTAAATGAAATGGGGAGTAATTAAATAAATATCGTTGTGAAAATAAAATAAAAAGAATAAAAATAAGATTTGGAACATCGATGTTTGGAGAAAATAGATGATGTGGTGTTTTGGTTGGACTGTAGTCGACTCTGCGGTTGAATTATCCCACCAAAATGTGTTATAGATTGTAAATTGGTGTTTCAATTGACACTGTGGTTGGGACGCGGACGAGATACGCGATCGAAAAACAACAGGTTTTGAATATGTCAAATTCATCAATTTTACGGTTAAATCTTCGGTTGGGACGTAGTTGTAGGATGAGACCAAAAACGCAAAATTGGGACAAAATTGAGGATTTGGATGCAACATGGTCGAAGTTACGGTCAAGAATATCGATCAAAAATGGAGATTAAGTGAAAAATAAGAAATAAAGGGTTGAACCGATTCATCTTAAACCGGTTCGGTTTGAAGGCAAATGGGAAGAAATAAGTTGTGGTTGGTTTTATGGAGGGAAAGGGAGAGAGAGGAATTTAAATAATTGAAAAGAGGAGGATTTAAAATGAATGAAGAAATGGGAGTAAATTGGAATGGGTGGACTAAACATGTTCATCCTTGAACCGGTCCAATATTTGAAATGAACAAAAATGGCTTGCGGCCTTTTGTGAGAGAGAGAACCTGAGAGATGGAGAAGGGAGACCAAGAGAGTGAGAGGCCAGAGGAGGGAGACAATGATGAAGGCTCGGGAGCGCGAGGAGGCTCAGGTTCAGCCGACACTTCTTCGCGGCGAGCTACTGTGCTTGGACGGAGTCGTGCAAAGGCTAGGGCTTGGGTTGGACGAATCCCGTGGGACGAATTGGAGCTGAGAATTCATTGTTGAGGTAAGTCATTTGTTGTCCTATGTTTTCTTCTTCTGGCATCCTGTCTTGGACAAAGTTGGCCGAATGTGGGAAGGAAATTGCAGGGACGAATTGGGCAAGGGCGAGTTTGGGGTGGCAGCGTTGGGGCGGCAAAGCTGCTGTCGATTTCTCTGATGCCTGTGTGCGACCAAACCTATTGTGAACCGGTTTGTTAATGGCCTTCTGGCCGTGGAGAATTCTGCCTCACTTCTCCCTTCAAGTTGGCATCTCCTCCGTCAATCTCCACGTGAGATTCTCTAGAAAGTGTTAAGGAGTTTTCACACGACATAAACAAGTTGGACCTTCTCCATTGATATGTGTGATTGTCCATCCTCGTATGCTTCTTGGCTATAAATCAATTGTAGTAGGTAATGTATTATGTGAAGAAGCGCTCGGAGAATTGAGAGCTGAGGATGTGTGTCCTCTCTAGAAAAAAATAGAGAAAGATAGAGAAAGAGTGTAAACAGTTTAGGAGGAAGAAGATGGGAGTTCAACATGGTTACAGGTCCTACATGTGAGATGATTCCTTCCTGGCTTTTATGGAATTATGAAAGAATATTGATAGGTGTAAGAGATATAGAAAGAAGAATATAGTGCTATGTTGTTGGTGAATGCTCCTTGTTATTTAACTGTTTCTTGGTATCGTTAGATGTTTAAATTGGATACTAATTTGTTCATGAATATTAGTGGTTGAGTGATAGTAAATGATCTCTGTTTTAGTTATGGGTGTTTCAAATGAATTTTGCCCTACCTTGTTGGTTGATAATACTCTTCATAGTTCACTGCTTCTTGGTTCTGTGAAGAATATTGATAGGTTATATGTTGGGGTTTTTTGTTCTACTACTTGCAAAATGTATATGAATGGAAGCTTGGTTAATTTCTAGAATAATATGGTGGACCTCAGTTGAAGAATTAATGTTGTCTGTTATGTGTGATTTTGATAATTGTGAAGTAAAGGAAAATGTCCATTTATTGAATGTGTTATATTCTTTTTATAATGGAAGTTGGATTATCTATTTCATTACTGCGTTGGTGGAAATGATTAAGGATATGTTATAGATTTCTTTGGATGAGAATCAGTGGGTTTGGAACTACGGTGTATTGTGAGAATGAGTTTGAATAATTGGTTAGTGATTAGTTATTGATGATTATATGTTTTATTATTTTGAAGGCAAAGGAAGGGAACGTAAGTGCTAAAAGCTATATGGACCGCAGGTAAGTGATACTGCATGTTCTTTGGTCTTTGGGGCCCTACATCACAAAAATAGGATATGCACGTTTCATTGTTTATCGCATTACGAGCATGTCTACAGTTTTAATAGCATGTCTACAGTTTTATAAGCACATCTATTGTTTTATAAGCATGCCTACCATTTTAAATAGCATGTCTACCATTTTATGAAGCATGATCTGTGAATTGTATGTTGGGTGTTTTATTAGGTTCCTTAATTATATGTTAGAAATTGCATGCATTCACGAGTATCATGCATTATGGTTTTCAAAACAATACGAAAATGAGTTTTCATGGATGGTTTTGAAAAGAGAACGGAAATGAATATTAAATGATAATGGTAAATTTTTAAGTAAATAAAGGATAATGGATATGTTGAGGCTTTGGATGTAACTCATAAAGAGAGGATAGGTGGACGTGGTCCCCATGGTTAGAGGCATTAGGTGGATTAGTCCCTCAATGGTTGAGTTGCGTTCCAATGGTAACCAATTGAGGCTTTGACATGTAACTCACAAAGAGAGGCTTGGTGGAAGTGGTCCCCATGGTTAGAGGCTTTAGGTGGATTAGTCCCCCAATGGTTGAGTTGCGTTCCAATGGTAACCAGTTGACGCTTTGGCATGTAACTCATAAAGAGAGGCTTGGTGGACATGGTCCCCATGGTTAGAGGCTTTGAGTGGATTAGTCTCCCAATGGTTGAGTTGCATTCCAATGGTAACCAGTTGAGTCTTTGGCATGTAACTCATAAAGAGAGGCTTGGTGGACGTGGTCCCCATGGTTAGAGGCTTTGGGTGGATTAGTCCCCTAATGGTTGAGTTGCGTTCTAATGGTAACTAGTTGAGGCTTTGACTTGTAACTCATAAAGAGAGACTTGGTGGACATGGTCCCCATGGTTATAGGCTTAGGGTGGATTAGTCCTTGAATTGTTGAGTTACATTCCAATGATTAGAAGATTAAGACTTTGGTGTTGGACTCAAACGCATGCATAGAGGCTTGGTGGACATGTGATGTGCCCCAAGGTCTCGTCACCTGAGCCCGAGCGAAGGGCTTCTTTCTTTTCTAACATTTGTTTATTTATTTTGTAGGTGTCTCTTTCTTAGCTAGGTCAGGGGAGAATTTTAGTCAATTACATAAACAGGAGTCCATGCATTTGGACAAGTGGAGGTCATGCAAAAACATATAAGTAATGGTGGGCTTTTCAAATCTGCCTAGAATCTGACCTCCGAACATTGAAGGGCACTTTTTGCATTCTAAAAGATCTGATATCAAAATACATTCGTCATGAAAATTGTTGCAATAGTCTAAGCTTTCTAGAATGTGTTTTTGTGGTAAATGCAGACCATGTTTGCTATGTCAAACGTTGCTTTTATAGAGACCAAAATCCCTGCCTCGAACCTTTTTCTCTGTGTGTTTAATATTAGAGATATTATTGTAATTTGACAATTTGACAACCCTAATTTCGTGTGGAACATTTAAACCTCCATTAGGGCTATTTAGAAATCAGATTTGAAACCCTATTTTGCAGCCGCAACTTCATTTGGAGAATTCTCTCTAACACACTCGATGTGCCCAGATTGCTTCACGACCTTCCTTACACCAAAATCGTTCCTCCTCTTGTTCTTGTGCGATCTTGGAGGGGGGTATCATTGCTAACTCTTCCAGCAACTTCTCTTGGAGTTGTCTTGTGGTTTGGAGTTAGAAGATAAGACAAAAGCTAAGTTGGAGGGGTGTTCTTCGAATCACCTGAACAAGTTGCCCCTAGCCAAGTGAGGGATCCGCGGACCAGCTTGGTGCTCCTGGTTTTATTAGTTCTCCTTAAAGGTGATTATTGTATTTTAATCTAAGTTCATGGTTGTTCACTACACATGAGGTTTTGAAGATTATTTGTTGATTTGGAGTTGAAATATTGAAATCATTTGAGTTGTTCATTGCTTAGTCGCAAATTTGTTTTTCTGTGAAACCCTAAGTCCGAGCAGCGATTCTCTCATACACAACTCCATGTTTGCATATGCTTTTAAGGTGATTTTTGAAGGTGTTCTAATATTGGTTGTTTACTGCTTGCTCTGTAAATTTGGGACGTAGAACCTGTATGCAAGTCGAGTTAGCCTCATTCTAATTTCAGTGTTCGGATTTAGTGTTTGAAGATTGGCCTTGTTTGTTTTTGGACCAGTTTTGGATTCCCACCTGTTTCATTGGTTTCTTGCAACTTCTCTGATTGAAATTCTGGATAATGAATGTACCCTGAACATATTTGAAGTAATGGGAATTTAATTGATTATTGGAGTTTGTTTTGGATTGATTTGTTCAACCATTATTTGAGTTAGCTGCAAAACTGTATTTATCTTCTAGAGAGCCATTTCCGAGTAGCTTCTTGAATTGGTCATAACTCCAAGTGTATACTGAATTTGAGCGTTATTTTTGGAGAGCCCTTGCTACTTTGAGTCATCAAGGCCTCCTCCAAATTTGAGATCTTTTGAATTTACGCATTAAAAGATATAGGCATTCCATTCAGAGTACTCGGATTGAAGTTAACCGATTGCCCAATAGTCTTCAATTGTCTTGGTGCATTTTTTGGGGCACATCATCTAGTATTAGAGCCAATTTGGCTTGCCTATACTCTGTTATTTGGTGATTTGTATCTTATATATGATGACCAGAGGCCGAACTTATTCAATACGTTACCTTACGGAAGAAGACGAATTGGATTTTGTTTTTCCTATCTTTAGTGGTTCAGAATGCCCAGAAGACTACTTGGAATGGGAAGAGAAGATGGAAGAGTTATTAAGTAAATATCATTCTTCTGAACGGTCCCATGTAAGGTTGGCTTCTTTAAGACTTAGGGAAAAAGCTTCAAGATGGTGGAACAAACTGATTTTCAACCGAAGAGAAGAAGGTGAAGAAGCCATCAACACGTGGGGATTAATGAAGAGATTTTTGAGGAGAAGGTAAGCTCCGAAGCTTACTTAATTGGTTCCAACTTCCCCACCTTCCAACCGAACTAGAAATATTTTCTCAATGACTAGCGAACCCATCAATTGGATATACAAGCCACATTACAAAGGTATAGATGATTGGATTGACGATTTGTCAAAACAATTGGCCTCTGCAAGCATTCGACCTTTCCACGCACAGAACCATATTGAGGTTGTAGAAGATCCCAAAATGATAGAGGAGATTATCTTAGAAGAGGTTATACTACCGAAAGGAGGGCTACTTCATGAAGAGGATTGTAAAGATAACTCCTTGGCAGCGACTAAACAAGAAGAAAACCTTGTAGAGGTGCTCATATTACATGAAGAAGGGCCACTACTATCTTTGGATTTCAGAACATAGAAGAAGATTTTCAAAAGAATTCTCAAAAAAGTACAAGCCATGTGTGCAAGGAGCTTCCCATAAAACCTACGCATGAAGAGGAAGAATTCAGTGATGAGCTTATATATCCACACGTGGATCCATTAATTGAAATGAATGTGGGAATAGTAATAGACACTAAGAAAGATAGTTCGTGGGGGCAAACTTTTGATATCAACAGTTTGATCCATGATGGAAATTATCCAATGACCATTGATGAAGGGAGTTGTGCCAGGCTCACATCCAAGTTTACAAAAGGGATGATTGGGGTTGACAACCTTAGCTTGTCGAGTGGAATAAGTATAGACAAATTGCTAATCCAAAAGCATCACGGTCCTGAGCTTGTTAGCCATATTAGTCTTGTTGATGTGAAGATTGAAGATTGTCTTGATGCTGTTTTATTTGGGCTACTTAACATGGAGATCATCATGTATGGTGTCAACAAAATCTTTCCATTTGATCCGGGTGGAAGGCATGAGTTGAAGAAGAGGTGCTCATTTACCCAGGGAGCATGATGCGCCCCAAGGTCTCGTCACCTACGCCCGAGCCAAGTGCTCCTTTCATTTCTAACATTTTTTTATTTATTTTGTAGGTGTCCCTTTCCTAGCTAGCTTGGGGGAGAATTTCAGTCAATTACACAAAAAGGAGTCCATGCATTTGGACAAGTGGAGGTCATGCAAAAAACACAGAAGTAATGGTGCTCTTTTTAAATCCGCCTAGAATTTGACCTCTGAACATTCAAGAGCACTTTTTACATTCTAGAAGATCTGTTATCAAAATACATTCTTTATGAAGATTGTTGCCAACAGTCTAAGCTTTCCAGAATATGCTTTAGTGGTAAATTCGAAACTTGTTTGCTATGTCAAACACTGCTTTTACAGAGACCAAAATCCCTACCTCGGACCTTTTTCTTTGTGTGTTTAATATTAGGGATATTATTGTAATTTGACAATTAGACAACCCTAATTTCATGTGGGACTTCTAAACCTCCATTAGGACTATTTAGAAATCATATTTAAAACCCTATTTTGCAGCTGCAACTTCGTTTGGAGAATTCTCTCTAACACACTCGGTGTGCCTGGGTTGCTTCACGACCTTCCTTACACCAAAATCATTCCTCCTCTTGTTCTTGCGCGATCTTGGAGATAGGGATCATTACTAACTCTTCCAGTAACTTCTCTTGGAGTTGTCTTGTGGTGTGGAGTTAAAAGATCACGAAAAAAGCTAAGTTGGAGGGGTGTTCTTCGAATCACCCGAACAAGTCGCCTCCTCAGCCGAGTGAGGGATATGCGGACCAGCTTGGTGCTCCTGGTTTTATTCGTTCTTTGTAAAGGTGATTACTGAATTTTTAATCTAAGTTCATGTTGGTTTTTAGGTTCCCTTGCACGTCAGAATTACCAATGTTCATAACAACGGTAACGTGCGTAACCTATGTATCATGAAAAATAATTTTAACATGAACATAAAATGGATCGTTGTTATAACATATTAATAATAATATGTATTTAAAATCTCTAATTAGATCTAAGCTAAAAGATGAAGAATATTACCTTTGTAGCTTACTTCACACGGGTACAAAATCAACCTTCAATCTTCTTCGCCAATCCTCCTCACCTCAAATAAGCACGTGTGGGCATGATGAACAAAACAAGATCACACTCAATTTATGATAGATCGTATTCTCAACACATGAGACGATCTATTTGGATTTAGAAAACACTTCTCTAAAGCAAACATGGAAGTCATAAATTTTGCTCTCAAAATGGATTACTTAATCTCAAAGATTTCAATCTTTTCTTCAACTTTTTCTCCAACTGTCATCTAATGAGGTTGAACCTCTATTTATAGTGGTATTGCTTCATAATGGCCATTATGGCATTTAGAGAAAAACACTACAAATTCCTCATTAAAGTTATAATTGATTTCATACATTTACAAAATTGTTATGGAAATCAAAAGTCTTGTCACAATAGCTCAACACTTTTCACATTTAAGTAATAACACATTTATAACAAAAATATTATGGAAAATAAAAGGTCATGACATTAAATCAAATTTGACATTAATTCAAATTTGACAAAATCCATTTTAAAAACTATTTTTAAAATTTACTTTATATTTGTTAATTAATTGAATAATCAATAATTCAATTATTTCATTTAACAAATATATTAACATTGACAACTTTTGTCATTTTGTCTTTATTAATTGAATAATCAATAATTCAATTATTTCATGTAATGAAAAAATAATAATAAACTGATTATTGAGTGTATTAAATAATTAATTATGTAATCTTCTTTGTTCATTTTTCTATTATTCGAATAATGATAGAAGGTGACGAATGGACCAAAGGACCTATAGTTTTAAGCTCCAATAATATTTCGTTAATTAATATAAATTCTTTATATTAATTAACATAATTATTAACTCTAAAGTAATTCCACTAAATACTTAGAGTTGCACTCTAAAAACTATAGAGTATATTTACTTAAATTAATGTCCATTGATATAGTCATTACATATGTATTAACACTCCATTTAGATTAGCAATAGAGTTAGGTTTATAATCCGTTAACCTCTCATATTGCGTCTTTATCCTTGAGTACTATTAGTTCTTAATTGAATGATTAATTCATAACAATTATGAATTTGCGCGCTAATTATTCGATCCTTGAATTAACAAACAAGAGAATCTATTTATATGGATTTCATTGTATCGATATTAACATTCTCAGCTATTCATTTTAATTTACTCTCAATATACAAGGTATATGAATCGTAACTCGTACAAAACTTTACCGAGTAAATCAAAATAAAATAGGAGTTTATTAAAGACAACGAATTTAGATCATACATATATGACCATCATTATGATAAAATTAATTGTTCTATATTTAACAGAAATTATTAGAACAATATAATTTTTATCTGGTCCAGTCCTATATAATCATATTATATAAAACATATTTATCTTATGTCACTACATATTTAGTCGGGATATGACTATACATTCTTAATGAGATAAACTATGTTTATGACTATGAACTATTTGAAGATTCCATACTTCAAATATAAGTCATGGACATATGCTGGTTATTACTCTTTATATTTTATTCGACATATATACAATATATATGTCAATATAAAGTTAGCATAAATAACCAATGAATATTCTATGAATTTTATAAAACATAATTTAAAATGTTAACATAATATCAACCAATATAAATTTATTCATATATCATAAAATTGTTCTGTCATATTTTCTTGTTGGGGGCACATTACTCCCAACAGTTCATGGTTGTTCAGTGTACGTGAGGTTTTGAAGATTATTTGTTGATTTGGAGTTGAAATATTGAAATCATTTGAGTTGTTCATTGCTTATCCGCAAATTTGTTTTTCCGTGAAACCCTAAGTCCGAGCAGCGATTCTCTCATGCACAACTCCATGTGTGCGTCGACTTTTAAGGTGATTTTTGAAGGTGTTCTAATATTGCTTGTTTACTGCTTTCTATATAATTTTGGGGTCTAGAACCTGTATGCAAGTCGAGTTATCCTCATTCTAATTTCAGTGTTCGGATTTAGTGTTTGAAGATTGGCCTTGTTTGTTTTTGGACCAGTTTTCAATTCCCACCTGTTTCATTAGTTTTTTGTAACTTCTTTGATTGAAATTCTAGATTATGAACGTACTCAGAACATATTTGAAGTATTGGAAATTTAATTGATGATTGGAGTTTGTTTTGGATTGATTTGTTCAACCATTATTTGAGTTAGTTGCAAAACTATTTTTATCTTCAAGAGAGTTATTTCTGAGCAGCATCTTGAATTGGTCATAAATCCAAGTGTATATTGAATTTCAGCGTGCTTTTTGGAGAGCCCTCGCTTCTATGAGTCCTCAAGGCCTCCTCCAAATTTGAGATTTTTTGATATACTCATGAAAAGATATAGGGGTTTCATTCAGAGTACTTGGATTGAAGTTAACCGAATTCCCAATAGTCTTGAATTGTCTTGGTGCATTTTTTGGGGCATATCTGCAACGACTTGGATTTTTCTTACGTCGTTAAAATGCGTGAAAATTTGAAATTTTCTTTTTGACATAAATTAGAGTGCATAAATCCAAATCACTACCAACTCTTCTTAAAACTCGTAGTAAAAACCAACTTATTAAATGCGGAAGTGTAAACACCATAGTGAAGATCATCTTTTTAAAGTCTTGGGGAAGGGTCATAAAATAACCTTTTGTAAATCATAGCGGAAGCGTAAGAAATCTTTCAAAAGAAATACTAAGTCATTCAAACATTACGTCTATCAAATAAAACTTGACAATTACCTTCGTTGATTATCAACCTTTACTTTCCTTTGTCTTTGCCTTGCCGGCCCGAGTCCCGTGTTTGTGAAATCATCCACCCCTGCTTCATTATGCATTTCCCATCCATCTCTTATTCGTTTACTATCTGTTCGTCGTTGTACCTACACCACAAGTAAGGAAGTGAGCTTACGCCCAGTAAGGCGATGGGGGAAAACAATTTCTGCATTTCTCTCTTTAGTTCTTCTTGGAATGGGGCCACCCAAACTAACTCTTTCATTACTTTCGTTTTCTTTGTTCGTTCTTTAACTCGTACATTGAGCTAGAGATTGGGCTTGGTCCTTTGAGATGGCCTAGCTGTACGGCTCTAACCTCCTATGCGCATGCTAATCCCTTTACCGACTAGGTGAGGGTGTATCCTAGCTGCTAGGCGAGAACCGGACTACCCATCTACCCCAACTCCCTATTCGTTCCCTTTTTTAGGCATATCCCGCCTTTTGGGTTCTTTCTCTTTCCGGCGTATCCTGCCTTTAGAGTTCTTTCTCCTTCCCGCGTATCCCGCCTTTGGAGTTCTTTCTCCTTCCGGTGTATCCCGCCTTTGGAGTTCTTCTTCCCTTCCGGTGTATCCCGCCGAAGGGTTTCTTCGGTGATGGGCGTGTCTCGCCCATCTCGAACATTCATTTTTTTCTTAGCATTTTTTCTCCCTCATGCATGTGTGTACCACCCCAAAAAGGTACCCCCTAATTGGTTTATATTAACATGAAGCAACATACAATAACGGAAATTGAGCACCTATAATGAATCATAATAATTGAAATCATACGAAAACACAAAGAATAATGATGACATCGAAGTGAACAAGATACGACAACCATGAAAACGAAACTAATCATGTTCATTGCTATATTTAGTAGTCTAGTCTTTATCCTAGTTAATTTAATGCTTCAATCTCTTAACATACGAATGGAGTCTCGTTAAAGAATTAAACATACTTGAAGTTTCCTATCCAGAACCAAGAAATACGTAGTTCACAATCCACATTTAAAGAAAACAATGGAAATCCGAACTGACTTACAACATTCATGTATCTTAACTCCTTTTTCCTTCGTTTGTTCAAATCACATCATAGTAGTTCACATCTTCAAAGTTCATTCATGCTCATTATACATTTCCTTCTTCATTTCATCATTTATCAGTCACATTTCTATCATATAAAGAGAACTACCATTCCTAACAAGTACCAAGTGACAATCTCAAACTATCCATGCATGCCATTCTAAATAAAACAGGAAGTAAACATACTTACAAAATCATATACGGAAACTTCATCACGAATTACATTTAGGATCCTGCTTGCCATATTATTAAACGAGAATGTGCTGAGCAAAATTTGATAATAAATTATCTAGTGCATTTCTTGTTCCTAACCATAACCAAGAATAATAATAGACATGCAGATTAAGAGGAATAAGGGATTTAAATTATGGCAGGAGCAATAGATTACAGCCAACAAAACAAAATCATGAAGAATTAAATCACTAGAAATCTATTATGTCATATTTATCTAATATGCATTTTCCATTTATTGAACAGTAAACTGAGGAATGCAATGAAACTACTAAGTCCTTTATCGCATTTTCAGACTTTGATTTGCATAATCCCTTACTTACTTATGCTTCTATTTCAATCATCAATTTCTTTAGTTTATCGATTACAACATACTAATTATCATAGAACATTTCATCTAGTAGGGAAATCTATGAACTACCCAAAGGCAATAAGAACTTCTCAAAAGCAGGGAAACTATGCATCAAATATTCACCTTCATCATTTCTTCATCACATCATATTTTCATCCAACTGAAAATTATTATCACACAGGTAACAAAGCAAAGATTGACCATAAAAGGGAAACATCCCATATTCAACCCTAGCAATTCTACAAACGTTAACAATGGAAATTTAACTAAAACATACTTCTTCAGCATCCTTAGTTTCAATGATAATCTCTTTGACAATCATTCATACTTCTCATCCATTTAAACAATCTTTTTCCTTGGTTCCTTCACGCCTAACAATCTTTTCCTTGGTTCTTCCAAGCTTAATTATCGCTTTTACGTATCTTTCAGCATTAACACAAAAGCTAATAGAACATTTAAAGAGAAACTAGAGTTCCAATACATGACAAACTATAAAATAGCCAGAATTCCTATAGCATAACCATCACTCACACACACATATACTTGGGTGTAGGGCACAAGGCCAAGACAACTCATTCCTTATCTCTAAGTGCTTACGCATAGGGCACCAAGTTGCTATTCTTCTCCTCTTTCCACATCAAAAATTCGTTGAGGACTCACTGAGCTTTGGACAAATCAGCTCCTTCTGGCTTCCAGCAGAACTTCCCCCTGCAGAAAAACGAAGAAGATAATGAAGAGATGTATTGTCGTCCTCATGCGTCCACAAGACCAAAAATCACTCAGCGAATACATGGTTTTGGACAGAATTTGGCATCCTCATTGTGTCTGTACCATCCGCAGCCGTGTTGTGGATGTCGTGCTGTCGTCCACATCGTCCGCATGTGGCGTCTAAATTGTCCAAAAAATTGGACAGATTCATTCGGACGCTGCATCCCATTGTCCGCATCGTCTGCAAAACTCCAGATTTAAACAGATTCATTTGGACGCTGGCTCGAGTCGTGTGCATCGTCCAGACCTTCCATAGCCAGCGTCCGTAACTTCTCAAAACAGCAAGTTTAGGACGCAGATTGGCGGCCCGAGGCGTCCTCAAGTCTATTTTCTTAACTTTTCACTATCTTTTCGCACTCAACGTGATCCTCATGACGTTTCCTTCATAGATACACGTCACAAATGGCATGTGTAAACACGTAATGAAATATCCTTGTAATCCCAACACTTCAATTTCATCACGTATATGGGGAAAAACATTACTGAAATGTTTATTGATTTAGCGCTCCGAACGTCCTTGGGAATATCCTGATAATTATCCATCTTAAAAATATCAGGATGTTACATACTACCCCCATGTAAATAAATTTTGTCCTCAAAATTTGCCCTTTCTAGTGCAGTCATCAATGCTAACCTACGCATCAAACCTCCTCTTAGCAACCTCATTTGATAATGTAGCCCTTCTAATGGTCCTCATACTTCGTTTTTACCTATACTAGCCTCTTAACTTCGTCCAATGACTCCTCTTGTACCAAAGATCCATCAAGTTCTCACGCTCACATGCCACCATGCTTCTGATGTGCCACTCTAATTGTAAAAGCCGTGAAATTTTTAAATAAGAAATTCCACGTGTAAATTTTTCGCGTTGAAAATCGGTCATGGCGTTAGGGTTGACTGAATTGTTGTGTAGCAGCCACGTATGCAAATTTGGTCTTTGGTCAAAGTTGGTGAAATTAGAATTTTTCGAACAAAGAATCTAATCAAGAAATGAAAGAGGATAGTTAAATTGAAGCCATAACATCGTTAAATGATGTTAGAATTAAATTGAGAATTGAGTGAATTAGATAGTATATAATGTATATAATTGGTGTATATACATTTATGTTAAAATGAATAGGAATTAAAGAATTTATTTGGAGAAAAAGGAAATGAATAAGTGGGGATTAAAGGAAATAAAACAAAGTTAAAGGATTAAGAATGAAAAGTGAAGATGGAGAAAAAAGGGGGAAAAATCCTGCCAATAACATAGGAGTGGGATAGTTTGGGGTTTAAGTTGAAAAAAAAATAATAAATAAAAATAAAGTTAAAAAAAGGGGGGAATGAAATTAGGGTCCCCCCCCCCCTCGATGTCTTCATCGGCCAAGAAGAGAAGAGGAGAGAGAGAGAGGGGGAAAGAGAGAGAGAATGGCGGTGAGAGGGAGATCCGGCGACTAGCGAACNATCCCGCCAATAACATAGGAGTGGGATAGTTTGGGGTTTAAGTTGAAAAAATAATAATAAATAAAAATAGAGTTAAGAAAAGGGGGGGAATGAAATTAGGGTCCCCCCCCCCCCTTTTGATGTCTTCATCGGCCGAGAAGAGAAGAGGAGAGAGAGAGAGAGGGGGAAAGAGAGAGAGAATGGCGGCGAGAGGGAGATCCGGCGACTAGCGAACCGGCGAGACGACGACGACATGATTTTCGACCGGCAAACGGGAGTGCTGCGATGACGTCGGGCCGACGACGTAGACGGCTTCTCCAGCAAGAACCGCGGCAGGGAGCAACTTGCTCGACGTCCGAGCAGACAACGTCGATCGAGAGCGACGAAGGACGAGCTTCGCGAACTAGCGACGCCGGTCGAGACAGGGAGCTCGATTTTCGATGGTCCCTCTGGCTGCGACGAGCGGCGATCTCGGATCTGTGACGGGAGCTCCGAGGCAGAACCTGTTTTTCGATTTCGGCGACGAACATACTCCGATCTGTTCAGTGGGTGAGATTTTTCGATCCGAGTTTTATTTCGATGTTAAGTTCGTTTCCGAAAGGTTGTTGGTTGATATGTGTTGTGGGTTTACAGTGATTGAATCGAAAGATCTCGGACGGACATTCTCCGGCAAGGGCAGCTTCGGATCTGAGCAATGTCCCGATTTCGGCGAGTAAACAGAACGCAATCCTGTTCTGTTCTGTTAGGTGAGCAATTCTCATTAAGCCTTTGATTCAATAATGGATTTCAGAATGTGATTCTGATTAGTGTTTGGAAATTTTGGTTGGATTTTGGATGAAAGAACTGTATGAATGACTTACTGGTCTGTTGGATTTTTATTGGTGAGATAATGTCGAAGGAAATCTTTTGCTTAGATTATCTTGTGTTAAGATTTTCTGCCATATTGGATGTTGTTTCTGTTTGGTGGAAAGGATTCGATAATGTATTGTTGTTTGGATAATTTGATTCTGATTGTTGCCATCAATAGCGTAGCTGTCAGGTTTTTGTTTAAACTGCTGCGATTATAGAATATGGCTAGAGATAAACTGTCATCGATGTTTTTGGTTGTTTGGATGGGAATGTTGCAGTGTTTAATTCCTGCTTGAAATTTCAGAATGTATTATGCTGCTGGAAATAATTGTTAGGTTCCCTAAATTTGATTTCTGCCCTAAAGACGGTAAAGAATGTTGATATGTTAGTTTAGGGCTGTTCTTGGGTTCAGTTACTTGTCTTTGAAAAGGTTTGACTTCATTTGTGTAGTTGGAGTTTACTAAAATGTTGAAGTCGAAAGAGTAGAGAATAATTGTTGTTTGTCATTGGTGGATTTGGAGATCCTAACTTGAGTTGTTATTTTGAATGTTGGATTTTAATTGTAATTGAAGGTAAGTAATCTAAGGAGTATGAATTGAACTTTGGTCTTGAGTTCTATATTGGTTAAAGTTGGATTTTAAGTTTAAAGAATGTTGTTAGATAAAGTTGGAAACTTTATTGGAATTCTTTGCAAGTTGGTTGGTCTTTGTATGAGACCCTCGCTTATTTTCCTAGAATTTAATTATGATATTCTCGCGTTTATACATTTGTCAGGCTTGGTCAATTTCAGCGAGTGTGATACGATTCTTGCGTAATTGGTTGCTCTGGTTGGTAAGGCAGACCGTCGTCGAGGTAGGGATTTCTATACCTCTTGCGTTATATTGCATCCTATCCCGTTTTCAAAAATAATTATTTTGTGGACTACCACACTTGGAAAATGATGGGGACTGTTCGACAGCACGTCCGTTTTTATTAGTAGTATGTTTTCTCAAGTTTAATTCCGTACATGGTTTGAGATTTATTGTGCACATGTTGAGGGATGGATCTGCCATCCCCTTTGATACCTTCTGCTGCGTGAAGGTTGATTGTTTGACGTACGAAAAATATAGGTGGGGCATTGGTGACTTGTCCTCAGGTTGAAACTCCTGAAAGTCGTAAACCTCGTATGGGAGGGTGATGACGCCTCCTTGGGTCGCAAGCCCCTAAACCTGGCCAGGATTTGTCCCACGGATCAGACGGTTGTCAATCGCTGAGACTTGTTTATCCTAAGTCCACATATACCGAGCAACTGTATCCGTTTTATGTGATTACACGATTATAGGGGTTGTGTCGTGCAGCCAGATGCGCCGGCAACTCGGGTGACGTACGGAATCTTCGAATCGTCGTCATTATTCCTGCCTCATAAGGTGTTGTCATCGACGGGTGACCACCTCTTCTATGTTGTGTGGCGGGTGAGTCCATGAGTGACCACCCCTTTTCACTGACGACGTTTTCAAATTGGAAAACGATGATGGCTTATTTTGCGAGGTATAGCTGTCTCTGTATACAGCAAGATTTTTAATAAAAGCCTCATCGATGGCCCTTGGGTCGGTTTGGTAAAATGATAAAGAGTTTGAAGTGATTTTAAAAATCCATGTACGATAGTATGAAACATAACCTTGTTCTCGAAAAATGTACAATACCAGTTTTGCATGAAGTGCATTTAGTATAGCCATACTTTATTGAGTTAGTCACTCACCTCAAACGACTCCTCCCCCAAAACTTCAGGTAAGGGCAAAGAGTAGCTGAGGATCAGGAGTTGAAGCGTTTTATTATTTCTACTTGAGTGATTTATCGTTATTTGGTGAGGACATTTATCTTTCCATTTGGGTCTGTAAACCTTAAACACAGTTGGTTTTGGATTTGTTGCACAGTACTTGGATTTCATTTTAATTTATGCACTGTTATCTTCTCATGATCCCTACTTGGACCTAGGCCCATATTATCTTGGGCCGAATTAAATATTATAAGTCTTCCGCGAAAACTCACGCCTTGGGCTGGGTGATCGGGTTCTCTATGAGGATCGGGTCGCCTGACCCGGCGGTTCTGTTAGGCCCGTCTTCGGGTCGTGACACTAATTACATCATCTCCGAGGAAAGGACTGCTATAATCATACTCATTCTTCAACATCAAGAGTAAAATGACTACTCTTTTATCTCAAAATATCACTTAAATCCGATAATTATTCCGCTGTTGTCGTTCAACTTTTGAACCTGCAACAATTTTCTCCTAAATTTGATGTCCCACGTAAAATTTCCCACTCATTTTCTTCAAATTAGATGTTCCACACTAACTTCTCCACAAGCTCTTAGTGATTCGGTACTACCTTGGTGTCAAGCTCGTATTCCCTTCTCAAGGTCAAGGCCCAATGGTTGGTTTTCTTGGCTAAAGGAAATCTTATTAGTCATAAATGTTCCGCAAGGTAAAAGGCATGATCCTTCAACACAAGTAGATGTTGTCCTCTTTGGTGGATCTCGCCTCCAAGGCCCCTTTTTCCCAGTGATAGGCGGATCTCACCCATCCCGAAACACGTCTACTTGGCATGGTTCTCACTACAAAGGCGGGTCTCACCCATACTGAAACGCATCTGCTTGTCTTTGAGAGTCATCCACTCATTCCCTTCTTCTTATGTTTTTGTTCTTTGGTTGTTCCATCGGTTCACTTACGATTAAATCGTGCATAAGTCAATGTAGTGTCCTCGTTCAACTATCTAGCTCCATCACTATCCAGTCGATCTAATCTACGTTCCTCCCACTCAACTATCCCGTTATTATAGTCCATACCCAGATTTTCGTCTCTAGAAATTCTGTTCCCGTTTTCGTTCTCGTTTCCGTTCCTGTCTCTGTTTCTGTATTCATTCCAGGAGAAGCTCAACCGACTTGCCATACAGTTGTGTAGTCATGTTCTTTGTCACCTTGAGTTCCACACTTAATCCAAGTCCCATAGGCGAGCATGGAGTACCTCATGTAGGAAACTGCCATGGTCCTGCTTCTCTACTTCGGGTTCATCACTGAGGCGTTCGTAATTCACTTCTAGTTGGTCACCTAGTTGGTCTTCTACCATTCTCGTCCTTGTAGGAAAACTACCCTAAGTAGGAAACAACTTATTTTATCCAACCAGTTCTGTTCCTCTTTCAACTTCCTGCCATAAAGTCCAACTTTAGTTGCTAAGTTCTTCTTTAAGGTCGTATTAAGGAAATAACTAATTGGTTGGTGGAATCATCTCCTTCCACTTTGGTTGGTTGATGGAATCCTCTCCTTCCACTTCGATTTCGTCCTTAATAAATCTATCTCCACATCGTGGTAACCCAAGCATTCACGCCTACTATCTAATGGGTCCATTTCACGTTTGCTACCTAGGTGACCTCGGTTAACTATCCAGTTAATCTAACCCCACTTGGGAATTTCTTTTGTTTTACTTTGCAAAATTTTGGGCAGAGTCTCCCTTGTTCAGACTCCCCCAAGCTCACAGATACATAGTTTGACACGGTCGCAATTTCATAACTCTGAACAAATGAACAACTCGTCTCCATTAAGCCAACTACTTCCTAAAATTAACACTCGATCTTGTACTACATTAAACAAATCATGTATCATTCAAGTGTTAGGAAGTATTAACATTAGAAAGTATACATACAGTAATGGAGGATTTCCACGACGAGACTCGTGCTGGCAGGCAAGCTATCTTACTATACTTCGACTGACTTTCTTTACTTTACTTAGACTACTTTTACAAAATCTCTTTACTTAGGACAACTTAATATAGTTCATTTGTAATGCAGTACAATAAACAAGTGAGCTACGGACAGTTTTAAAAACGATCAGAGCAGTTTACGAAATCGTTTTTAAAACTTTTGCTCTGACACCAACTGTAACGACCCAAATTTTTCTTCCATCGTTAAAATGCGTGAAAATTTGAAATTTTCTTTTTGACATAAATCGGAGTGCGTGAATCCAAATCGCTACCAACTCTTCCTTAAAACACCTAGTGAAAACCAACTTATTAAATGCGGAAGCGTAATCACCATAATGAAGATCATCTTTTTAAAGTCTTGCGGAAGGTTCATAAAATAATCTTTTGTAAATGATAGAGGAAACGTAAGAAATCTTTCAAAATAAATATTAAGTCATTCAAACATTACGTCTATCAAATAAAACTTGACAATTAACTTCGTTGATTCACAACCGTTTACTTTCCTTTGTCTTTGCCTTGCCATCCCTAGTACCGTGTATGTGAAATCATCCACACCTGCTTCATTATGCGTTTCTCATCAATTTCTTATCAGTTTCCTGTCTATTCATTGTTGTACCTACAATACAAGTAAAGACGTGAGCTTATGCCCAGTAAGGAGATGAGGAAAAAAAATTTATACATTTCTCTCTTTAGTTCTTCTTAGAATAGGGGCCACCCAAACCAACTCTTTCATTACGTTTGTTTTCTTTGATCGTTCTTTAACTCATACATCGAGCTAGAGATTCGGGGTGCTCCTTTGAGATGGCCTAGCTATATGGCTCTAACCCCCTATGCGCATGCTAGTCCCTTTACCGACTAGGTGAGGGTGTATCCTAGCTGCTAGGCTAGATTCGGACTACCCATCTACCTCAACTCCGTATTCGTTCCCTTTTTCAAGCGTATCCCGCCTTTTGTTCTGTTTCTTTCCGGTGTATCCCGCCTTTGGAGTTCTTCTTCCCTTCTGGCGTATTCCTCCGGAGGGTTTCTTCGGTGATGGGCATGTCCAGCCCATCCCGAACATTCCTTTTTTTCTTAGCATTTTTCTTCCCTTATGCATGTGAGTACCACCCCAAAAAGGTACCCCCTAATTGGTTCCTATTAACAAGAAGCAATATACAATAACGGAAATTGAGCACCTATAATGAATCATAATAATTGACATCATACGAAAACACAAATAACAATAATGATATCGAAATGAACAAGATACGACAACCATGAAAATGAAACTAATCATGTTCATTGCTATATTTAGTAGTCTAGTCTTTATCCTAGTTAATTTAATGCTTCAATCTCTTAACATACGAAAAAAGTGTCGTTAAAGAATTAAACATACTTGAAGGTTCGTATCCAGAACTAAGAAATACGTAGTTCACAATACACATTTAAAGAAAACAATGGAAATCTGATCTAACTTACAACATTCATGCATCTTAACTATTTTTTCCTTCGTTTGTTCAAATCACATCATAGTAGTTCACATCTTCAAAGTTCATTCATGCTCATTATACATTTCCTTCTTCATTTCATCATTTATCAGTCACATTTCTATCATATAAAGAGAACTACCATTCCTAACAAGTACCAAGTGACAATCTCAAACTATCTATGCATGCCATTCTAAATAAGACAGAAAGTAAACATACTTATAAAATCATATACGGAAACTACATCACGAATTATATTTACGATCCTGCTTGCCATATTATTAAACGAAAATGTGTTAAGCAAAATTTGATATTAAATTATCTAGAGCATTTCTTGTTCCTAACCATAACTAAGAATAATAACACACATACAGATTAAGAGAAATAATGGATATTAATTATGGTAGGAGCAATAGATTACAGCCAACAAAACAAAATCATGAAGAATTAAATCACTAGAAATCTATTATGTCATATTTATCTAATATGCTTTTTCCATTTATTAAACAGTCAACTAAGGAATGCAATAAAACTACTTAGTCCTTTATCGCATTTTAAGACTTTCATTTACAGAATCCCTTACTTACTTATGCTTCTATTTCAATCATCAATTTCTTTAGTTTATCGATTACATCTTACTAATTATCATAAAACATTTCATCTAGTAGGGAAATCTATGAACTACCCAAAGGAAATAAGAACTTCTCAAAAGCAGGGAAACTATGCATCAAATATTCACCTTCATCATTTCTTCATCACATCATATTTCATCCAACTGAAAATTATTATCGCACAAGTAACAAAACAAAGCTCGACCATAAAAAGGAAACATCCCATATTCAACCCTAGCAATTCTACAAACGTTAACAATGGAAATTTAACTAAAACATACTTCTTCAGCATCCTTAGTTTCAATCACAATCTCTTTGACAATCACTCATACTTCTCATCCATTTAAACAATCTTTTTCCTTGGTTCCTTCATGCCTAACAATCTTCTCCTTGGTTCTTCCAAGCTTAATTATCGCTTTTACCTATCTTTTAGCATTAACACAAAAGCTAATAGAACATTTCAAGAGAAACTAGAGTTCCCATACTTGACAAACTATAAAATTGCCAGAATTCCTACAGCATAACCATTACTCACACACATATATACTTGGGTGTAGGGCACAAGGCCAAGACAACCCATTCCTTACCTCGAAATGCTTACGCATAGGGCACCAATTTGCTATTCTTCTCCTCTTTCCACATCAAAAATTCGTTGAGGACTCACTGAGCTGTGGACAAATCAGCTCCTTCTGGCTTCCAGCAGAACTTCCCCCAGCAGAAAAACGAAAGGAGACAATGAAGAGATGCAGGAGGAGAAGTGTCTGTCAATTAAATGGAGGGAGAGCCTACCTAGGCGTGCTTCTATGGAGGCTCCTTTGTGAGCTACTCCATCATTTTCTCTCTGAAAAGTGCTGGTATTAACTCGCTAAACGTCGAGTTTCGTCAACTTTTCTGACTTTTATTTCCTAATTTTTCGCAGATTTGCTAACTTTCGGATGGTTGCGGACACTGTACTGTCGTCCTCATGCGTCTGCAAGACCAAAAATCACCCAGTGAATACATGGCTTTGGACTAAATTTGGCGTCCTTGCTGTGTCTGTACCGTCCGTAGCTTGTTGCGGACGTTGTGCCGTTGTCCGCATCGTCTGCATGTGGCTTTCGAATTGTCCCAAAAATGGGACAGATTCATTTGGACGCTGAATCTCCTCATCTGCAGTCGTCCGCCTTGTCCGCAAAACTCCAGATTTAAACAAATTCATTCGGATGCTGCCTCTAGTAGTCCGCATCGTCCGCACCTTCCATAGCCAACGTCCGTAACTTCACAAAACAGCAAGTTTAGGACGCAGATTGGCGTCTTGAGGCATCCTCAAGTCTATTTTCTTCACTTTTCACTATCTTTTTGCACTCAACGTGATCCTCACGACATTTTCTTCATAGATACACATCACAAATGGCACGTGTAAACACGTAATGAAATATCTTCATAAACCCAACACTTTGATTTCATCACGTATACGGGGAAAAACATTACTGAAATGTTTATTGATTTAGCGCTCTGAACGTCCTTGGTAATATCCTGATAATTATCCATTTTAAAAATATCGGGATGTTACAGGATCAACGTGGTCACCATGGTTGGAGGCTTTGGGTGGACTAGTCCCCCTATGGTTGAGGTTTGCATTGAATACCAAAGTAAGAATAGTAAAGTAAAGTTAAGATCAAGAAAATAGTAAAAGAAAAAGAAAAGGAAGGATACAAAAGAAACAAAAAATGAAAATTGATTTTAAAAAGCTGCATGACATGTGCATTGTATAGTTTTATTTTATATCACTTACTGAGCGTTAGGCTCATTAGTTTATGTCTTGTGATGTAGGTACACACACAAGAACATAAGAACAAATTAAAGAGCAGTTGATGAAGGATTTGCATGTGCTGATGTTGTGGTTGGTTAGGCTAAAGAGATTTGTAAGAAATGGTTTGTAAATAATTTTGTATAGGTTTTGTAAAATATTAAATTGTAAAAGAAAAGAATGGTGTTTCTTTAATGTCTTGTTTTAATTATATTTCGCTGCATTTCATAAAAGATTTTAAGAAAAGAATTTTATTAATGTCTTTTAATTAGGTTTATGTTTTATAAAATGTTTAAGAAAAAGAGTTTAATTATCGTCTTTTAATTGGTTTATGAAAGAAGAATCTTCTGCTATTTTTATAAAAAAAAAAAGTTTTAAATTTTATGCGATTTTAAACGTAATAAAAATCAGGACGTTATAATTAGTCACTCACCGCTTAGATTATATTTTTCCTTAGGATAGGGTGTAGGTTCGGTGCCCTAGTCTTGTGCATGTGGTAGTTGAACGAAGCTGGTGTTCCAAATGGGTGTCTCGATCTCCCCATGGATGGGTGGAGGTTTGTCAGTTCAATCCCTCCGTTCCTGGTATGTAGGGATTTTTAGTTTTGGTGTTGTTTGATTTAATTCATGAACAATACTTTTATTTATTATGCTATCATGTCTCTAGTTGATCACTTTGTGGACTCCAATCCATGTGATTTTTGTTTGGGCTTGGTATTATTCCCATTAAGTCTTCTGCATAAAAAAAATTCACGCCGGGTAACTGGGTTCTCTTCGAGGATCGGATTGCCTGACTCGGCGGTTCTGTTCAGCTTGCATCTGGGTCATGACAGACATGGTGAGTTGGAGATGTTGTTTGGGACTTAATAAACGATGTCACTTTGGATGAATTGTCTGTGGTTAAGGATTTGTTAAGGGAAGCATCTGCAGAAGTTAATCTATCTACGGAAAAAGAAGTTATCCATTATTTAATTAATTAATTATTAAATGGGCGTGCAAAGAAAATGACAACTTTTAGATCTAAGGTGTGGAGGAAACAAGCACCATTGGATTAGAAGGCAAAAGGAAGATGCTCCCGTGGGAGAGAAAGACTCCATGTGGGAGAGAGATTAACCATTGGATTAGATGGGAGGATAGAACATGAATCATTAGGTTAAGAAAATGATGCTCCTGTGAGAGAGAAAGATTCCATAGCGGGAGAGAGATGGATTGTTTGATTGATAGGGCGAGCAAGATGAAGGTCGTTGAATCAAAGTAAAGATTCTTCTATGAAAGGAAAAGATGCCACACATAATGAATGTTAAGTAAATGTAAATAGGAAGACTTCATTTTGGGTTAAGAAATCCATCTACTGAAGCAAACGTGTTCACGATAGCGTATTAAAAGGAAGAAATGTCATCGTATTAATGGAAAGTCATCCATCCTTGGAAGCAAACACATTTACGATAAGCTAAATGAAGAGAGGAATGATGTCTTTTTGGTTAATGAGGACTAACTAAATAGTGGAATCCTAAGAGTTTAAGTGTCCATGGATGTGAACGCGTCTGAAAATGTGACGTGGCATAAAATGATTGGTTTAGTGAGATGAATATTCATCGAGAATATTCTTAGTGGCCATGAACGTGCCCTTTGTGGTAGCTTATGCTTCTGCATTAGAAGTACTAAGAATTTGAAAGTTGAGCAACTCATTGCTCGATTAACGACTGAGGTGACGCCTACCATTTTGCCACCAAGTAAGTGCGCATTGAAGGAGAATGAAACTGGTGACTTCTTAGTTGAAGGGTTGTGATCAATCATCTAGCTTGAATGTACCAAGGCAAACTCGGATTAAAGAGGAGAAAAATTGAGGATATATTGAAGGTTCACTATTGAAAAAATTGTAATTGGGGGTGACCAAGAGATGATTTGGAGAAGAAGATTACCTTGGGCTCAACAAAGTTAGGATTTTGGTATATTGTGTCACTCAGAAGTCCAAATAAGTAGAGATTCATGTTTTTGGCCATTCGGCCTACAGCACAAGGTGCTAGGTAACCCTGTTTTGTTGTTTGTTATTTTTATCTTTAGTGTCTTGAAGAGGTGATATTCTGTTTCTGTGCTGGAATGTGATGCTCCATAATTTGTGATTGTTTTTATTTAACTCAAGGATTTGCTGCTCTGTTATTTGTGTTGATAAAAATAGATTCTATTTTCCATTAAAAAGCATTGTAATGTCCAAAATTAAGCTTGAACTAAGGATAATCATAATTGTGAATTATTGGAGATTTTGGAATGATTTTATTATGGATTATAATACCCTGAAAATAAGTTTACTAAACGTGATAAGTTTAGGTACAATTAGTACCGATATTGGAATGAAGATTGAAGATTTATTATATGATTAAGGAGATAATTGGTGGATTATTGTTTAAGGATTATTAGATTAGAAAAGAAAAGAAAGGAGTTAAGCAAGAATTAGAGAGGCAATTATATGGCAGTGGCTAAATTGTAGGCAACGTCGTGGGACAGGTCGATTGAGGATCAGCCGCTAAGGCACGACATTGGACCGGTTGATCAAGTGATTAACTGATTGTACGTGGTAAAAGTCACAGTGGTGAAGAAATGGCAGATGGGAGAAGTGGCATTGGTCCAGTCGATCATTGATAGACCGGGAGAATTTAGTTGAGGTCGATCATATGCAGAATTAGTTTTTGAATGTTGCTCTAATCAATCATTGATCAACCGGCCCCGAAGAAAAATGTAATCCCGAGGTGACATTCTCTGTGATTCCTCCACGCATCTCTTCTTCACAAATGGCATTGTGGATGAAGAGATAGGTGAGATTTATGGGGATAAATGAGGCGTATGAAGAAAGCCTTCTGTGAAGATAGAAGAGAGACAAAGAGAGTGAGGGAGCTCTTCGGAGAAGAGAAAGAAGCCGAGAGAGATTGAGAAATAAAGAAAGAGAAGGAGAGAAATAGAGAGAAAGAGAAGGAGAAAGAGGGAGAGTTCTTTGGAGGAAGAAACACAGAGGAGAAGAAGAAAGAAGATGGAGATAGAAGGGAAGCAATGAGTGAGCTTCAAAGGGAAGAAATATGGCCTTCTCTATCGGGTGTTCTTCTGGTAAGGAGAATTACTTCGCTTCTGTTATGAATTTTATAAGAATAATGGTAGAAGATAAAAGAGAGATGGATGTTGGTAGTGCTCTCTGTTCATTTACAGCTTTAATAAATATGCTATGTTGTTTGGTTTTAGTTTTGTATGTTTGAATGTTACTATTGGTAGCCACTGCTGAAGATTTGATTTTGTTAAAGGTATTGTGGAATGTATCCAATTACCTCATTTGTTTAGTTAAGTTTAGTGATGCTTCCGAGATGTTAAGTTTATTTTGTTATTTGGGGTAGGTGCTGTGGAAGGTCTTTGTTATCTTGATTTTGGTTTGGTGTGTTATTGTTGGCTGCGGTTGAGAAGTCTATTGTGTATTCTCTGCTGCTTATTAGATATTGAAAGAAGATATGCTGCAGTGCTATTATAGGGTGAAGTTGTTGAGGTTAATGAGTTATTGGAATAAGGTTTTTTGGTTTATATTCGTTTACTGCCTTGAAGGGTAATATTGAAGATTTATGTTCTGCAGTTTGTTTAATGATTGTGAAGACTATGTTGAGTCTAAATAATGTTACGGATAGTTCACTGTTGGAAGTTGGTTAGTTATTGTGATAATTGTGGATAGTTACGCGGGTTGCGTAATTTTGAGGAAGTCTTAGTTGTACATATGGATATATAATTATTGAAAATATTTATTGATGAATAGGTTTTATTATTTTGAAGGTGAATGGGAATACTCGGGAAGATTCGAATTAGTGTTAAATTGCTTTGAAGATAGCCAGGTAAGTGATATTGTGTGTGTTTTACAGAAAGACCTACATCGCAAGAGATAGGATTCGTATGCTGACTTTGTTTATTATAATTACGTTTTTTACGTTGAGAAAGTTGATATTAATCATGTTTCGAGGATCTATTGCGGTTTGCTATTTGATGTTGTATTTATTAGATTTAGGTTCTTTGCATTAAGAAGTATGATATTGAGCATGTTTCAAGGTTATAGCAATGATTGAGCATGTTTCGAGGTTATAGTTATGATATGACAGAATTGTATGCATTCATAGGCATTCATGCATTATGGTTTTAAAAAAGTTACAAAAATGGTTTTAAGCATATATTTTGAAGAAGAAACAGTTTTAATGGTATAAGTTTTGTATAAGAAAGATAAGAGTGAAGAGAAATACGTAAAGAAAATGAGAAGGGTTTGAGTTAGGCTGAAGTTCACTTGCTCTCTCCCGAGATGTTAGCAGAATGGTTTGAGTTGGCTTCAGTTCACCGCTCATTCCTGAGACATTAGCAGAAAGGAAACAATATAAGTTCATCATAATGGCCTAAGTTCACCATCATGATACTGTTTACAGTGTTAAGTTCACTATGCTGGCTCAAGGTCACCATCATAGTACAAGTTCACCGCTAGGGCCTAAGTTCACCAATACAACCAAAGTTCACTGTCAGATTTAAAGTTCATTAAAGTTCATCACAGTTTTGATAAGCAAGTAAATGTAAAGAAAAGAAAGGAAAATGTTTTTAAGAAAATAAAACTGCTTGCAGATTTTAAGTGTTGCATAGCATGTGCATTGCATATTTAGTTTATATTGCTTACTGAGCCTTATGTAATATCTCGATATCATTTTCCCCATATACGAGATGTAATCAATGGTTGGGGTATTTACCATAGTACATTGCGTATCTATACCTGTTAAATTGTGACGTGTATTTATGGGGAAAATATGTTGGAATGAAAATTAAGTAGAAAATGTGAAGAAAAGGCTGTTCTTGGCAAGTTCGAGCGCATGCAGACGAGATGGGGACGAGAAATGCAGTCTACAAATGCATGGAATGTCGTCCCAACACTTTGGGTTGACTCAGGACGCGATTTTGCGTCTTGACTTTGCCTGTATCGCAAAGTTTTGGATGAGCTCGGATGAGTACGGACGTAGCGGACGGATGCAGACATGGGGGTTTTGAATATGTCCGATTTCCGGACACTTTCGGACGAATGTGGATGCTTGAATGCGGATTCCAACTTTGGTATTCAAGTGCATTATGTCATGAGGATTTTTGATGTTCGGATGCACGCGGACGAGACCATAACGTCCGCACTCGTCCGAAACATCCCAGATTTGCAATAAATTAGGATTAAATATTGGAAATTCTTGTCGCGTAGTCCATTATTACGCACTATGGGAGACACGAGAGACTCTCGCCCATGCCAAGACCACGTCCACCCACACCTCTCCCATTTCGTTCAGGGTACTCTTGTCCCCTCAAGGTATGGCTTCACGATGTAGGCCATTCTACTCTGCCATTTTCTTAAGTCCAGCTCCTTCTCCTTCCTATGAGAGAGTATTCCAGTGAAGGAGAAATTGTCTGTCGAGTTGTGAGGATCCTCCGTGACCCCGTGAGGGTAATTGTTGGAGCTCTGTGAGCTTGGAGCTGCTGGAGCTATTTTTCGTAAAGCTAGGAGCTAGGAGTGGTATCCGTGAGTGAGATCTTGAACAAGGGTAAAGAATTGAGTGTGTCGTGGCCAGAGGAGGCCATACCCACAAGTAGTGTGCTTGAGTTTATGTCTAGTGCCCTGTGATTTCCTTATTGTCACTGCTGTTAGTTAATTGTTAGTGATATTGTTAATTGATTGTCCCTTGGTTGATCTAATGCTATTATTCCTTGGATGATATTATGTTGTTTTGGTACTGTGTAGTTATTTCCTTTATTGTTAGTTCTGTGATTCAATGCTTTACTTTGAGAGACAATTGATGAACGATTACTACTTGGATAAATGAGTAAAGCTCGAAAAGTAGGAACAAACAAGTTGAGAGTTATGCCTTCTAGGATGATCTTGTTCTTTAGTTCTTTAGTATTTCTAGTTTCAATATTCATGTGTTAAACTGCATTTTGAAGTGGTAGGCTCTGAGGGTATACCATGATATGTTTTGGAATGTGTCCCTTAGAACCTGTTAATAAATAACAAACTTTTTGGAACTACTTAGGATTTTAAGCAAGATGTATGTAATAGCTTTGGAGGAGTATAGAAACAAAGGAAACTCAACCCAAATTTTTGGAAATAGAAAAGAGCTAATAAGTGGAAACAAAAATCTCTAAAGAATTGGACCAACTAGATAGATAAACGAGGTCACCTAGGTTATAACGTATTAGACAAAGGATGTAATACCCCAATTTTTGTAAACAGAATTAATTAAGGATAATCGAGATTTACTTGATAAGAAAATTGATTAAGAGAAATATTTGGATAATAAACAAGGGTTTATTTAACGAGAAATTAATTGGGGTATAATTGGATTATTCGGAGAAATTTTATTATGAAATATATTATTATGAAAATAAGTTTAGAAAAATAATTGTTGGGAGATAATTATATCAATTATTGGATAATTATTTTGGAAGCCGAATTAAAAAATTTTAATTGGACTGATACTTATCATTAAGTAATATTCGGAGAAAAGAAAATTAGAATTGAGATGATTAATTATTTAAAAGAAAGAAAAGTGATGAATTAATTAAATGGAAGAAAAATTAATTTATGGAAAATTGGATTAATTATTAAGTGGAGATTAATTATTAAATTAAGTTTTATTTTAAGTTAATTGAAGAAATTAAAAGAAATGAGAAGAGACGAAGGAGGGGAGGAAACGGCAGAGAGGCCGAGAGGTGACGGTGAGAGGCAAGAAAGAAGACATCGATCGGAAGCAGGAGACGACGGACGTTGCGACTCCAGGCTCGGGTGCGCGTTGTCCGGCGCATGGCGGCGACGATGGGCTGCGGGCAGCGAGTGAATAGCGAGCTAGGGCTCGGTGTTCCGTGGCATTCAGAGTTGCAAATCGGAGCTACAAAATCGCCGGTGGAGGTAAGTCAATGCTTTATGTTTGGTATTCACCTTCATGGCTTCCAATTTGGGTTGATTTGGCGTCGGAGGAGTGGTGTTTTGCCGTCGGCGGGGGAGACGTGATCCGTGAAGGCTGGAGGTAAGGGCTTGGCACGTGTCCGGTTCTGTTGTCCACGTATGAGCCAGTTTATTCCTCCTCCCAAAACGATTGGAGCTTTCCATGTGGTGTGATTTTGTTGGACCGCCCTCCTTGAGTTGTGTAGTTTTTCTCTGCCCATATAGGTTGGCAGTGGTTGTTTTCTCTCGGTAGTTAGTTGGTGCAGAGGAATTCGCTGGAGATGGAGAGGGAAAAATGACAGTGAAGAATGCTGGATGGAAACGTGAAGGGGGGAAGCTGGCAGTGAAGGTGCAAGTGAATGGTGTTGAGGTTCTAATCTTGGGTCTGTTTCTACTTTCAGCTACTGGAGTTGAAGAGTGAACTCCCTGTTCCTGACTCCTTTGGGTGTGCAATTTCCTTTCCTGTTTAATTAGTGAAGCATACTAGTGGAGATGTATATATATTATGTGTTGTGGATTAATTGTTGGACTGCCCTGTTGATTTGGATTTTTTCTCTGCAAAGTATGGATGAATAGGCATAAGTTTGTTTTGTAAATTCTCTGTTGAACTAGTGGATTTTATATTCTATTAAGGGAAGATATTGGACTGTCGATCACATTATGTTGTTGAAGTTGTTGAAATTAGTCAAAGTTATCAATATGAAAAGTTGGTTATTGCTACAAGCTCTTTATTGGGAATTTGGTGATGCTTCCTTCTACTAATTGGTTTCTGTTCAGTATTTGAAGTGCTGTAATTGTAGTCATCCATGATGTTGTTTGGTTGTTAAGGTGGAAAATGGCTTGCTGTTTGATTATGGTTAATTAAGTTAGTTTAGGTGAATTGATGTTGTTCAGTTGTTGTTGAGGAAAATGACCTGTTGAATATTGGTTCTGCATACCTGTTGATTTTGTCCTGTGCATTGGTGGAGTTTTGTTATAAGATTCGGTTCTGCCCTTTTCATTGTAATTCATGTGGATTGATATGTTGAGGAGTGGCTATGTTGTACTGGTTTGGATTGCCTCTATTTTGGATGTCTATTAGTTGCTAAGTTTAACTATTAAGCACTTGTTTGGATTTTATGCGTGGCACGAAAACGATAGTGTTTATCTGCTATAAAGTGTTGAAAGCATGAAGTTGCCTTGTTAAATATGGACGTTACTGCTCGTGAGATTCTGTTGTTAGATAGGAAAGGCTTGTGATGGTTCATTGTCGCTTGGAACACTATTATGTAATAAGTTGACTTTGTAAATTATTTGATAATTCCATGTTAATGTGGGATAATGTGGAAATTAAATGGTTCTCTACTTTGCTATGAAAAATATAGTTTTGTGATAAAATACTCTACGGTTTTACAAAGTAAATTTTCTTTATTATCGGGTCACATTGATGAATGAGCAACTATTGTTGGCTATCGTTATCTCGTTGCACATGTTAAGATATTGGAATTATGACTGCGTGGTTGCTAAGTAATTAAGTTGACTAATGAGGTTTGTTAAGTGTTAAAGGGAAAAAGTATAAATTAAGGTTATTCGTTTATTGACTACAAATTATTGAAGATAAATTAATAGAAATTCGTTAAGTGATAATTAAATTATTAAATAATAAACTAAAAATAACGATATCAAATTTTAGGGTTTATGATTAATAAAAATATTAATAAATAAATTATAATTATTTTGAAGGTATAAAAGGAAAGAAGGACAACGTTAATTTTTGAAACGCGCCACGAACTGTAGGTAAGTGATACGCATGTGCAAGTCCTTAGGGCCCTACATCGCAAGAATAGGAGATGCATGTTTTGTTGTTTACAGTTTTAAATATGCACGTCTTCGAAATATGCATGTTTAAACGTTAATAGCATGTTTCAATGTTTACAATTATTAATATGCACGTTTCGTTGTTTACAGTTTTAAATAGCACGTTTCGTTGTTTACAGTTTTTATAAGCATGTTCTATGAATTGTATGTTGGTTGCGCTATTAAATTCCTATAGTAGAGAATGTATGCATTCACGAGCATCATGCATCATAGTTTTCAAAAAATACAAAAATGGTTTCCATACATACTTTTGAAAAGGAAACAAAGAAGAAACAAAACGATTACAAAATGATAAGAAGAAACAAAATGATTACAAAATGACAAGAAGGAAACAAAGAAGAACGAGACGGTTGTGAAACGTAAAGAAATAAACGTAAATGGGTGTGACGTGATGTGAGGTTAGGTTAGCAGCCCCTCCTCGTCAAGTTTAGACATCTCTAACACTGTCAAGATAAAGGTAAACATAAATGGGGTCGTCTGGAGATGTGAGGTTGAGTTAGTCGCTCCTCCTCGTCAAGTTTAGACATCTCCAACGCCTTTCAAGATTAAGACACACAACAAACATAAACGGGGTCATCAGGAAATGTGAGGTTGAGTTAACTACTCCTCCTCCTCAAAGTTTAGACATTTCCAACACCTTTCAAGATCAAGACAACAATAAACATACAACAGGGTCATTTGGAAATGTGAGGTTGAGTTGGCTGCTGCTCCTTGTCAAGTTTAGACATTTCCAATGCCTTTCAAGATAAAGTAAAGATAAAGATAAATGGGGTCGTCTGGGGATGGGAGGTTCGCCTCATCAAGTTTAGACATCTCCAACGCCTTTCATGATAAAGTAAAGTAACAATCAAGTAAAGAAAGGAACAGTAAAATAAAGTCAAGATAAAGCAAAGTTAAGATCAAGAAAACGGTAAAAGAAATAAAAGAAAGAAAGAAGAGAAACAGAAACATAAAACAGAAAGAGATTTAAAAGTTGCATGACATGTTCATCATACCTTTATTTTATATCACTTACTGAGCATTAGGCTCATTAGTTAAGTCTTGCGATGTAGGTACACGCACAGGTGAACAGGCTAAGAGGCAGTCGATAAAGGATTTGCACGGGTGGATCTTGTGGCTGGCTGAGCTAACGAATTAAATGAAAATTATTTGTAAAAAGAGTTTGTAAATTGTTTAATATTCTTTAATGCTTATTTTCATTCCGCTGCGTTTCAGAAAATGATTTTATTGTTTCTGCTGTAGTTGATAAATGTTTTAAATAAATGTTTTTAATGACTGAGTTTTATAAAAGATAAATACTCTAATGCTTTTACAAGAAGAAAAGTTTTAAATTTACACAATTTTTAAAGTAAATAAAATCTGGGTCGTTACAAAGGAGATTAGACAAAGTATAGATTGGTTATGGGGAAGAAGAATATTAAGAACTAAGCCGAAGTAAGAGAATAAGGTTTGGACTTTTATGGAGGGTAGTTGAAAGGGGAACCTATAGGATTTTGGGATAAGCTGGTTCCTACGTAGATTGGAAGGTTTAGTCTATTAGTATGACCAACTTGGATTTAACAGTGAATTCTGACATGAGGTACTCCATGTCCGTCAGTGGGACTTGAATTAAGTATTTGGTTAGCATTCGAATGGATAGTGGGACTTATGTCAAACTTGGTAAAGTTCTCTACCTCGGTCTAAACTCAATCAAGAAAACCAAGAACGTGACTGCACAACTGCACGGTAAGGGCGGAGACAGTCGATTGAACTTCTCCGGGAAAGAGTAAAGAAAATAGAAATGGAGATAGAAAAGGAAACAGAAACAGAGACAGAAATAGAAATGGAAACAGAAATGAAAACCGAAATGGAAACAGATACAGAAATGGAAATAGAAACAAAGCTTGTAGAAATAAATTCTGGGAATGGAAACAGAAACAGATACAGAAGCGGAAATGGAAACGGAAACAGAAACAGAAATGGAAATAAACACAGAAACAGAAACAGATACAAAAACGGAAACGAAAACAGAAATAAAAACAGAAACGACGACAGATACAAAAACAGATATAGATACAAAAACAAAAATTGAAACAGAAACGAGATTGGTTATAGATACAAAAAGAGAAGCAAGATGGAATGTGTCCAACTCAGCCATGGAGTGGTGTAGTTCATAATTCAAAAAAGCTTGGATGGTGGAAAGCACGCTCGAGCATGCTGAAGTCGTAGAGTGAGAGAGGAAGGTCACACATGCTTGGACTCAAGTCAAGAAGTGTAATGAACTTGAATAGGGGAAAAACAGTGAAGGAGATGTGCGTTCAACTTTAGATGGTGAGTCTTTTAGTGGTATGAAGATTGAGGAGACTCTTCCTTGCTGTTGAATCACATGAATTGGTGAAAAATTTGATGAAGAACATAAAAATGCTATAGATTCAAGAGTTGGGCGACAATGGTGAAGTATTTATTGGATTGAAGAAAGTTGTCATTCTACTCTTGATGTTTGAGTTTGACCTGGAGAAAAGAGAAGAATGGTCGTGATTAGGCATTTTTCTCTGGAAGCGATGTAATCAGAGTGGCACAGCGGAAGTGTGGAGAGTGAGTTTGAGGGTTGGATCGACTTTTCGGTACAAAGAGACACGTTTGGATGAAGTCAAGTTGATCAATTAGCAGTAGGTTGGATCAAACTGTCAGCAAAAAGGGAGTTAGGGACAATAGAGAAGCTGGGTCATCAAGTAGGATAGCCAAAAGAGGATTTGGATGCATAGTTTAGAGTTTGTTAAGTTCAGAAGGGGATTCTATGCTAGGAAAATTTCGAGGATGAAATTTATATAAGAAGAGAGGATTGTAACATCTTGATATCATTTTCCCCGTATACACGATGTAATCAATGGTCGGGGTATTTAGCATATTACATTGCGTATCTATACCTATTAAATTGTGACGTGTATTTATGGGGAGAATATGTTGGAATGAAAAATAAGTAGTAAAATGTGAAGAAAAGGCTGTTCGGAGCAAGTTCGGACGCATGCGGACAACATGGGGAAGAGAAGTGTCATTCGCATATGCATGGAATGTCGTCCCAACACTTTGGGATGACTCATGACGCAATTTCGCATCCTGACTTTGCCTGTTTCGAGAAGTTTCGGATGAGCACGGATGTGTGCGGACGCAGGTGGATGCTACAATTTTGAATTTGTCCAATTCCTCGACAGTTTCATACGCGTTCGGATGCTATATGTGAACACCTTCCTTTATCCAAATGATAGTTTCAGACGGTGCGGACGACGGCAGACGGATGTGGACACGAGGGTTTTGAATCTGTCCGATTTCTGGACAGATTCAAATGAATGTGGACGCCATCTTTCATCTGCAAGTACATTCTGTCATGAGGAATTTTGATGTTTGGAGGCATGCAAATGAGACCATAACGTCCGCACTCGTCCGAAACATCCTAGATCTGCGATAAATTAGGGTAAAATATTAGAAATTCTTGTCGCGTAGTCCATTATTACGCACTATAGGAGACACAAAGAGACCCTCGCCCATGCCAAGACCACGTCTACCCACACCTCTCCCATTCCGTTCAGCATACTCTTGTCCCCTCCAGGTATGGCTTCACGATTTAGGCCATTCTCCTCTGCCATTTTATTTAGTCCAACTCCTTCTCCTTCTTCCTATGATAGATTATTCCAGCAAGGCAGAAATTGTCTATCGAGTTGTGAGGATCCTCCGTGATCTCGTGAGGGTTTAGTGAGTTGTGTGAGTGAGGATACGTGGGTAATTGTTCAAGCTCTATGAGCTTGGAGCTGCTGGAGCTACTGTCCGTAAAGCTAGGAGCTAAGAATGCTGTTAGTGAGTGAGATCTTCAACAAGGGTAAGGAATTGAGTGTGTCGTGGCCAGAGGAGGCCCTACCCACAAGTAATGTGCGTGAGTTTATCTCTAATGCCATGTGATTTCCTTACTATTACTGCTGTTAGTTAATTGTTATTGATATTATTAATTGATAGTCCCTTGGTTGATCTACTATTTTTATTCCTCGAATGCTATTCTATTGTTTTGGTACTGTATAGTTATTTCCTTTATTGTTAGTTTTGTGATTCAATGCTTTACTTTGAGAGACAATTGATGAATGATTACTGATTGGATAAATGAGTAAAGCTCGAAAAGTAGGAACAAACGAGTTGAGAGTTATGCCTTCGAGGATGATCCTATTCTTTAGTACTTTAGTATTTACTTGTTGTCTAGTTTCAATATTCCTATGTTAACTTTAACTATCCTATGCATGTATTGTGTTGCCGCTATATTGTTCTGTCATTACTATGGGTTAATATCCTTGTATTAGGTTAATTAGAAGTTTTACTTCACGTTTTATCAACTAAAATGATAATTGTATTAAGAACTCTTAATCGTTAAATAAATAGAATTCTATTTAACCATTTCTCGAGCATGTTTAGTTAACTAATTAACTAGAGTAATAAATGTATTTTATCTTGCTTCACTAGTGTGGATGATATTAGATCTATAAGCATGTTTGTTTAATTAACATAATTGCTAAATGTGATTACTTATTGAGCATGTTACTAGGTTAGTTAACTACAATAATAAATGTGATTACTTATTGAGCATGTTAATTAACTAGGTTAATTACAATTGTTAATTAACTAAGTTATGCCATGTTTTATTAGTAGCCATATTTAATTAACTAAGTAACTATAACTAATCTGAACATGTTTAACCAAGTAATCAACTAATCTGAGTACTGTCGAATTTCTTTGCTGATATTCTGTATATTGTCTTTTATTGCAATTTTTTTTACAATAAATTCTACTGTTTAACCAAGTAATAAATTAATCTGAGTAGTGTCGAATTCATTTGCTGATATTCTGTATATTGTCTTTTACTGCAATTTTCTTCACTGTAAATTCTACAATTTGAAGCTTTACTTTATCAGAGAATAATAGAGAAGATGAAAGAATAATGAACTAAGCGTGAACAAATTATGAGTTTCATTGACTATGATTCTGCTCAGTGAATACATGTTTATATCTTTCCTTCTGTGGTGATAGTGTTCATACTGTTTTACCCTGCTATCTTGTCTTCAAATGTAATGTATTGTCTTCTTTCTGTTACTTATAACTTATAGTCTACTAAACTTGAGTATGTGTAACTAGATTAGAATAAAATCATGTTAATCAACTAGACTCCACTATTCTGAGCAAGATTAACTAACTAGGATAAAAGCATGTAAATCAATTCTTGAGCATGATAATTAAGTAGGATATGCTTTACTTTCAGATGCACGTCAATCATTGCTTCTTTTACGTTTCTTTTATTATTGCGATCTATATGTTTAAGTATGTCCCTTATTGTCTTTTTATGTGCTCAGCCTTTAAATTCTGTCTTTCAATTATTGGGTGTTCAATTGTTATCACTCTCCCGTGTATGCACAGTTATTCATATATATGTGTAGTTCAATGAATTTTTACTTCCATTATATGTGTTATTCAATTATTGTAAATTACCTTCATTTATATGTGCACTTCAATTATTGCCAATGTTTTGTTATACTGCATCATGCATCATATTATTCAGAGAATGTGTCATCATGCATCATGCTAATATAAATCAATAGCGAGTTCCACCTTGGGGTGGTACTCGCATGCATTGTGTGAGGAAAAAAAAATGTTAAAAGAGAAAAAGAAAAAGGAAAAAAAAAGAGAGTTGGGGGGCGGATTGGCTAGCGGGTCTAGTTTGCAACTAGGCGAAGCCACCTCCCTAGTCGGGAACAGGGACTTAGTTGCAAGTAAAAGGTTAGATCCGATCAACTATACCATTCCAAAGAAAAATCCTCCAACTCCAACTCGATGTACGAGTAAAGAATCAAAGAACCAACGACTTAATGAAAAGATTGGTTTGGGTGACCCCCATTCCAAAAGGACTAAAGAGAGGCATATCATATTGCATAAACCTTTTTCCTTACAAAGCCTTTGGGCTTACAGTTTACTTGTGGTGTAGGTGTAGGTACTTGTATTCGAAGACAATGCACAAATCAAAAAGCAGGGATGAAGGAATTACACGCGCGAGACTCGTGGCTAGCTAGACTAAAGAGAGTAAAAGATAAAATGGTTGTAAGTAAGTTTATTTAAGTGTTTAGTATTCTTTAAGCATTTCTTCCTTAAACGAATTATTTACGCTTCCGCAAAGTTTTGATAAACTCGCTAGATTTCTTGATTTGACTTCAGCTATATTTTGGTAAAAGATTTTATAACAAGAGGGTAGAATGAAAAGTTTTTTTGACGATCCAGCTTTGAAAGACACTCTGATTTTATTCCAAAAAGGATTTTAATGAAGCTTTTAGTCGTTGTATAAAAGTTTTGAAAATTCCACGTATTTTTAAAGGTAATAAAAAGTCGGGTCATCGCACTTAGGCTCTTAGTTTAAGTCTTGTGATATAGGTATGCATGGTATTAAGGATAGGAGTAGTTAGGATTTAAAGAAAAATAGTTTGTTTTAGGTTTTGTAACGTAATTGAATTTTTTTATTAGATTCTCAAATGTTTTTTTTTTATTTATAAAAGTCTTCCACTATGTTTTATAACAGAAGATTTGTAAGTTTTAAAGGATTTTAAGATAAGGGTTTTTATTTATTCTCTTTAAATAGTTTTAAGAATGAAAAGTCTTGTACTATGCAAAAGTTTTTAATTTCACGCGATTTCTAAGGATAAATGCATTTTAAAAATGCCATGTTTTAAGGAAGGAAAATCGCGTCATTACAATATGGTATCAGAGCACCCGTGTTTCAAAATCAATTATGTATACTGCCTATCACCATAAGTTTCGATGTGGAAATGCTTCATTGACTGTAAGTTTATTTATTGCTACTTTGATTATATGTTTTGTTATTGGATTGGAATTAGTTAATTAGGAGAAAGTTTTGTATAGGTTAAGTGAAGTCTGGATACTTAGTTAGAGGTGAAAGAAAAAGGACTTTGGAAAAAGTTAACGATGAGAATTCTTTTGAATTTATAAAGTGAGGAGGAGAAGTAAAATAAAACAGTGGACTTATACTTTGCCTTTGGGTTTTATTTCTTATTTTAATTATTGATTGAACATATAAATATATCGGTGACGATAAGAAACTGTTAATTGGTTATTGCTTGAGAATGCATGCTTTAGATAGCTACCCTATTCCTTTGAATTTATTTTTGTACCTCAATTATAGCTTGATGGATATTGTTGGAAGGAATACTTTGTTGACTGGGATGTTGCCTCTGCTAGTTTACAGTTTGATAAGATTGTTGAGGATTGATGCTCCATTGATTGCATCTTATTTTTGGTCCCTTCTGTTAATTTAATACCCATTGTTGAGGATATTGGACTGTGATTGAATTTTACTATTTATTTCACTTAATGCTTTGAAGGACGTAGTTGAGAATGATAATTTGTTGAATTGGATTTAGGTTATGTTTTGCCACGTTTTGGACGTCCCTCTGCTATAATGGATGCCCTTGAGCTCCAATACGATGGCGCTTTAGCTATAAAGGAATTATGTCACCCATATCTGTCATCTGTTATCCACTTCTGTCATCCCTTGTTCAGAACTATCATCTATCGTCCATAGTTGTGGTCCATTCCTATTATCCATTTGGTTAAAGAGAAAGAGCTACATGAGGAGTTATCACTCATGATGATTGCAAGGCTGCTGCCTCTCCTATCCTGTAAAGATAAATTTCCTGAGAAACATAACTTTCAAATTAAACATACACACCAAGAAAAGTACATGACGTTAAATTCTTTAATTACATGGTTCTTTAAAGTTGGATGGGTCAAAGATATTGTTGTTATTGAATCTGTTATGCCACTGCTGGATGGTAATGTTGTAGCTACTGTTGTTGATCACTCTTTTATAACTGGACTTTCGATTGGGGTTGTCAATCTTAGCATACCTAGTGGTATAATTTAAGAAATGTTGCTGACCTAAGAACATCAAAACCCTAAGCTTGCTAGTCATGTTAGTGATGAAAGATCTGAGTTCAGCTTGAGAAAAATTCTGCAATTTGTGGATAAAGATGTTGACTTGGGTTATGGGATAGATCATTTTGACATGATGATTGAAGACTTTTTTGTTGCTATTTTATATGGACACTCTTATGTGAAAGAAGGAACACATGGTGTCAATCCAAAATTTCCATTTGATCTAGGAGGAGAACATCGACAGAAGATGAGGTGCAAGATTCTGTGGATTTGAGGGCAAATCCTTTTCAACCCCAGGAGTATGATGCACCATGGCTGCACCTCATTTTTATTTTATTTTAAATTAAATATTTTATTTTGTAATAGCTTAAATTATTGCTTGGTTTTTGTTGTTTGGTTTTGTGTCCTTATGTTTAGTGTTTATCTTTAAGGTTATTGCTATAATTTAGGTTATTAGGGCTTAACCCTAATTAGGGTAACCCCTTTAAGTGAATTTTGTAGGCGGATGAGTTGAATACAGAAAATTGAACGTTTGTTTAAAACTTGGAGTTTCTTCAGTCTGTCGCATCCTTTTCGGTGAGTCATATCCAAATAAGTTTGCGTGTACAAATTGAGATAATCTTTTGTAAGTTTAGGATATTTCTCTTATTGTTACTCCTTTCTCTTCTTCGTGCCGTCAAAGAAGAATACCCGACAAAGGTGTAGAAAACTTTCAAAGTTCTAAGTTAGAGAGCTACTTCTTGCAAGTTAGCCATTGAATTCAAAAGACACCGCCATAATGTTTTCTAGACTATCTTGTTACTTTCTGCACAGTGTTATTCATCCTTTACGAATGGAGGAAGACTGCCGCAATTCGCAGAGAAGGTTTTGTTCCAATGTTTCTGCATTTCTTCTGCACCCATTCTGTTGACTCTGGATGTGTCTTCATCAAGAATCATCTGTCATCTTTAGACATACGCAAATTCCAAAACTCTGTCATTATTTGAGTATAAGGGATCGAATTGCACAGCCTTCCTGTTCAGAGTAGTTCATGGTTCCATTTCACGTTTTCAAATGTATATTGAAGGAGCTTTTCGTTCTACAATCGTAGTTAGTGTTTGTCACATTTTGGATGTCCCTCTACTATAAAGGATATCCCTGTGCTCCAAAACGGTGACACTTAAGCTATAAGGGACGTTCGTCACCCATATCTGTAGTCTGTTATCCATTTCTGTCATCCGTTGCTCATAACTGTCATTTGTCGTCCATTCCCTTTGTCAGTTTTCCCCCTATTTCTAGCGTCCATATTCATTTGACTTCCATATATTCTTTCACCGTAAGAGATGTCCGTTCTTCCGAAAAGAACGTCCATCTTAATCCCATCTTTTAACGTCCATCTGTCTATCTCCGAAAAGGGCGCTGCTTCTCATAAATTTGCAACGTCAATTCTTACCTGCACGCCCATCTCACGTGGCATTAAATTCTTTGATTACATTGTTCTTTAAAGTTGGATGGGTTGAAGATATTGTTGTTATTGAATCTGTTATACCACTGCTGGATGGTAATGTTATGGCTACTGTTGTTGATCACTCTTTTATTCCTAGATTTTTTATTGGGGATTGACAATCTTAGCATACCTAGTGGTATAATTTAGGAAATGTTGTTGACCCAAGAACATCATGACCCTAAGCTTGTTAGTCATGTTAGTGATGAAGGATCTGAGTTCAGCTTGAGAAAAATTCTGCAATTTGTGGATAAAGATGTTGACTTTGGTTATGGTATAGGTTATTTTAACATGATGATTGAAGACTTTTTGTTGCTGTTTTATATGGACACTCTTATGTGAAAGAAGGAACGCATGTTGTTAATCCAAATTTTCCATTTGATCTAGGAGGAGAATATTGGCAGAAGATGAGGTGGAAGACTCCGTGTATTTGAGGGCAAATCCTTTTTAACCCCAGGAGTATGATGCACCATGGCTCCACCTCATTTTTTTTTAATTAAATATTTTATTTTGTAATAGCTTAAGTTGTTGCTTTGTTTTTGTTGTTTTGTTTTGTGTCCTTATGTTTGGTGTTTATCTTTAAGGTTATTTCCGTAATTTAGGTCATTAGGGCTTAACCCTAATTAGGGTAGTATTTAAACTCCTTTAAGTGAATTTTGTAGGCGGATGAGTTGAATACAAAAAACTAAACGTTTGTTCAAAACTTAGAGTTTCTCCAGTTTGTTGCATCCTTTTCGGTGAATCATATTCGAATAAGTTTGTGTATACAAATTGAGATCATCTCTTGTAAGTTTAGGAGATTTCTCTTATTGTTACTCCTTTCTCTTCTTTGTGCCGTCGAAGAAGAATAATGAGCAAAGATGTAGAAAACTTTCAAAGATCAATGTTAGAGAGCTACTTCTTGCAAGGTAGCCATTGAATTCAGAAGACACTGCCATAGTGTTTTCTAGACCAGTTTGTTACTTTCTGCACAGTGTTATTTATCCCTTACTAATGGAGGAAGACTACCGCAATTCGCAGAGAAGGTTTTGTTCCAATGTTTCTACATGTCTTCTGCACCCATTCCGTTGACTCGGGACGTGTCTTCATCGAGAATCATCTTTCACCTTTAGAGATACGCGAATTCCATAACTCCGTCATTATCTGAGGATAAGGGATCGAATTGCACAGCCTTTTCATTCTGAGTAGTCTGTGGTTCCATTTCAAATTTTCAGACATATATTGAAGGAGCTTTTCATTCTATAATCACATGTAGTGTTTGTCGCATTTTTAACATCCCTATGCTAACGTCCCTGTGCTCCAAAATGATGATGCTTCAGCTATAAATGATTTTCATCACCCATATCTGTAGCCCGTTATCCACTTCTGTCGTGTGTTGTTCATAACTATCATTTGTCGTCCAAAGTTGTCATTCATTCTCACTGTCAGTTTTTCCCCTATTTCTCGTCTTCATTTGATGTCCATCTATTCTTTTGCTATAAGAGACGTCCGTTCTTCTAAAAAGAACGTCTGTCTCACTCCCATTTTTAACGTCCACTTGCCTTCTCCAAAAAAGGGCGTATGCTTCTCATAAATTTGCAAAGTCCATTCTTACCTGCATGCCTATCCCATGTGATATTAACGACATCTTCATTCCCTATTTCGGAGGTCCTTTATCCATTAGGGACGTCCTTTCCTTCCTTAAAGGATTTCCCTCCTCGTTCCAAACGGTTTCATTCTGCTAGCCTTACTAAACGCCATTCTTTTTTTTCATCCGAACTTCATCAGGGACGTCCCTCCCTTCATTTTAGATGTTATCCTTCCTAAGGGAACGTTTACTCTCCATTCCTAAGACTCCTCCCCTTATCCCTACACTCCTACTTCCCTAGAAGCTTTCGTAGGTGCATCATTTAATTATCAGAGCTTTCGCTAGTGCATCAAGTTTGAATGAGATATTTTTGATCCAACAAGCGTGAAAAATGGATTCGAATGGTAGAAAGTATGTTTGAGTACGCTATGATCAAAGAGCAAGAAAAAGTTACTTGTGGCATGTATATGTTGGTAAAGGATGCTCATTTTTGGTGGGATTCCATGGAGGTGGTGCACGACGTAAAGGCCATGCAATGGGAGAAGTTCATGGAAATCTTATACAACACGTCTTTTAATCATACTACAAGGACCGATAAGTTGATCAAGTTTACTAAGCTTTGTCACGAAGCCATAGTTGCTGAGTACATTCGCAAGTTTGAAGCATTATCGCGGTTTGCTTCACATCTTGTGAGCAATGATGAGAATAAAGTACACCACTTTGTGCAAGGACTTAAGGTAGAGATTTTTAGAGGTGTTATGATATTGGGTACTCAAGATGTGGCCTACTCTGAGATTGTATCAAAGGTTCTTGATATTGAAGAAGTAGAAAACTAGTTCTCGAAATAGAACGATTCTGTTATAAGATTTCAACCACACTCATGTGAAGAAGGGGGCGCGTCCAGAGGTGTAAAGTGGTCTTTTGAAGAAGGTGGCTGACAAGGAATTGAAAAGATTGCTAAGAGGAAATCTATAGTTACTCAATGCCCAAGGTGTAATAACAATCATAAAGGACAATGCATGGCCGGATCTGGGAAATGTTATTGATGCAATAAAGTTGTTCACGTTGCAAGGATCTGCCACACACTGTCTAATGAATAGAAAGAGACTCTGGCGAAGACTTTTTCTTGTAGCAAATGTAAAGGACAGTCAGATGACAATGATGTAAATTAGACTTTTTCTAAATAGTTATATTTTGTAGAAGTAGATGCAATGTGATCCTTGGGACGTTTTGTGTAAGGATATGATACAAGAAGCTGTTTTTGGTACTTTTATGCTATGGATATTAATGGGATTTTGGGGATATTAAATGATTATGGTTGGAAATTAGTATATGTTGTGATTGAATTATTACCTCTAATGTTTAGACGTCACCCTTTTTTTCTATGGATAATTTGGATTTGGCGACTATAAACCTGGAAGTTGGAAATGGAGTTAAGAAATTTCATTAAACATGAAATTGGAATTTTTATAAATTGCTAGATAGTACACTGCCCCTAAATTTGGATTCGTAATTTCTGTACTATGATGAGGTGGTGGATTTCGTGTTAATAAATCAAAATTCTGTTATAAATTGGAGAATGAATATGTTGTGGATGGGTTGAAGGAAACGGTTGCACCAAGGGTATCTTCTATCTTGGAAAATGTGAGGGAAGATTGAATCCATGGGGTCGTAATGAGTGGGCTAGAACTAGATGGAACAGATAGTGTATGTATTGGTCGTGTTGTATACATAATCGGTATTTGGTGTGCAAGGACATTAAGAAGATAAGATGAGTGCGACTTGGGTAAATTTTCTTCTCGGATATAATTGTATATGGATGGAGATAAAGTTATACTACGAGGAAATTAAGGAGAATAAAGAGAGTTGTTTTGGGTTTAGAAAATGAGATTGCAGAGTATGTACATAGAGCAAATTTTAAGGACAAAATTTTATTAAGGAGGGAGGAATGTAATGCCCAGAATTATGCTTGAACTAAGGATAATCAAAATTGTGAATTATTGGAGATTTTGGGATGATTTTATTATGGATTATAATACCCTAAAAATAAGTTTACGTGATAAGTTTAGGTAAAATTAGTACCAATTATTGGAATGGAGATTGAAGATTTATTATATGATTAAGGAGATAATTGGTGGATTATTGTTCAAAGATTGTTAGATTAGAAAAGAAAAGAAAGGAGTTAAGTGAGAATTAGAGAGGCATTTATATGGCAGTGGCTAAATTGTTGGTGACAACATGGTAAAAGTCATAGTGGCAAAGAAATGGCAGATGGCCGAAGTGGTATTGATCTAGTCGATCATTGATTGATCGACAGAATTTAGTGGCAGTCGATCATATGATCGACCTGCCTCATGTGAAAATGCAGAATTAGTTTTTGAATATTGCTTTGGTCAATTGTTGATCAACCAGCCCTGAAGAAAAATGTAATCCCGAGGTGACATTCTCTGTGATTCCTTCAAGCGTCTTTCCTTTATAGATTGCATTGTGGATGAATAGGTAGGTGAGATTTATGAAGATAAATGAGGCGTATGAGGGAAGCCTTCTGTGAAAATAGAAGAGGGACATAGAGAGTGAGGGAGCTCTCGAGAGAAGAGAAAGGAGCCAAGAGAGATTGAGAAATAGAGAAAGAGAGAGAGTGAAATAGAGAGAAAGAGAAGGAGAAAGAGGGAGATCTCTCTGGAGCAAGAAACATAGAGATGAAGAAGAAAAAAGAAGGAGATAGAAGGGGAGCAGGGAGTAAACTTCAGAGGGAAGAACTATGGCCTTTTCTCTCGGGTGTTCTTCTGGTAAGGAGAATTCCTCTCCTTTCACTATGGATTTTTATGAATTTTATGAGAATAATAGTAGGGGATAAAAGAGAGGTGGATGTTTGTAATGCTCTCTGTTAATTTACATCTTTAATAAATATGCTATGTTGTTGGTTTTAGTTCTGTATGTTTGAATGTTACTGCTAGTAGCCATTGCTTAATATTTGATTTTGTTAAAGGTGTTGTGGAATGTATCCGATTACTTCCCTTGTTTATTTAAGTTTAGTGATGCGTCCTAGATGTTAAGTTTATTTTGTTATTTGGGGTAGGTGCTGTGGAAGGACTCTATTCTGTTGAATTTGGTTCGGTGTGTTACTGTTGGCCACGGTTGAAAAGCCTGTTCTGTATTTTTTGATGCTTGTTAGATTTTGAAAGAAGTTATATTGCAGTGCTATTATAGGGTGAAGCTGTTGAGGTTAATGAGTTATTGGAATAAGGTTTTTTGGTTTAAATTTATTTACTGCCTTGAAGGATAAGGTTAACGATTTAGGTTTGCAATTTGTTTAATGATTATGAAAACTTTGTTGAGTCTAAATAATGTTATGGATAGTTCACTGTTAGGAGTTGGTTAGTTATTGTGATAATTAGGGGTGTTCACGGTTCGGTTCGGTTCGGTTTTGATGTGAAATCAAACCAAACTAGTCGGTTTCGGTTTAAAATTACAAAACCGGAATCGGTTTTAGAAAAATCAGAACCGAGTCGGTTTCGGTTTTAAAATCTTGGTTCCGGTTTCGGTTCGGTTTCGGTTTTTTCTTTATTAATTTTTTTTTCAAATATTATAATAAAAATTGTATAAAAATTATAAAAACATAATTAATAACAACAAAATTATTCTTCCTCTTCTCTTTTCAAAACAAAATTTTGTCCAAAAAATAGTTATTAGGTCTTTTGGAGCTAAAATCACTTAAGAGGCTGAGGCACGACTGAACGAATATGAAACTTCAAAAACAAAAAAACTCTATAAACGTATTTATGGGGTTCGGTTTCGGTTTTGAAAAACTAAAACCGGTAACCGAACCAAAACACTCGGTTCTTACAAAAGAGAACCTTATTCGGTTTTTTTAATAGAAAAAACCTTATTCGGTTTTGATTTTTTGATCGGTTTCGGTTCGGTTCGGTTTTGAACACCCCTAGTGATAATTATGGATAGTTATGGGGGTTGTGTAATTTTGAGGAAGTCTTAGTTGTACATATGAATATATAATTTTACAAAATATTTATTGATGAATAGGTTTTATTATTTTGAAGGTGCACGAGAATACTCGAGAAGGTTGGAATTAGTGTTAAATTGCTTTGAAGATAGCCAAGTAAGTGATATTGTGTGTGTTTTGCCAAAAGGCCTACATCGCAAGAGTTACAATTTCTATGCTGACTGTATTTATTAGAATTAGGTTCTTTACATTGTGAAAGTTGATATTGATAATGTTTCGAGGATGTATTGCTTCTTGCTGTTTGATGCTGTGTTTATTATATTTGGGTTCTTTACGTTAAGAAGTATGATATTGAGCATGTTTCGAGATTATAGTGATGATTGAGAATGTTTCGAGGTTATAGTGTTGATATGATAGAATTGTATGCATTCACGAGCATTCATGCATCATGGTTTTCAAAAAGTTACAAAAATGGTTTTAACCATATGTTTTGAAGAGGAAACAGTTATAATGGTACAAGTCTTATATAATAAAGATAAGAGTAAAGAGAAATATGTAAAGAAAATGGGAAGAGTTTGAGTTAGGCTGAAGTTCACCTGCTCTCTCCCAAGATGTTAACAGAAGGGTTTGAGTTGGTTTAAGTTCACCGCTCATTCCCGAGACATTAGTGGAAAAGAAACCATATAAGTTCATCATGATGACCTAAGTTCACCATCATGAAACTGTTTGCAATATTAAGTTCACTATGTTGGCCCAAGGTCACCAGCATAGTACCAGACTCTAAGTTCACCAATACAGCCTAAGTTCACTCTCAGATTTAAAGTTCATTAAAGTTCATCACAGTTTTTATAAGTAAACACGTAAAGAACAGAAAGGAAACTATTTTTAAGAATAGAAAACTGCATATGGATTTTAAAAACTGCATAGTATGCGCAGTGCATATTTAATTTATATCGCTTACTGAGCCTTGGGCTCATAGTTTAAATCTTGTGAGATATAGGTATGCGTGGTATCAAGGATAGAAGCAGTTGATGAAGGATTTGCACACACAGAACTTGGTGGTTGGCTAGGCTAAAGGATTTAAAGGAAAATGTTTTTAAAAGATTTTGTAAAGTAATTGAATTTATTTATTGGATACTCAAATGTTTGATTTTATTAATAAAAGTCTTCTCTGTGTTTTATAAAAGATGCTTTCTAAGTTGTAAAGTATTTTGAGAAAAAGGTTTTATTTATCCTCTTTAAATGGTTTTAAGAATGAAATGTCTTCTGCTACGCAAACATTTTTAATTTCATGCTATTACAAAAGATAAATGCTTTTAAAAATGTCATGGTTTAAGAAAGAAAAACTAGGTCGTTACAAGCATGAGGTATAGGAATTTTGTGGTATAATAGAATTTAGATGATATTCCCTGCTTCTTGTTATGTGTTATTTTACTCGAGGATGTGCTAGACTGTAATTTCATTGTTTATCTTACTGCACTGCTTGGTATATAAGAAAGATAAAAAGAAGAAATAAGTTACGTAAATGGGTATGAGAATAGGCTGTTTCGAAAGAGAACCAAGGGGTGTAGATATTAGTAGTTTGCCTTTGATTGATGTCGAGGCAGATCGGTTGATGTCGGTCACTGTGATACATGTAGTTTTCCTTAGATTGATGTTGAGGCAGGTCAGTTGATGTTGGTCGCAATGCATTGATATGTGCAGCAGCTAACAAAGGGTTTGCTTGATACTGTACCTATCATAGTAAGCCCACTCATTCCCAAAAAGGTAAAGAAGGATAAACAGTAAAGATAAGAATAGATATTATGTCATATTTTACATGTGTATAGTGAACTGTTATGAGTTATTGTGACTCGCCCTAGTTGCTATTAAAGTTTAAAGTTGAAAGATGTATGAGAACGAAGAATGTAACGTGATTAATATGATTTTCTACTTACTGAGGATTACACTAATTAGTTTGAACCTTGTGGTCTAAGTATTGAAGCAAGTGACGACGAGTTTCTTGTTGAAACAGAGAAGATGGGTTCCCATGAGTGAGACTGGAAGTTGTTTGGCAATGTTAGCTTGTGGAGTTTTATTTTACTAAAAAGGGTTTGATTTTATATGTTAATAATAGTGTTTTATGGACTGTGTAAGAACTTAATATTTGAGATTTTATGCTACGAATTTTATAAAATATACTTTTATATATTGTACAATTTTCATGTTATGTTTAACTATTACAACTATTGGATATGCATTTTGTCAGCAAAATAATGACCCATAGATTTTATCATTTCACATTTTGATAAAAAGATATAATATAAAAAATGACTCAAATTTTCTAGTCGTTACAATAAGTGTTTGTTGTGATTAAAATTTTCTTAATTTAAAAAAAAATTTATGTATTGATTTTAATATAAATAGCTCCCATGAAGAAGGACAATCCATTTTTAGACCATCTTTCTTTGATTATAGCAATTAGTTTTATTCGAAATCTAGAATCGTTTGGTTATGATTTATGGCAAATAATTGAAAATGGATCTTATACCCTTGTTAAACTTGAAAATAATATAAATGTTTCTAAATTTATAGTTGAGTATGATGAAAATGATAAACATAGGTTATGTTTGAATGGTAAAGCCATGAATACCTTGTACTGTACTTTAAATAGGGATGAATCTAATAGAGTAAGATGATGTGATCATGCATGTGAAATATGGAGGTTACTTGAAGTCATGCATGAGGGACAAATCAAGTAACGAAAAGAAAATTAAGTTTACTCATACATGAATATAAGTTGTTTTTGATGGAAAAAGATGAGACCATTGGTCAAATATTTGTACGTTTTATTAACATTACTAATGATTTAAAAGCTCTTGGTAGGACTTACCCCAATGAAGAGTTGGTTAGAAAAGTTTTTCAGGTGTCTACTAAGATAGTAACAACCTAAAGTAATGCATATTCAAGAAGTACAAGACCTTAAGTGATGGACTACAAGGTCAACAAACAAAGGCAAGGGTCGAAGGTCTCATCAACACTTACATTTCTAACTATTTAGAAGGTAGCTCAATAATGAGCCAAATGGAGGAGCCACCAACTCATGAAGAACAAGAGAGGCCCACACATGTTTTACTATGGAAAGAAGCCCAAGAAGACAAGGTTGAAGTGCAAGAAATATCAAGGTAAGAAGAGTTAAGGAAACCTTTCCAATCGGCCAAGCAAGAAGACAAAAGGAAGGTCGATTATTGAATGGATATAGAAACCATCCAAGTCGTGATATTCGAAGAGAAAAAAGCTGCCAAAAGCCATTAAAATTTGGAGGAAAAGAAAGCAAGAAATAGTTAAATAATTACTTTAGAAAGTTGCCTAAACATAGTATGGAAATTGGCCAACTGTGTGATAGCCAATATAGCTTAGTATTAGCTTGTTGCCTATATTGTTATTTCTTATTCTATGATTTGTATTTGGCTATATAAAGCCACCTAGTGTAAGTGTCTTAGATAGTTCAATTTGACTATTGAAAGCTTTTGCTTCTCTCTTGAATTTAGAGTGATTCCTTATTCCCCTTTGGTGTGTTCTATGCAAAGTCCTTGTGGTTTGATATCGCAAATTGAGGTTACTTTGTAGTTGAGTAGTCTATCTTGTTGGCATCCGTGTTCTTGTTCCTTTGAGGAAGAATGTGTGAAGTGGTGTTCAATTTTTAAGAGGAGTTATATTGGTGGAGTCATCTATACGAGGGTTCAAGTTGTGACTTCATGAATTTATGGTCAATCTACTTCTTCCATGCATATTTCTAAATCTGTGATGATTCTTACCATTTATTTTGGAGGAGTTATTCTTAATTCATCAACGTTGGTGCTGTCCAAATTTCATAAAGAAAGCTTGTAAATTCAAGGATATATTGATTTCCAAAGTCAGAGTTTCCATAAATTGAATTGTGGCAAAGATAGAAACTTTCCTTCAACCGGTCGATCGCCCCTCCTTCACCCATTTGACCTCTAATCAACTTGGAATTTGTGGATGATCGAATTTGTAATAATTCTTGTTGTTCTTTGAAGTTGCTAATCAATCGCCTTGTTTAATTGTTGAAGCCTGCCATCGTTCATCTCTAGTCAACGATCAACCACATACGTGATATCTTTTCCTTAATCCTTCCGTTGGCACATCATCTTCGTATCAGACCTAAATACTCCTATTAATTTGTGATTTTTTTCCTACCTCATGATGACAAGAGGAGAAACAAAGGCAGCACAAAACCGTGTTACAAATCCAACCAATACTTTCAGCATCGAGTTGCCATCAACAAGAGAAGCCGAGTCAAGTATGCAAAGACAAATTCATGAGCTTTAGAACATGTTTCAACATCTCATAGGTTCTCGTAGTCAACAAAGGGAAAGTCCTCGATCAACAAAGCTAAGAGAAAGAAGTTTCCATTTGGATAGTGATGAAGAGTTTATAGAGGGGGAAACCGAGTATGGAGATTTCTCTAATCCAAAGTGGAGACCAACCCAAAGAGACGACTTGAATCTTGTCAAGGTATCCATCCCTTCGTTTATGGTTCTTGCAACAGTAATGATTATCTAGAGTGAATGTAAAAGGTGGATAAGATCTTTGAATGTTACAACTTTTCAGAAAGAGAGAAGATACAACCAGTTTCACTTGAATTTATGGGATATGCTTGTCTCTGGTGGAACAACATCTGATCAAAGAGAAGGCTTGATGAAGAAGAATAAATCCAAACTTGGAAGCTTTTGAAGAAACTCATGAGTAAGAGATTTATTCCAAGTCATTACAAGCAAGAGTTGAATTATCAAATGCAATGCCTCAAGCAAGGGTCATCATCAATAGGGGAATATGTGGCCGAATTTAAAACTTTAAAGACAAGATGTGGTTTAGAAGAGCCGAAAAACAAAACTCTTGCAAGATTCATCCAAGGCCTCCATTTTGACATTGGGGATATTGTGGAACTTCAGTCTTACAAGACCTTGGAGTATGTTATAAAGTTGGCTCTAAAAGTGGAAAGACAAAAGCAAAGAAAAGAGAAACAGAGGGTTAGCCAATTCTCACAAAGGAATACAAGTTTTCTCAAGCCACCATCCAAACTTGATGACAAAGGTATGAACATGAAGTGTGCTCTAACTAAACCAAGTGAAAACAAGAAGTTACCTATTGAAAAACTAAATCTGAAGACTAGAGAGTTCAAGTGTTTCAAGTGCCTTGGTGTAGGGCACTATGAGTATCAATGTCTGAATAGAAAAATAATGGTGATAAGGGAAGGCGCCAATGAAATTGAAAGTGGATATGAAAGTCAAGAACAAGAGATACATGAGGAAGAAGGACAAGTAGAGACCTTACATTCTTAGGAGGGTTCTCTCCATATAGTCATCTGAAGAGCACTTACTACAAAGACAAGTATTGATGATTGTCAAAGTGAAAGTATCTTTCATAGCCGATGCAAAGTCAAAGATAGAGTATGCTCTCTAATTATTGATGGAGAAAGTTGTGTTAATGTGGTTTCTATGAACTTAGTGAGTAAATTGGAAATAGAAACAACCTCACATCCGACTCCTTACAAGCTTAGTTGTAATACTCAGGATTAAGCTTAGACTAAGAATGATAATAATTGTGAATTATTGGAGATTATAGAATGATTTTTATTATGGATTATAATAGCGCGAATTTTGGGTTACCGTAAGCTTAGGATGATAATGTCAATGTTGGAGAATAATTAGAGTTATATTGAGTAATTATAGTGATTAAGTCATAATTGGTGAATTAATTGAGGATGTTGTAGAAGGGGATAAGTGAGAATTTAGGTTAAGGATTAAAGTATAGATTGTTAAGGAATTTGGTAAAGCAGTGGACTATGAAAATTACAGAGGCAAATGAAAGGGTTGGCGATGTGGAATCGATTAATCATAGATCAACCAGGTGTGAGTGGCGAGAAGATTTGGTGAAGAAATGGTAGTGGCGTGAAAATGGATTGGTGATGAGGGATCGATCGATTACTGTTCGACCTAGGTGATCGGCTAACATGGTAGTGGCATGCAGGGTGTGAATGATGTTGGTTCGGTCGATCCACCGGCTGGGCAGTCAATCATCTGATCGACCGGCCTCACTGTAAAATGCCATAAAGATTAGTCAATTAACTCCATTTGGTTTTCTAGAATCTGAGTTTCCAAAGGTGTTTTGGTCTATCATGGCTTTTGTTGGTGATCGACCGACCTAAATTGAACATGTAATCCCGAGGCGACGATCTCTGTGATTTCTTTGCATGTCCTCCTTTACAGATGACATTGTTGATGGAAGGTTAGGTGATATTTATGGGGATAAATGAAGCATATAGGGGAAGCCTTCAGTGAAGATAAAAAGAGATAGAGAGAGTGAGGAAACTCTCTAGAGGAAACTGAGAGTTGCGAGAGAAAATAAAATAGAGAGGAAGAAGAAAGAAGGAGAAAAGAGAAAAGTGAGGAAGTCTATGGAGATACTTGGATAACAACTGTATAATTTAAACGGATGTTTATGTGTGACAACCCTAGCCTTCTGTGTATAAATGCAGGGAGAGAGAGAGTGCGGCTGCGAGAGAGACAAAGAGAAATAGGATTTTCAGAGAGCAAAAACTATGATGAAAGGAGGAGTCTTTAAAGTTTTTTTCAGAGAGAAAGAGACTGTGAGAAAGTTAGGAGAGAACGTGGGATCACCGTGGGAAGCAATGGCAAAGGAATGGCAGAGGTATGAGGGAAATACCTGCTGCAAGAGTTAAAAGTGAGGGAGAGCTCTCTATGAAGTAACAACAAGGAGAAGAAGAAGAAAAGGAAGGGAAGATCCTCGGGTAAACTTCTGTCTTCAGGTAATGCCTTGCCTTCTTCATGGTTTTAGGGATTTTGTGGGTTTATGGTTCTCTATTTATGGATTTGAATGGGATAATTGTAAAGGATAATGGATTATTAGATGTTATTCTCTTTGTGTTGTTTGATGATGTTCGTGAAATGTTGATATGTTGTGAGGTTCGGTCTTGCATGTTAGATAAGTGCTTTGTTGTTTGAATTGGAACTGGCGATGGTTGTTATCTGTGGTTGACTATGGTTGTTAAGCTCTATTGGTTGAATGGTCCCTCTTTTGGATAGTAATGGGTTAATGGAAATTGGTTCACAGTTTTTTGGATTTGATTACTCTCTGTAATATGTATGCTTAATGGATAATAATGAATGTTTATGCTTCGTTCAATTGGTACTAATGAATGAGGTTGAGGAAGTATTCTCTTCTTTTTACTGTATGAGGAAACTGTGAGGTTGAAAGGAGGATTATGTGAACTGTTAAGTGATTAGATGTATTAGATTATGAAATTCTATTAAGTAAATGCATGAGGAATAAGGGTATAGATAAGGTTGAGGTTATTAATGATTGAATGTTATGAATTTTGAAGGTATTAAAGGAAGAAGAGTATTAAGTGTAGAGACGCTTTAAAGACGACAGGTTAGTGATACGTATGTGCTTTGGTCTTCGGACCTTACATTGCAAGAATTAGGGTTGTATGCTGGCTATTTATTAGAAATAGCTTCTTTTAAGTTATTGATTTAATATGATAAAGCTATGCTTTAAGGATTATAGGATTTGATAGAAATCATATTTCGAGGATTGTATTGATGTTTGTTGCGTGTTTATTAGATATAGGTTCTTTTAATGATATGTTTAATAGATGAGCATGCTTAGAGATTATAATATTGATAGATAGAATGTATGCATTCACGAGTATCATGCATCATGGTTTTTAATAGAATAAGAAAATTGTTTTTGATGCATGGTTTTTGAAAAAGAAACAAAAACAGATAAGAAATGAATTAAACAAAAAGAAATGGTAACATAGTCTTATGGGTTGGAGTGGCCTATGTGGCCCGGCTTCCCAAAGATGTGATGGATGATATGAGATGTGAACTGTTAGTTGGTCGTCGATTGATGTTGAGGCAAGTCGAAGCCACGGTGCATGCCAGGTCGTTTAAGCGTTGATGTGTACGGCTGCTAGTGCACTACGATTGATGTCAGAGCCAATTGTTAAGTGTTGATGCGTACAACCACTAGTAGAGCTTTCGGTCGATGTCAGAGCTACTATACTAGATGGGTGGAGTTACTGTGTATTGATGTACACAATAGCTATCAGACAATTTGGTCGATGTTGAGCCTTTAACACATAGCGGGTCGCCGATTGATGTCAGAACCAGGTGCATTGATGTGCACAGTTATTGGGTTGCTGATTGATACGGAACCTAGTGCATTGATGTGCACAATTATAGACATATATGGGTCAGAGTGGCCTGTGTGGCTCGGCTTCCCAAAGATACGGAAGCAGTAAAAAAAAAAAAAAAAAAAACGAAAACAGATTGTTAAAGAGCATAACATGTACAGTGTATAGTTTAATTTAATATCACTTACTGAGCATTAGGCTATTTATTTTAAGTCTTGTTGATGTAGGTATGCAAGGAAACAGATCATGGAGCAGTTGATGCAGTATTTGCATGTGCGGATCTTGTGGCTGGCTAGGCTAAGGATTTAAGAAAGAAAATAGTTTGTACAAGGGTTTGTAAAGTATTTAAAAGAGAAAATAATTTTGTAAAGATGAAGTAAAAGATCTATTTATTGTATTGTAAATTATTTGTTTTATGTTTCCGCTACATTTTTCAAAAAGGTTTTAAGAAAAATGATTTTTATAACGAAAAGTCTTCCACTGTTTTTATAAAAGAAAAGTTTTAAAATGTGCACATTTGTTTTCAAATGTAAGAAAAACCAGGTCGTTACACTATCATATTTAAAATTTGTGAGTCTAAGTTGGAACCTTGCATTTGGAGACTCTGATTCGAAAACTGTTGGCAAAGACTTCAAATTAGTCTTTGTATTGTACAATTTGGCATTAGTGTAAGTTTCTGCATAGGTAGTTGAGAATATTTAGACCAAATATTAGAGTTGTTAAAATGGAAGGATGACTTTAATAGAGAGTTCTTTGAAAGTAGCTTGTATTAAAACACATAGGAGGAGATTATAAAGCACTTATAAGTCAATGTTTATAGGCGAAGTTGACCCTTAGTGTCACGACCCTTGTTACATTATATTTCCATTCATTATTCTATCATTTGTTTTGTTTTTTTTAAACGTGTGAAGGGAAAATAAAAAGCAATAGTGGAAGCAAGTTACAATTTAAAACTCACATTTTTCACATTAAAAGCATATAAACATTTTTAACACACTTTATATAGTTTACATAACAACCACGTTTAGTGAGTCACAACCCATAGTTCCAAATGTGTCAGGTAAGGGAAGCGCTCATCATGGCTATGCTTCTTCAACCATAGTCTTTTTCGTCACTCTATGTTTACTTCATTTGGGTCAAAGTTCTACCTATATCACAAAATTTAAACTATGAACCTAATGCTCAGAAAGAGACAAAGAAAATGATCAATGTATTCTCATGCTGAATCAATACTCATGCAATCCATTTCATAAAAGAACCTATCTTTTTTGTCCTTTAATTTATATCCATACAATTTTCCAAACGTTGGAGACTATCAGTCCAAGAGAAAAGATACATCCTATGGTCCATGTTGGGTTGAACTGTCACTTAATCCTGATGAGGGATGAGATACATCCTCTTGTAGTTCTCCCAAATAGGATTGTTGCTAGTCTCCCCAACCTTCAACACCTATTTATGTTTATTCAGTCCATCCCATTTACACTATAATGCACATGCATGCCAACATTATCATAACATACCCAAATCATGATGCATGATGTGTACGCATTCCCTTTAACATTTAATATACATTCAAAAATTTATCGTTGGAATACAACCATTAATATTACTAAAGTAGCACATTAACAACATTATCAAAACAACATTATCAAACAACATACAATCTGTTTAGACAAGAATTGACCAATCTTTTTTAGTAGATTGATCAAAATTTGTCGACTTAACAATTTGCACAGAGGTAGGTCATTGATCGATGAACTACAAAAATCCTTATTTTTTCATATATATTTAAGCTGAACGACCGCTAATCACAATTGATCGACCGCTAAAATGATGATCGACCAGATATTCACCCGAGAGCTTCAAAATTCTCAAATACACACCAAATAACATAACAAAATTCTCAAATACACACCACCACTCCTACTTATGCCCTAAAACATAATTCTCAAATACACACCACATAACATAATTTTTCAACATATCTAATTCATATATCACTGTCTCCAAACATATTTCAATTATTAAAACATGCAATACACATATTTTTTTTACATTGAACATATAGAGATTTTTTGGATATTACATTATTCCCTCCTTAATAAAATTTTGTCCCAAAAATTTAGCTAATGAAATAACTCTAGATATTTAGCTTCCATGTTCTCTTTTCATTCCCAAGTATCTTCTTTAGTTGAATGATTTTGCTACAGTACTTTAATTAATGAAGTTTGTTTGTGTCAAAGTTCCTTAATCCTTGGATCTAATATTTGTACCGGTTTCTCCTCATAGCTTAAACTTGGTTGAACTTTCAAATCTTCTTGTGCTATCATTTGAATTGAATCTCCAAGGCACTTCTTTAACATGGACACATGAAAGACATTGTGAATTCCTTCCATAGACGTTGGCAATTGTAGTTGATAAGCCATTTTTGCTAGCAATCAAAAATTGACCAATGTATCTTAGACTTAATTTTCCCTTTTTACCAAACTTAATAACTCCTTTAAACGCTGATATTTTTTAGAAATACAAAATCCCCTCCATTAAACTCTAAATCTCGTGCATGTAAAAATGTTAGGCAGTGACTCAGTAAACGCTGAGTTACGGTGTGCAATGAGGTAACCATCAACTTTTTTAAGTTGACGACTAGCCGAGATAGGAAGCCTTAGCCAGAGTTAGTTTGTCTGCTGCAATGAACGGGGTCGTTCACGTCGGGAGCATGGACGATGAAATCGTTTGCGATGAGAGGGAAGACGCTATCCCCTTCTGCGCGGGAAGCAAAATAGACCTACGGGTCTGGACCCGTAGGCTATGGTGTAATACCCCGACTTTTTAAGTGGAGTAATTATCAGGGTATTACCAAGGACGTATTCGTTAGATTATAAATTATGAGAATTTTATTGGATAATAATTAATATTTCTTAAGGAGAGTAATTAATTGAAGATAAAATGAAAAATTTGTGTAATTAAATAAATGTTGATTTAATTAATTGAAAGGAATTTTAATTTAAATAATTAAATTATAATTTTGGGTTAAATAATCTAAAGATGAATTAAAATGAAAGAAGAAAATGGTGGAAAGAAGAACCGAACCAGTTCACTTAGTGTACCGGTTTGCTCAAATTAAAGGAATGACATTGGCCATTCCTTTGTGAGCGAACTAGAAAAAGAAACAAGAAAGAGAAGGGGTGGTGGAGCATAGAGAACAGGGAGACGCGAAGTGAGAGCGAGGGAGACGCGACGGTGGAGTCGGCGACGTGGGAGCTCGCCGACGGGTTCTTCATGGCGGGAATCGCCATGCGGCGTGCAGAGCGGCATTTTCGTGGCTAGGGCTCGAAGTCGAAACTCCCGCGGGCGTGTTTCCGGCGACAGTCTGAGGTAAGAATTGATTGGGTTTCCTCCTCCCTTGCATTTCTATGGATTTGATTGTTGTCTAGAGGGATGATTCAAAGGATGAATCATCCCTTTTCCCCTTTGGTTGTGGCTCCCTCAGGTTGGCCAGGGGTCTTCGGCTGGCTGAGTGGGGAGGGTGAACCGTGACCAGTCTGCCGAGTTCGGTTGGGAAGTTTTGTCTGCTAAAGCAGACAACTCCAGTATGTCCAGCGTGGGGAACACACTCTGAAAAATTGGAGAGGCTGTCGGGCCTGCGAGAGGAATCCCCTCTGCGGTGCTGCATCCTGTTGGCAGAATGTTTGCTTGTTGGAGGTTTTAACTACGAGAAGGAGGGGAGAATGAACAGGAGGGTTGCTATGGGGTGTGTTGAGTCGAGAGAGAAAGGTGACGAAAAGAGAGCATGCTCTCTAATGTTCCTTGGAGTGATGGCTAAGAGCAGTGAAGGGAATAAAGAAGGAGGTCAGCTTTTGGTTGTTCTTCAGGTATCAATTCCTCCATGTGTTTCTTTATGAATTAATTTATAGAGATGCTTTGCTGCTTGGAAATGAGCTTCTGTTGAGTTACACATTTGATAAATATGCATTATTCGGCTGTTTGGATTCTCTGTTAGTCGTATTTGGTTTGGCCATGGAGATTTTGTGTTGATGAATGAGTTTGTTGTTTCGTTGGGCACAATGGGGATGTGATATGTTGATTTAGTTTCTGCTTCGAATTAGTAGTGGATAATTGTGCTAAAATGTCTTAAGGAAAGAAGATAAAAGAGTGAGTATATTGTTGTCTGTTATTAATTGGCATAGCTGCTGCCATTTGGAATGTTTTGGGATTTAGCACGTCTAATTAACCATTGTTTGAAGCTAGAAGGTGGAAACGAAGAATAATTGTTGGGGAAATATGCATGGCTGGTTAAAGTGGTGTTAATGGATAATGTTGATGAAAATAAATGGACGGAAATTGTAAGTGCCTAAGTAACGAATAAGGAATGTGTAGAGATTAATATGCATGTTATGTTGGTTGTTAACTTATAGTTCATGAAATCTAGTATCCATGTATATTGGTTCATGCTTTGGTTCGGGGTGTTGTTACGATTTGGATCAATCTATCGAGATAGGTTATACATCGTTTTTGGCGGTAACGGATTTCCAAGAAATAAGACATGATTATTAATACGTGAATGTATTCGAATTATGAAGGTGTGGAAAAGAGGAGGAGAATAGCAACTTAGTGCACGATACATAAACATTCTGAGGTAGGGAAATAGAGTTGTCTTAGCCATTTGGAGCCCTACACCACAAGTATGGGTGTGTGAGTTTTACGTTAATTTCCTGAATGCTTTTGTAGATGATGTTAGCTAACTTTAGATGTTGTTTGGTGATTATAGATGATAGTTTTTTGAATTGTTATTTCCCTTGGATGATCTGCTGTGTAGAATGCGAGTAGATTATTAGCATGTTGTTTTGTGATGTACTTCCTTTATTGCTAGAGTTTAATGATTTATTCTTTTATTTCGCTGTTATAATTGTTCAGTGATCATTATTAGAATTGTTCTCCTTGCTGCTAATAATTGATTTCCCTGATAAGTGATCAATGGTGAGTGTGAAGAGTGAGAAGCATGAATAAGTTAAGAGTTCTCTTAAACATCATGTTCTTGAATTGTTGTCTAGTTTAATTCCTCCTTGTGTTTATTTCCTCTGTGTTATTGAGGATGTAAACTTATAATTAACGATGACTAAATTGAGTAGGCTTAATTAACCAGAATAACTAGCATGTTGAATTAGTAGGTTTAACTAATTAGTAGCATGTGAATTTAATAGGTCATGCCATGTAATTTCCATGTTTAATTTATTAGCACGTATAACCTCTCAAGTATGTTAATTTAATTAATTAGTTGAATATGTTAGCTGAGCATGTTAAAGTTACATGATTTTGTCTTGACGCATGTTAATTAAATAGGACAGTTAACTAGAGAACTTAACTTAGTAAATCTGAGCACGTAAGCAATTTATATGTAAACCGAATAATGAGTAACTAGAAGTAATAATATTAGTCATCGAGAGCACGTTAATCTACTCAATGGGAGTATTTAATTAGAACCAAACTTGTTCAGTTGCTAATGAACTAACCAGTTGTTAAATGACCAATTCAAGCATGAATTAACTAGTTGCACATGTTTAATTAACCTAATTAATCACTCATGCATGTTAATTAAGTAGAGTGAGTTAGCTAGTAATTGACTAAACTCAAGCATGTAATTAATGAGGATAATAATATTAGCATACTAGTCTTTCCTTTAATTATATTCTGTATGTTACTCCTTTACTGCAATTTCCTTTAATACAATTATATTGTCTTTTGCCGCAATTCCCTATACAATGCTTTACTTCAATTGAAATTAATGGAGATACTTTACTTTATTAGCAAAGAATGGAAAAGAAGGAATTAAGTAGGAACGGATTGAGAATTTCAGTGACTATATGAATAGATGTTTTTATATCTCCTTTGTTATTGTTTCTTGGTATTGTTAATAATCATGTTTATATTTACTTGTTCATAGCATGTTATCGTCTACTAAACCTGAGTATGTTAATGAGCATGATTAATTAATTAGCGTGTTTAATTTACTAGCATGTCAAATCCTTGATGCATGTCAATTAATTAGAGCAACTAGCTAAATTGGAATAATTAACTAGACTCAAGCATGCCAATCTATCTAGAGTAATCAACTAGACCTGAACATGTAATTGACTACTAGACTCGAGCATGGATTTAGTATGTTTAAATTAATTAGCATGATGAACTAATTAGTAGCACGTTAATTAACCAAATTATATTAGCATGTTTAATGTATCACGAACCCTTGAGCATGGTAATTAACTAACTAGTTGAGCATGTTAGTTAAGTTAACTAATAACAACCTTGAGCATGTGATTTAATTAGAATATCTTACTATAATAATAATCACAATTAATCCTTAAGCATCCAAATTATCTAGGATAACTCACTAGAATAACGACGCTAATCTGTCTTGAGTATGCTAAGAATAACTAATTAGAATAATAAAGGTAATCTATCTTGAGCATATAAATTATCTAGGACAACTACCTAGGATAATAATTGTAATCTATCTTGAGTATGTAACTTAACTAAGAATAAAAGCATGTAATCAACTCTTGAGTATGTTAATTTAATTATGCTTGACTTTAGAGCACGTCTATTGTTAATTTCGTTATAATTCATTTATTATCGCGAATTATATACCCAAGCATGTCCCTTGTTTAATTAATTCTATAATTGCTTCCTTCACATGTCTTACCTCATTGGGTGCTCCATTGTTGTTACTTGTCCTTGGGTACACTTTCAATTTTTGTTATACATCTCTATGCGCAATTTCAATTATAGTTACTTTCATTTCAATGCGTAATTCCATTATTGTTAATGTTATGATATAATCCATCACGCATCATGTTAGGTTGATAATGTATGGTCATGCATTAAGTTAACAGAAACCCGTAGGGAGTGCCACCTTGGGGTGGTACTCACACATGCATAAGTGAGGTAAAATGTTAAGAAAAATAAGAAAAGAAGAAAAGGGATTTTGGGGATGGTAGGGTAAGTACGGATCAGCCAGGTAGACAGGATTTAAAAAGAGAACGTTACCTTTCCTTTGCCAGGATTGCGAGACTATCTACTCTAGGTGGTTGAAGCCGACAAAGATCTATCCTACCACCACAGATTTCTCCAATCTCCAGCTTGAAGTACGAGTAAAGAACCAATGAACGTAATGAAAAGACTGGTTTGGGGCAGTACCCACTCTAGGAAGAACTGAAGAGAGTCATAAGCATAATTGTGTTAACTGTTTTCCTTACTAAGCCTTTAGGCTTACAGTTACTTGTGGTGTAGGTACAAACGACGAACAGATATTAAGCAGATAATAAACAGATAATGAAGCAGGGGGGTGAAGGATTTGCACGAACGAGATCGGGGCTGGCCAGGCAAAGAAAAGAATGAGTAAACGATTGTAATCACATTCAATTATTGTATTGTACTCCATTGTTTAGATTTCCTTTTAAACAATTTAAATACGCTTCCACCATGTTTTATGATGATTTATTTTATAATGCTTGCGCACAATTTATCAATTGTTTTTTCATAATGAGTTTAACGAATGAGTCAGTAGCGATCCAGTTAGACGCACTCTGATACATTTTGTTTTAAAAAGAAAAATTTCTAAATTTTACGCATTTTAAAGGATTTACGAAAATCTGGGTTGTTACATATAGTCTGAGCCTAAGGCTTGAAAAAAAAAGGCTAACAAACCAAGGCCTTTTGGGCCACGATCCAGGCCTATTTTGAGCTTGTCCAAGACTAGTTTTTTGGCATGTTTTGGGTTTTCTTCAACCCAATCAATTTTAATTTTAATTTTAATAATGTTAGAAATTTTAATAAAAATTAAATCACAAAATTTTACATTCCTATATTTTAAGTACTCAAATATTAATTTAAATCTATGGACATTTGGATTTGGATATTTAGACTTTTGGGATTTAACCAGTGTTAACCATTTCGAGGTAGAGATTTATTTTATGCACTCCATTGCATAATTTTTATTGAAATAAATATTTTGAGATGCGTCTCACACTAAAACGACGTGTCCATTTCATGGTCATTGAATTTTTAAATTATGTTTAATTTTTCATCGTACACGTTTAAATTAAGCATGCATATTATATTTCTGAATCAACTCGATTGTGTGAACCAAGTTCAATCGACCTGATGTGGGGTCTGTTTTATTTTCAAACATTCGACTTTGCAGAATGTGTTTGTTGTTGTTAACTAAAGTCGGGTCATTTCCCGTTCTATCTCTAGTCCCTTCTAGGTCATGAAGTACATAATTAAAATAAGTCTTTGTTATACTAAATAAAAATCACAGTGAAAATGGAATCACTCACAGACTCCGGGCATACTATGCCATAGTCATATAATAGAATAAAAGCGATATTCATCGATCGTGAAAGCCTCATAAAATATATTGATCAGGTTTAGGGTTTTACGCATAGGGACACGATACATAAGTTGTCTCATTACTCTAGTTAACAACAACATACACATTCTGCATAGTAGAATGTATGAAAATAAAATAGAACCCAAATCGAGTCGATCGAACTTGGTTCACACGACTGAGTTGATTTAGAAATATAATATGCTTGCTTAATTTAAATGTGTACGGTGAAAAATAAACATAATTGAAAAACCCGACGACCATAAAATGAACACGTCGTTTTAATATGAAATATGTCTCAGAATATTTATTTTAATAAAAATTATGTAATGCAGTGCATAAATAAATCCATACTGGGTTTAATCAACTCGTCATAATAACACATTTTCAGGATTTTATCAACAAGATATCATGTTGCCAAATCAAAATTAATTAGGTGGAATTTAATTTATTTTTTTAGTACTTTAGTATTTTACCTTGAGAAACTTTTGCGAGGTAAATTTTAATATTACAAAGTTGTAATTTTTTTTTTAATTTCGGCACATTATTTTACCCTGATAAGCACATGTTTGTTGAGAAATAGCTTATAACTAATATTTTAGTTTTTCGATGCTAATTAATAAATTTAAGTAAAAAATGATCGGATAATTTGACTATTTAGGTCAATTTTTTTTCCATTCTATCTTAGGTCTCACAATTTGGGACATAGGTATTGCTAAGTCAATTTCAATCAATATGAACTTTAGAGGGATTTTGACTTAATTAGATCAATCAATCAAGCTTCATTAGTTGACACCTCTGTGGAAGTGCTTTCACACTGTCAACATGTACAAAGGTTGGCACGGATGTTAGTAACCAATGTATGCCTTGCCTCAATAACTATTGTAATTATTAAAACGAAAAATAATAAATCAACCATAATTCTTTATATTTAGTTACATATCAATCATTATCATTTTTTTATTAACAATTTAATCAAAAAATTGCCGCCACGAACATCACTCTTAAAATTTTCAAAATCACAGTACAAAAAAAAAAAAAAAAACCATGCAAAAAAATGAAAGAACTCATAATTTTAAAATAGATTTTCAGTAGAAAAGAGTTAATATTCATGGCGAATGAATTTAGAAGATTTTGGATCTTGTAAAAGAATGGATTTAGAAGATTTTGAGTTTTATAATTTCGAAGATTTTGTAAAAGAATGTTAATTTTTATAGTTTTCGGATGATTTACAATTGTTTTACAGTCCATGAGAGGGAATTACAGTATGTCTAGGTTTTTGTACAAAGAATACAATGAATTTTTTTATTTGCAGATGAATCGTGGCGGTTTGACGATGAGCCAACGCAACTTGATGACAAACTGCTGCGGTTTCTCATCAAACTGCAGTGGCTTGATGACAAATCGCGACGTCGTCGTCAAACCGCCACGGTTCCTGGTTTATGGAACCAAAACCATAATTTTGACATCTTCAACTTTAAATGATCATAACTTTGGCTACGGGTGTCAGAATTGGCTTTGAAAGATATCAAATCGAAACTCTCTCAGAGATGTACGACTTGTCATCCATTTTTCCCTGTGACCCACATGTCTCGTGCCCAAAATTGCATGTCTAAGCTCTCAAATTTGCGATCAAAGATTTTAGACAAATCGCGAGTCATGAGACCGTGGTAGTCTCATGAACAATTACTGCAGTTCGTCATCAAACAGCGACAGTTTCACGACACACCGTGGCTGTTTCACAACAAACTGTTGGAGTTCTTCAACAAACCGTCGCGGTCCGTTGTCAAAGCGTTAATAGCAAACGTGACAGCGATGGTAGCGATGTCAATTTTTCATAGTTCAGTGGTTCATTTGTTAGTAAAAAAAGATGATGGTTGGTTTATCAAAAATAATAAAAGATGATGGTTGATTTGTCATTTTTCCTAATTAAAAATTTGAGAATTTAATTTCTTATTTCTTAAATTCTTCACTCTTCTAATTTATGCTATCTCACGTAAAATGCTTTCTTTTTATTCACAAAAACAAAGAAATTCCTCCTGACATCCCTCTCTTCTGTTCAAATTTTCCCTTAAAAGCTCCTATATTTCTTTCTAAACCACTTGAGTTCTCCTCCTATTTCTCTCTCCTTTTATTCTATTGAGGTTTATTCCTTCCAAATCCAGGATTTCCAAACAAGGGGGCATGTGTCTGACCTCAGTTTCTGAACGTAATGTCCTTTAACTCAAAACACAGTATGTACTATCATCGACACTTTGGTGCATAAATTCCAACTTTCGAGAAAACTCACGATCTGTCTTTCTGAACCATTTAAGCATGCACAGCACACTGAGAAAGATATGAAACGAAGTGTAAAAAAGTGGTGTGATTTGGAGATCAACACATGGCTGTACCAAAAAGAAAAAGGTAAGAGAACTCGAAGTAACATGATTTCAACGAAATATGTCCGGTCATGTCATGCAGAAATATTAGTTTTTCTCATAGAAAGTACGTCCAAACCTATGAATGCACTCACAAAATTCAACCTTGCAACACGTGGTTCATTTTCTTTTCGAAATCAGATCTCGCCTTCCCTTCGGTGAAACTTTAACCACACTACTTTTTATTCGGTACGTTTACTTTTTAAAATATACTTTCAAGTAATCCAATGGCTCTCTTACACCTGATACGAAAATGAGGGATGTGAGTTAATAATTATGTTTTGAGAGTATCACGATTCGAAAGCAGACCTAACAAAAATATTGGGTCAACCAAATCAATTTGTCAAGAGAATTTGATCATTCAGCTCAAGGTATACTTTGCAGTAAAAGTTTTGAACACATTTCAAATCTATCACCCACAAGAGATAGGTGTAGGTCCACATGGCGATAACGAGAAATAATAGAATAAATATCTTAAAAGCTTTATATCAAATTTAAAAGTCTAAGTATCATTCAAATATTTTAATACAGATCCAAGTTCAAATGTACAAATCCTCACCAAAAAACGAAAATTAAACACTCAAGGGAATGAGGGAGAAAAACAAAAGGTCTGCCATCTAGCTGCTACTCTTGATTAGATTTGCCTTCATCTGGGATGCGATGAGATCATTGATGTGACTCATTAACTCAGTAAACAGTTTATAATAAATGCAATGCATGTAAAACTTGTTTTACCTTTTACGTCAAAACCATGATCAATTTAAATGTTTCTATCGTGTCATGCATGGATTTAAAAACATTCAAAACCTCTTTACCAATTTAATTAAAACAAGCTTCTCGAACCATCGATGAGGCAAATATAAAAACATTACTAGATATCTAACTAGCTATAGTAAAATAGACCTACATCATTTTTCACAAATTTAAAATAGTGATCCATAAAAAAGGAAGGTCGCTCAATGACCCCTCCGTTACAATCACACAGAAACGCGGTAGTCCAAAGATGGAACCTCCTCATGAGCTAGGAGGAAGAAAATAGTGAGAGCGATCCGAAAATCAAGCCATCTCATAGGGGTTGGCAGCAAACAATGTTCAGCTACGACAAAATCCAAATCAAATAAAAACATACTTTCATCAGGTTTAGGGATTCGAAATCCAAGGAGAGTGACATCACCCACCTATTACCTGACACGCTTCGGGTAGGGCTAGGGTGAAATTCAAAATCCTCCGGTCGACCAATGACTGAAGAGCGGTCGACTAGATAACACAGAGTGTCGAGAAGATCGCTTCTGGATGAACTGCTGTCAACCTAAAGTGAAATAGTGGTTGACTAGAAAAAGCATACAATGAATATGTTAAATGAGCGGTCGATCAAACGTGTTCTCCCTGCATCTGTAAAACTACATTTCGCAACATTTAGGAAAAAATTCTAATCCCTTGAATTAAACCTTCAATCCCAGAATTCATGAGGGCCTCTTCATAACAAATAGAACTATTTCAAACTTCCAAAAATGAACTCCACGAACTCAAACAAAGAGACCAACAAAAACTCAAATTGGCAAGTTGGTAAGAAAGTTGCTAAAGTCAACAACTTTCTACTACAAGGCAATCTTTGAATTAAAAAAGCTCTTCAACTTGATAATTTTTTAGATTCGACAACTCTACAATGATTTCACTCCATGAAGGAAGCAAGGAAGCTATAGTAAAATGATAACTAATCTAAGTCTCAAGAATTAGAAACTGAACAAAAAACTACGATTGTCAACAACTAAACGTAGTGTGGGTTTTTGCTCAACAAGAAGCAAAGAGAAAAAATCAAAAGCTCCATAAAAATATTGATTCAAAACTGAACAGAAAAAGCCCTAAGGAGAGCTTAAATAACTCCTCCAAAATTAAGGTTTAAAGTTTACAACACATGTAATATCCCTAATTTTCGTAATGCTAAGCATACAATGATTTTGGGGGTATTAGGAATTGAAATTGACGATTAAGGTATTGGTCAAAAGAAACCTATTTGGATAAAGTGAACTATGATATCCCGAATTATGCTCATATTAAGTTTAGGTGGATGATTGACTTTGATAGTTTAAGTATTGGTAAGAGAAAATATATTTGGATATAGTAAGGTGGAGAATAATAAGGTTGTTAATATTTAAGGGCATATTGGGTTTAGTAAAGAATAAAGTGAAGGAGAAATTTTGGATTAGACACCTTTAAGTATAGGAGGATAAATTTAAGGATAGTTTGGATAATTTGGAAAAGTGGTTTATATTTTATTAAGGATACATAAAGATATTGAAGAAGAAATAATACGATGGTTGTTCGATTGGAAGGAGGGCGGTCGATCTTCAATGTTGTAGAATAGTTCTGTAGCAAAGGCTAGTTGTACTTGTCAATCATCTAAAGGGGACTGATCGACCGGTGCAAAAAGAAATTCCTTACAGAGAGCTGACAATGTGGTACCGGTTGATCGTCCTAAGGGAATTGATCGACCGACGCCAAAGGATATTCTTTACAGAGAGCTGACAATGTGGTACCGATTGATCGTCCAAAGGGAATTGATCGAGCGGTAATTCACTAAATAGTGAAAATTGCATATTAGTGGTTGATCATTGATTGATCGGTGTTGAAGCAAATTCAAATTCTACGAGTTATGGCAGTCAATCACATGAAGGAGGTTGACCGACCGGCGATATGGAGAGTCACCTAGAAATAAAAAAACTGTCACCTGGAAATGGAGGGCTTGACACATGATGCTTCATGGATGCACGAAGCATCTCTCCTTTTGTCTTTTCACCTTCAAATGGTCACTGAAGGGATGAAGATGGTGGTTTATAAATAGGACTCAAGTGAGGACTACTAAAGAATTTTACAGAGTGTGAGATTGTGGAGAAACTCTGGGATTTTTTAGGGAGAAACTGTGAGGATGCGATTGTGATTCTGAGAAAGAGAAAAAGGGTGTTACTAGGAATTTAGAGAGAAAGGTAGAAGGAAAGTTGAGAAGAATTTTGGAGGAAGGAGTTCTCGTTGATTTCAAGTTCTCGGATGCTTTAGGTATTAGTTTCTCATAGTTTCTTCTCTATTGAATGATTGTGATGAAAGTGATATTCTGTTTGTTGGATTTTTACCCAAGACTTAGATATATTTTGTTGAAATTGGTTATATTCTGTTGGTTGTTTAATTGGTAAATTGACTCGGTTGAATTGCTCTCTTCATCATTGAATTAATCGAACTTGTTGTTGATATTAGTAGGCATGTTCTCTGTTGTCATGCTATTTTGATAAACTATTAAATGGTTTTCAAGATTTGGATTGGTGTTAGTATAGCCTATTGTTCTACAAATTATTGGATTTCTGTTATTGGTTAGTCATTACTATCTGTTGGGTTTTATTGGTAGAAAACTATCAAGTAGATATTATATCCTGATTATTTAACGAAACTTACGTTGTTGGATGATAGGGTTGGAACTCAACATTAGGATAGTTAAGGTTGTGGTTTTATTCTTTAAAGTATTATTTTGTTGGACATGTTAGAGAAGTTGCACTCTATTGAGAAATTAATCTGTCAGGATTGTGTTGATGATTTCATATGTCAAATTAGGAATAGGTATTGAGGAGAAGAAACTTTAAATGCTAACTCTTTAAATCTAAAGACTCCAGGTAAGTGGTACTGCATGTGTTTTGTCCGAATCACCTACATCAAGGGAATTAGGGTTGTTTGATGCTTGCATTTACTAGATGATTAGGTTATGGTCATATTGTTATTTCAAGGATGTACTGCTAATTGTTTGCTTGATGTTAATTGAGTGTTTATTAGACTTAAGTTCAATTCCCTAAGGTAGATAAATATGTTAGATAGAATTGTATGCTTGCATCATTGTTTTCCTAAAGTACACGAAAATTATTTTCTACATTGTTTTGAAATGTAACTAAATTAAACAGAATAAATGTAATTCGCTATTTTTTTTGACGGGCAGGATAAGCTCGGCACTTAGAGCAAAGATAAGTAAATAGCTATTTTTGTGGTCCAGTTGATTAAGCCAGACACAGAAACCAAAGATCATTAAATAGACATTTTTGTGGTCCGGTAAGTTAAGCCTGACACAAAAACAAAAGAAATAGTAGTAAAAGGAAAAAGAAACTAATATGTAAAAGATAAACAAAAACGAAAGGGAAAACTGAAAATTGCATACGGACTTTAAAAGCTGCATGTGTATTTCATGTTTTATATTTTTATCGCTTACTAAGCTTTAGGCTCTTAGTTAGGTTCTGTGATGTAGGTTAGGAGTCAATGATTGGATAAAACTTATTGAGGATGCAGCTGATGGGATGTTGCTGTGTTGAGCTATTTGTACTGTTGGCGATGTTGACCATGGTAGGTTATGGCTTGTGATGTTTTTAATATGTTAAGTACTTCAAATTTTAAGTAATGTTTTATTGCGATAAATGTTTTAAGTGGCTTTTCATCGACCGCGTTTCAATTTGTTTGAATCTGTGAAGGATATGAATGACCACAATTCAAAGGTTAATTGACCACATATAGCCATGTTCGACCACATAGAACCAGAGTATGACATTCTGTCGCGGAATGTTGACGTTCTACTATGGAAAGTTAAAATTCCATGGCGGAATGTCATACATTCTACGGCAAAATGTCATACATTCTGTGGAAAAACATCAACATTCCTCTGCCTTGTATATTTTGGTGTTATGCACATGTTGCTTAAATTGTGGCAATGAACATGTTAGTTGTTTGTTGATGATGAATGAAATGGTTTGAATGAATTTATGTAACATCTCATTTCTATTTATACATTTCCATATATCCATTTCACATTTCTAGAAAATTTGACCATTTTAAACCTATTTAAAAATACTTAAAAGAAAACATTAGAGTAACTTTATGTGGAATAATTAAAACATTTAAACTATTTTTCAAAAGCAACATAATTTAGAATATTTAAAAGCCATAACGTAGAGTCTTTAACCAATTTAAACAACTTTTATTCTTTTGAGCCATAACCCCTGAGGTCGATCCGCACATGGTAACACAAGCTTGCATCGCATCACACTTCTTCCACGTTCATATCACTTAGATCACAATTGATACCTACATCACAGGAGGAACATGAGCCTATTGCTCAGTAAGAAATATAAATGAAATGCAACTGATGCTTATGACAACTGTACATGCATAAGTCTAATAGATCCGTAAGTTGGGTGAGAGCAACCTCTTTAGTCTCCGAACTTACTTAAAAACGAACCCACTTACATTTACGTTTATTTACATTTGGCTGAGAGCAACCTCTTCAGTCTCCAAATTCACCCACCCATTGAGTGAGAGCAACTTCTTCAGTCTTCGAACTCACCCAAACGGGTTGTTTTCTATGTGAGAGCAACCTCTTCAGTCTTCAAACTCACCCAAACGGGTTGTTTTCTATGTGAGAGCAACCTCTTTAGTCTCCGAACCCATGTAAAAAATGCCCATTTATTATCATCATTAGTATTCCATGCAATAGATGATATGCAATCCAACTGACATGCCTATATGAATGTCACACAACAGTTCTTATATCGCAAACAATATTACAAACAACTAACAAACAATGAACAAGAATCATGCATGAACTTATAATTTAGCACTAAGCATGCTTTTACTAATATAATATCACTTACCCTAACAATGATATAATATATATATTCTTCACGAGTTATTACCAACATATTATTTACATTTTTCTTTTCAATAAAGCAACTCCTTCTCATTGCATATATTTAGAGGTGCCACTAACATAAAACAATAGTTAAACTTACTATGCATTAAAGACAACATGCATCAACGGTTCTATAATATTCTCAATCTAACCAGAGGCATCACAAGGAGTATTTTACTTCAACTCAATCAACACAGGAGCATAATATTTCTAGAAAAATATCACATGACCTATTTCAAATTTTCATATTTGTGTAGAGAACATTACATGGACAATTTTACCCATAGAGGACACCTATCCTTTTTGTTAAACTACAATAGGTTAGTGCATTAAAGGTAAACAAGTTTACCAACAATTTTCATCTATGAGAGACAGGTTCATTAATAGAGAAAATAACAAATAGTGGCATCTCTAGGCAATTATCCATGTAGAAAATAATAACAATTCAAGCAATCTAATGAACACGGAGGGCTCGTCTTAATGTGAATGAATTCGGTCTATTAACATCAGTATATTGGCAATCTAAACAATAGAGACTAACATGAGTAGGGAACCATTGACAAACATGAAGAGAACATATCAAAGAAAGTAACAGAGAGCTATACTCGACAGTTTCATCCATGGATAAAGCAGTTCACGAAAACACATAGGCAAACAAGTTTTATGCAGAGAAGAATATGAGCAGTAATCTATCACAGAAATTATTCAATACTTGCATGGAATACTCAAGGAAACAAGCATCAAAATATCACAGAAAACACAATCAACCCTACTCTCATGATGTAGGTCCTTACAGAAAAAGAACATGCATTATTCCTTACCTAACGTTGTGATTTTCCTTTCCTGAGCATTAACCCTTCCTCACCGTCGAAATCTTTCTTCTAGAACTCCAAAATCAGAAAACTCACACGAAAGGATACAGAGAGAACGCAGAAGAATAACCTCTAATTTCTCTACGCTAAGCCTACCTAAATACACCCTGTACTGATGTATGTAATAGATGATAGAGAATACTATAACTGCTTGGGATTTTTTGCAAGATGTATGAAATAGAGCTTTTGGGCAGTGTAAAAACAGGGGACTCTGCCCAAATTTTTATAAATTGGAAAGGGGAGATAAGTGAAAGGAAAATCCTGCGTAAACTAGATCAAATAGATAATTAAATGGGGTCACCTAGGTTGCAAAGGACTAGATAGATGATAGAATTGTTATGAGAAGGAGGAACATTAAGGACTAAGGACTAAGCTGAATTAGAAGGATGATAATCTCAACAATTGGAGCGGCAGTCCCGGAACTTGGAGAGGTTTATAAGAACGAAGACATAAATGAAAGATAAGAACAAAAATGTAGAAGATAAAAGATAAAAGAAAAACAAAAAAAGAAACTCCATACGTATTTTAATATGGATCTAGACAGTGTCGAGGAATAAATTAGGACGGTGGAGGACATGGTTACACATGCTAAAAAAGGAAGTGTTAGTATAAGAGAAGTAGAGAAGGGTATGCCATGTTTATGTTGGTTAAATACATGAGATCTTGGCAAGATAGCCAAGGATGTGGCTGTAATGACTTGGATAGAATTTCTCGAAGGAGTAGTGGTGTCAGGAATTCAAGACGTGGCTTACTCGGAAGTGGTATCAAAAGCTCTTGACATTGAAGAAGTAAAGGATCGGAGTTCGAAACGAGTGATTCTATCATTAGTTTTCAGCCACACGCATGGGATGGATACAGAAACAGAAACGGAGATGGACACAGATACAGATACGGCTACAGAAATAGAAACAGATACAGATACGGCTACAAAATTGGAAACATAAAAGGAGACGGATACGAATATGGATACAGATATGGAAATGGAAATGGAAACAGAAACAAATTTCCAGAAACGAATTTCTAGAAATGGATACGGATATAGATACAGATACGAAAACGGAAACGGAAACGGAAACGAGAATAGAAACGGAAACATAAATGGACATGGATAAGGGAAGAGATACGAAAAAAGAAAATTAAACGAAAACGGATATGGATACGGGTAAGGAAACGGAAATAGATACGAAAACGAAAAATGAAATGGAAATAGATACAGATATAGATATGGAAACAGAAACAGATACGAAAAACAAAATTGAAACGGAAATGGATACGAAAATAGATACAGATAATGGAAATGGATATGGATATGGATAAGGAAACGGAAATAGATACGAAAAAGAAAAATGAAATGGAAAAGGATATAGACACGGATATGGAAACAGAAACAGATATGAAAACCAAAATTGAAATGGAAATGGATACGAAAACACATACAGATACAGGAACGAATACGGATACGAAAACAGATACGGATACTAACACAAATACGTATACAAACACAGAAACTGAAATGAAAATAGATACGGAGACGGAAACAAATATGGATACAGAAACGAAAACGGAAATGAAAACAGAAATGGCTACGAATATGAAAAGGGAAACAAAACTGAACGAGGATCTATGAGGCAAAATGAATAGTAGATTGACGGGAGTGTGAAAGCAACCAACTCAAACTGTGGAGCAAAGTAGCGACTTAGAAGAATGAAGAAACAAACAACTAACACTGTCCAAGAAGAAACTGAAAGTAGGAATACTGTTGTGGAGAAGCTCCAAATTAAAAATTGATGTAGCTAATGGAAATCTGGATGAAATGAAGTATAAGTACAACAAGGAAACTATGTCATTAAGTAGGATGCTCGAAGAGAAGAATTAACCACACTGTGCTTTTGTGAAGGAAACAATAAAGATGCAGCGGCTTGCTCGAGACAAGGTTTGAATGATCTTAGCAGAACAGGGAAAACTAAATTATGAATTGGATGTGTGGTTTAGTGTTTAGTTAAGTCAAGAAACGTTGCAGATGCAGAAATAATGAGATACAGAAGTAATGAAACCCATTGGAAGATTGTGGATACTTTTGGGATAAGATAGTTAATGACCATTTTGGGTTGTTAAGTCAAAGAAGCAATTTGCTGAGCAAATTTCGAGGAAAAAATTTATATGAGGGAGGAATGTAACACCCCGACTTTTCATATTAAAAATTTAATAAAGATAAATTGGAAAGTAATTGGAAGTATTCGGACGAGTTGGGATGCATGCGAACAAATGCGGTCGGGTAACGTTTGAAAGTTTCCAATTTGGTCAACTTTTTGGTCAATTGTGATCGAAGGCACGAATGCCTTCCCTCGTCCAAAATCGCAATTCTGAAAGGGAGAATAATGGATTGAACCAGTCCATCTTGAACCGGTCCAGTTTGAAGAAAAAGGATGAGATTGGAGATAAAATATAAATTAATGTAATTAAAATAAATGTTAATTTCATGAATTAAATTATAATGTCTAGGATAAATAATTTAGAAGGAAAAATTAAAAGAAGAAATTAAAAAATGAGGGGGGGAAGTGAACCAGTTCACGCTGTGAACTGATTTGGCTGAAGAATGAAAGGAATGGCCACGGGCCCTTCTGGAAACAGAAGACAAAGATGAGAGTGAGGCGGAGTGATGAGTGAGGGAAACGCGATAGAAGCACTCGGAGCAGCTTGCTCGTGGAGATGCGGCATTGTCCGGCGGTCGTGCAGGTTGTGGTCGGCGACCCAGACTGCAAGCTAGGGCTTGGTATCGCGAATTCAGAGCTCCCGCTGGCTGAAATTTCTACCTTCGAGTTGAGGTAAGTCAAAAGGTTAATTTTGTTATGTAATAATTCCTTCCTCTTGGGTTCTACTGATGGGTTGGTCACCATTGTCGTGTTGGCGGAGGAATGGTCGAGGTTATGAAGGACAAGCGCAATGGTTCATGTTCGGAATCGGCTGGGGTGGTTTTCATTCCACATTGGACCGAATAGGTCCATTGCTGGTTCTTGCTTGTGCGAGTAACGACTGCCAGACACGGGTCTGTGACTTATGTGGAGGAATGGGGAAGAGAAAAGGTATGGGTTGGTGGCATGGCGTGGGTGGCAGAAGCATGGTGAGGCGTGGCCTTTTGGAGAAGAAAACAGGGAAGGTTAGGTAGAGCTGAGAGTCTCTTGGCGTTATGAATTACGATGAAATGAGTGTAAGGGAGAGTGAAGCGCACTCGAGTGAAGAGGAAAAGGTGAGATGAAAGGGAAAAAAAACTCTCTTTGGAGAGTTCTGAAGATGAAGAAAAGGGTGAAGGGTGAGAGAGAAGAGAAGACTATGGCATTCTAAAGGAGAAAAAGAGGAAGAGAAAGAAAATGAGAAGAAGAAGCTGCTCTTGGGCTTTTTTAAATTAAGGTATCGAAAAAGAGAAGAAGGATAAAGATTAAGTGCTAATGCGCGATAAAGCTTCGAGGTAAGAAATTGAGTAGAGTCGTTGGCCTATGGAGGCCCTACACTATTAGCAGTGTCTTTCCTTTAATTGTTTGTTTGTATTTCTTCTATGCTGCCAGATCATGCCTATGTTGTTCGCACGTTATTAATTTAATCACTAAGCATGTTTAGGACATTAGCATATTGTTATTCTTTCCTTTAAACGGCCAAACATGTCTATGTTGTTATTGCTTTCTTTAAATTACCAAGCATGCCTATATTGTTATTGTTTCCTTTAAATTACTAAGCATGTTTTAGGGTATATCGCCATGTATAATATGTTAGTAGATTTTCATGTTTCATGCTTTTATACTGTCATGATTACTACTTCATGTCTCATACTTTTATGTTGTTGTGATTACTGTTTCTCATTGACATGCACCACGATAATGTTTCTCATTAACATGCATCATGATAATAGAAACAAGTAGGAAGTGTCATCTCTGGGGTGGTACTCATATGCATTTATGTGAGAAAAATGGTTAAACAAAATGAATGGAAAGAAAGGAAAATGGGAGTTGGGGGATGAGCAGGTAGTTCGGATCTAACCAGGTAGTCTAGACTAAGACCCTTCTTCGTCGGGTCCGGGACTAGCTACCCTAGGTGGTTAGAAGCCAAGAACAGACTACTCCCTCTGCCATGAATTCCTCCAATCTCCCACTCGTTGTACGAGTAAATAAAATGAATGAAAGGAAAGGAAAAAGGAAGTTGGGGGATGGCCGGGTAGTTCGGATCTAATGAAGTAGTCTAGACTTAAGCTCCTCCCTTATCAGGAATGGGACTAGCTACCCTTGGTGGTTAGAAGCCGACAAAGAGACTATTCCCTCCGACACGGATTCCTCCAATCTCCCTCTCGATGTACTAGTAATGAATGAAAGAATAAAACAAAAAGAAAAGAACGGTTGGGGTGGACACATTCCGACATAATGAGTTAGAGGCATACATCATACTGCATATCTCATTTCTTACTGGGCCTCGGGCTCACAGTTTGCTAATGGTGTAGGTACATGAAAAAGAATAAGTGAAGGAGCAGTTTATGAAGGATTTGCACAGGCAAGACTTGCGGCTGGCTAGGCTAAGGAAAGTAAAAAAGAAGAGTTTTATAAATGTAAAATACTAGTTTTGTAATATCATGAATCTTTGTTGAGCTAAAAGTATAGCTTAAGTGATAATTTTGGGGATATTAGGAGCTAAGTTGGACAAGTAAAGATATTAGTCAAAAGAAATGGATTTGGAATAAGTGAATTATGATACCATGTTATGTTCATAATTAGTTTAAGGAAGGGATTGAGGTTAATTGAGGAACTATTTAATGGTATTGGAGTTAGATTAAATGATATCAAGTGGTTTGATAGTCAGTGGAGATAGTTAGAAGAAGTATATTTAGACACAATTGGATATTATAAGGATTAAAGATATAGGATTTATAATATTTTAGGGTATATTGGATGTAATGAGGAATAATTTGAAGAAGAAATGGTGAGATATATGGTATATGTTGAAGGTTATATTATTTGGAAGAGTGAATTATAGTTTATTATATATATATATATTGTCATGTTATTTTAGTTACATGGGATAATGAAATAATCTAGACATTTAAACGAGAATCAACGCTTGGAGTTGGTGGTCGATCGGGGCGATTGATTGTTGAGGTCTGATCGACAGGCGTGCAGATAGACAAAATCTGAATGATTGTTGACAGCCGATCGTCTAGGGAGGAGAATTTCCGGTATGATCATCCGCCAGGAATTTAAAGGTTTCCTGTTAATGATAATGAATGTCTGGAATGTCTAGAACGTTTGGAATTTGAAAGGTACGACGTTTTATGCGTAAGGACTGCAAAGTGTTGCTGGACATTAAAGGGTGGTGTCCCATGGCCTTCTGTCTTCACGCAGATGGCATTGATGGATTGCAAACCTCTTGACTTTCCATCTTCCTTTGGAGTTAATATTAAGACATTGAAGAGTCATCTTTGTTGCCTATAAACAAGAGAGAGTGGCAATGTTAGTTGACAAAGAGGAAATGATAACGTTACTCTGCCAAAATATTGTGAGGAAACTATGAGTGTCGAGAGTTATGTGTGAAGCAGTGAAGGATTATTGTAAGCTTTGGAATTTTGTAACAAAACTGTGAGTTCTCTTGGTGAAGGAGAAGAAACCGTGAGGTTTCTTGAAAAAGGAAAAGTTACAGAAGCTGTGAATGGTGATGGAATGGCTGAGAAGGTTTTTACGATGGGTGGACGAGTTTAGTTTTTAGGCTTCTCTATTCGTATGAATAATTCAAGTAACAGACTCTCTCTATATTTTGTTATAGTTAAAGGTCTTGTCCTACATGCTATAGTTCTACCAAGTGATAGTATTGGATATAGAATTAGTTAGACTTATGTTGTGTCGGTTATTGAATATAATTGGATTTGCATGATTTTATGCGCCAGAGATTGTTAATGAGTTTGGTTAGACTCTGAACATATTATTTGGTTAAGGTATTATTTTGTTCGAAATTGAAGAATATTGTTTGGAAAATAAACAGGTAATCAAGTATTATTTAAGAAATAATACTAAAGTTAAGAATTTAATAGACTTTTTAATAATGGGCAAAGTGATAAATTGTTGGATAAAGCGATTATTGAAAAATAAAGTTCTTTAATAGTTTTGACATAATAGGAAGTTATCCGTTATTGGAAGTATGAGTATGTTATTTGAAGGTAGGGGAATTTATTATTGAAAAGTAATTATTAATAGCTATATGTGTTAATCATGATTAGGTTTCTTTTTTAAGAATCTTAAAGTGTTAAACCGTTAAAGCTAAGGACTTCAGGTACGTGCTACTATATGTGATTTGTTCGAAAGAACATACTTCACGGGAATTAAGGGGTGTTTACTATTTGTGTTATTGATTGTTATAAATTTTATAATTATAGATTTAAGTATATTCCTTAGTTAGGACGGATTACGTTTTAAGGATAAGATCAAGTAACACGTTAGATAGAATTGTATGTGCATGACAACGTTAAGACTTAAAATCCTAAAGTACATGAAAATAGAAAATATGTAAACAACTGTGCTTTGGTTAGTTACGCCCGACACAGAAATCAAGTACACAACTGTGGACCGATTAGTTATGCCCGGCACAGAAATCAAGTAAACAACTGTGGAAAGGTTAGTTACGCCCGACACAGAAATCAAGTAACAACTATGGACCAGTTAGTTACGCCCGACACAGAAATCAAGTAACAACTGTGGACTAGTTAGTTACGCCCGACACAGATATCAAGTAAACAATTGTGAACTGGTTAGTTATGCCTGACACAGAAATCAAGTAAACAAATGTGGACCGGTTAGTTATGCTTGGCACAGAAATTAAGTAAACAACAGTGGACTGGTTAGCTACACCTGGCATAGAAACCAACTGTGGTCCAGCTAGTTACGCCTAGCACAGATGTTTGTATGGTCTGGTTTGATACGACCGACATATAAATAGTAAAAGACAGAAATAATAAACGGATGTTTGTATAGTCCGGTTTGTATGGTCCAGTTTGATATGCCCGGCATATAAACAGTAAAAGACATAAACAGTACACGGATGTTTGTATGGTCTAGTTTGATACGCCTAGCATATAAGCAAATGAAATAACGATAAAAGGCATGAACAGTAACAGAGAAACAAAACAGAAAACATTATAAGATGTTATAGAAATTGTATATGAATTTCGTATTTTACGTTTATATCATGTACTGAGCGTTAGACTCATAGTTAGGTCCCATTGATGTAGGTAAGGAGTCGATGAATGGATAAAGCTGTTAAAGGACATAACTGATGGAGTATTGTTGTGTGGTTGTTTGTACTTTTGGCAACATGGACCTGTGGTTATGGATCACGGAAATGAAATAAATGTTTTAAAGGCTTTTAAGTATTTTTATGATTTCAAATAAATGTTTTAAGTTAATGTGTTTATTTAAATGTTTCTTTAAATAATGGATTTGTGGTATTAAATGGAAAAAGACTACCGTTGTATGTTTTATACGATTAAGACTTTCGTTGTTTATTACTCTGGTGTTTTATTACGTAATGGTTTTAAAAGAAAAGAAAATTTTTATACGAAAAAAGTTACGGGATGTTACAAGTTTTTTTACCGTCTTTTAAAATGAATGATTTATGCTTGCGCTGTAAAATGAGAAAAATGTATTTTATAAATAAAGGCTTCCTCTGTTAATCAAGATTAACGAAACGAGTTTTAAGTAAGATGTTTTAACGATCGAGTTTTTAAGCAAAGAACTTTGATTTCAATTGAAAGGTTTTAATAGGGATTCAGTTGTTTTATAAAAATTTTAAATTTAATACATTTTTAAAATAAAGAAAAATCTGGGTCATTACAATAAATAACTACATCCCTATAATCCAATACACTTTAAGATATTTAAGACTTTATCATTCATAATAATACTACCAATAGTAAAGTGTGACAGTTTCATAATGACCAAAATATTACTTTTTACTTAACCAAGATTTACACATAGCTGAATACCCAGGGTATTACAATTTCTCTTTCAAAAAATTGAAAATTTTGCTAGAGTTTCTCTTGTTTTTAGCCTATCCCCTCGTGACATTATCTAAATAAGAAATCCAAACAAGTATTTTCCAAACAAATATTATCCAAGTAAACAAAACAAAACATAAACATCAACATATACTATCCAAGTATACTAAATAAACATATAAAGAGACAATCAATTTTTTATTATGTACAACAAAGTTAATATCCCTACACATCTCATCTATACTATGTCACCTTTTTCCTACGATATTTCCTCCACAAATTGGTGATTGCTAATAACAACTGCGGGTCCACATATAAGTTAGACGCTTTGGTAAACAACGGACCCTCTGTGGTACTTCATCGTGATGGTAGAAGTCGGGCATCTTGCAATGTTGGATCACCCTCAACCCCTCACTTGTACACCAAAAGATGTCGTGCGAGCTGAAAGGTAAAGGAAAAAATCAGTACATAAGCAGAAAACAATAGGAATCTACACAAGGGAAAAGATATACCACTCTTTGTACGATGGACCTACGGCGATCACAATTGCTTCAGGCAGCAACAACTAGTAAGGGAAGCGAGTGTACAGGTCAACGAACGACATAAAACACGCTTGAATTGGGTGGGACTGAAATGATAAGGAAACATCCGTTAAAATTGGTGAAACGTGAATGACAAACTGGAAAACGAGATATTTACTTACATGAATCCACCCTAATGTCATTAGCAATTTTTGGTGTTGAACCTCGAAGTATTATTCTTCATTCAAAACAAAGCACTACATACAAAGAACTCAAACCAAGGATGAGTACTAGGATAATATCTTCTGAACTACTTAATGTAACAGACCATAATTCTCACCATGTTTATCGTCCCTTCTTGCTACGGGAATATGATCTCAATTATGTAGTATTCATCCTGGACCTGAAAATGAAAATAATAGGTGGACTTTTGTAAGTAAGCAGTCCAAAACACTTAATGATACAAAATGAAAAAGTCTACTAGCTTTCCTGAAAGAATTGTACGTGTCCTTAGGTTCTTCCGAGTATTTACAGTAACATACTTCTTGAAAAAAATCCATCAGTTTACCTAGCTGCAAAAAACATTAACAAGTTACCATCAGTCTAAGAAGGCATAAATAAGTGCAGACACATAGATAACCAAATCGAAGACCTACCACACACATATTTAAGTGATGGCGGTTGCAATCCATTCGACGCGGCTATCAATGGAGGAATGGAAGCAACTATCTCCTGCACCTTAGCAACCACAGCAAGGGAAGAAGGTTGGCATCTTAGGGCAATGGTGCTACAAATTTGAATCACGTTATTATGTTGTATACAAATAAAATAAAGTAAATAATGGACTTTATGTAAAAACTAATTAACTTACAAGCAATCTATGCCTTCAGTTGCGCAAGAGGACAATGAAGAGGCTGCTGCTGCGACTGCTCAAGAGGCTGCCAAAAAGGATGGTGGAGGGGTTGCTCACTGCTCTATTGTAATACCCCAAATTTTCGTAATAGAATTTAATAAAGATAATTGGAAAGTAATTGGGGGGGGGGGGGGGGTGGTATTTGGATTATTTGGACATTTATCAGGGTATTACCAAGAATGTATTCGGTAGACTATGATTTAAGGGAATTTATTGGATGGTAATTAGGATTGATTTGGAAGGAAGTTAAAAGGAGATTGGTTTGAATTAAAATGTAAGAGGAAATTAATTGAGGATTAGATGAAGCATTAAAAAGGAAATGAAAATAAGAGGGGTGAGAAGGGGCTGAACCAATTCAGGCTAATGGTTGGTTTGGTCTGAGAATCAAATGACATAGGGGGAGGTTCATTTTAGCCTGTGGCCATGTCTGTAGAGAGAGAAAAGAGAGAGCAATGGAGAGAACAAGAGAGGGAGAGACCAAGAGAGGAAGACGAGGGACGACGACTATGGGGAGCTTGGCCTAGGGTGCTCGAGCCAGCTCCGATCAGGCGAGCGGCGGGCAACTCATGGAGCGTTGGGTCACGGGGTATCCAGGGATCGGGATTGGAGCTCCAGGCGTAGCTGCGAATGTTTCTGCTGTGGTAAGTCTTGGTGTCAATTTGTACTATAAATTCTCTTCCTCCTGTGTTCTACTGATGGGTGGTCATCGTTTTCATATTGGCAAGGGATGGCTTCGATCGGCAGTGGCTTGAATGGCAGGGTTAGAGCTTCGATTTGTGAAGGAAGCGGTTGGTCCGGCCTGCGATTCGGTCCAAACTGCTCTGCTGGTTCTTGCTCTTGAGAAGACGACAACGTGCAACTTCAGAAGAGGATGATAGGGAGGATCTGAACGACAAAGATATCGCCAAAAAATTGGTATCCATCACCTAGAATCGTGGATACACATTTCATCCCTTTTAACCTAGCTTTTTGTGTATAAATACAGCGTGGGAGTGAGAGCGCCGCTGGTTGAGAAATTAGAAGGAAATTGAGGACAGATAAGAGAGATAGTATGAGGGATGCTGCTCTTGGGTCTCCTGGACTCTATAGGTAAGGAAGTTTTCTCCTTGATTTTGATTGGGTTGTCCTTGGATGATTATAATCACTCTTTGATTCATGCCCCTATCTGTGGCATGGGTGCAGCATTGAAGGAATGGTTGTGATGGAGCCATGGGATTCCTATAGTCTATGGAGTGACAATTGGGAAGAAGAATTGCTTTCTCTCTTCGAGTATGCTTCTAGTGAGGAAATTTCCTTTGCTGGTTGTTATGGAATATTGAGATAATATGTTCTGTTTGTTATTGTCACACTTCTATTTGGTTTTGATGCATGAGTTTGGTTTCTGTCGATTACTGTGGTAGCCTTTGGTTTGATTTTGCTTATGGGGTTTATTTCCTTAACTGCGAGATGGGATTGTTGTTGGAAATTTAGCTATAGTTGTTAGGCTTTATTGGCTAGTGATCCATGTTCTGGGATTTTGATCTATCATGGGGGATTGATTCTCTATTGTTGGGGTTACTTGGTGAATATTAATGATAATGGATAGCTTGAAGTCGTTAATCTCTTGTTACTGTCTTATAATCATGAAATAGAAATAGTTCTATGTCGATGGTTTCTTGAAGAATATTGTGGATATATGCTTTTGTTGGATATTCTCTGTATTATTTGGTTAAGCACTCCATTCATTGAAGATTAATATTCTGATTTTGGATAATGTTCTCTATTTAATTCCGATGAAATGTGTCGTGTTGGCTGTCTATACTCCTTTCATCCACTATTATGGTAAATGCAATAATTTGTTGGATATGTTGCCTTGTTCTAATAAATATTGTCGTGGAATATTGTTAAGGGTTCTCTACTATGATGAGATTAGAAAATGGAAATTGTAAAATGGGTAATGATGTTAGCCTTTGTTGGTTTGAATTCAAGTCATTAATTAGATAAATATATTCTGAATATTGGTATGTCTTGTTGGATAAATGTTGTTCTGCATCTTTATGTGCTCTGGTTAATGATTGGTTGGAAATGGATGTTAATATTGGGCGTTGGTTATATGGGTTGAATTACGTTGGCCTTCGCCATGTGTTAAAACATAGCTTCTAAACGATATAAATTAGGATTAATTTATTAGATTGAGTTATATTAATTAAGAGGTTTCGTTGACGAAACTCAAGTAAGTAATGTACAAGGATTAATGATAAGAAAAGACGTTAAGATTAATAAGTTGATTAATTGATTAGATTAATAATTAAACGTCATTGAATTTTGAAGGTACTAAAAGAGAAAAAAATGATAACGAATAAATGTTGGGCACTTTAAAGAATCGAGGTAAGTGATCTGTGTGTACTTTGGTCCTTAGGGCCCTACATCGTAAGAATACGATATGCACGTTTTCTTGTTTACTGCTTTATTAGATATTGAGCATGCCTACTGTTTTAATAACATGTATACAGCTTTACGAGCATGTATATTGTATTACAAGCATGTCTACAGTATTAATAGTATGTGTACCATTTTATGAAGTATGATTTGTGAATTGTATGTTGATTGTGTTATTAGATTATCTTAATGGTATGATAGAGGTTGCATGCATTCACAAGCATCATGCATCACGGTTTTCAAAGATTACAAAAATGGTTTTTATGCACAATTTTGAAAAGGAAACGGATAACATGAGAAGGATAAAAGCAAATGAATAAATGGTGAATGAATGAGACTAGGTCTAAAAAGGCCTGGGAACGAATGCGTTACAGGATGAGGCTGAGTGTCAAAAGGCTTAGGAACGTGGACGTTACAGGATGAAGGATAGAGGTTACCCAAAAGGTTTGGGAACGTAGGCATTATAGGATGGATAGTGTGCCAAAAGGCCTGGGAACGTAGGCGTTCCAGGATGAGACAATGTGTCAAAAGGGCTGCGAACGTATGTAAACAAAAAAGAGAACAGGAACAGAAAGATAAAAATTAAAATGTAAAAGAAAAGTAAAGTAAAGTAAAGAGCAAGTAAAGAAAAGAAAAGAAAAAATAAAAGGTTTTTGTGATCCGGTAGGTCAAGCCCAACACAGGAAAAAAAAAGAAAAGATAAGTAAGAAAAAGAATATGAAAAGAGAAACAGATATAGATACAGGAACGAAAATGGAAATAGATACGGAAATGGTACAAGCACAAATACCGATATGGAAATGGGAACAGAAACAGTAACGAAAATAGAAATGGAAACGAGTTTTCAAAAATGGAAATGGATACAGATACAGATAAGAAAACAAACACGAGAATAGATACGGAAATGCATACAATCATTGATATTGAAATGGATACAGAAATAGAAAGAAAGTACAAAAGTGTGAAAAAATAAAAGATAAAAGTGTGAAAAAATAAAAGATAAAAGATAAAAGTTATGCCCCGACAAGGGAAGGGCATAAATTGCCTAGACTACCTGATTAGATCCAAACTACTCATTCATCCCCTAACTCCCCTTTCCTTTCCTTTCCTTTCTTTCATTTCATTTACTCATACATCGAGCAGGAGATTGGATGAATCTGTGTCAGAGAGAATAGTCTTGGTGGGCTTCTAACCACCTAAGGTAGTCAGACTCCCGAACCCGACAAGGGAATGACATAAATTGTCCAGACTACCTGATTAGATCCGAACTACCAGTCCTTCCCCCAACTCCCATTTTTCCTTTCTTTCCATTCATTTTGTTTATCTGTTTTCCTCACGTAAATGCATATGAGTATCACCCCATATATGGCACTTCCTACTTGTTTGTATTATCATGATGCATGTCAATGAGAAACATTATCGTGATGCATGTCAATGAGAAACAGTAAGCACAACAATATGAAAGCATGAAACATGAAGCAGTAATCACAACAATATAAAAGTATGAGATTTGGAAAGTCTACTAACATACTATATAGGAATGTTCGGTAATTTAAAAGTAAGCAATAACAATATAGACATGCTTTGCGATTTAAAGGAAACAATAATAACATAGGCATGCTTGGCAATTTAAAGAAAGCAATAACGATATTCTAACATACTAGATTATATTAATAACGTGCGAACAGCATAGGCGTAATATGGCAACATAGTGGAAATGCAAACAAACAATTAAAAGAAAGACACTGCTTATGGTGTATGGCCTCCACAGGCCAACGACTCTACTCAATTTCTAACCTCGAAGCATTAACGCAAATTATCACTTAATCGTTATCCTTCTTCTCCTTTTCAATATCTTCATAATTTATTAACATTTACTCATTAATAACAATCCTTTAACAACCATTCTGTTTTAACCAAAACATATTTCTCGAATTCCTAAATCACCTGTACTACCCACATTTATCTCAAACCTTTCCTCTAACTAATCACTTATTATAAACAAACTCACGGCCCAAAGTTCACACAACTAACAACAGGCAACAGAGAGTCATATCCAATTATTCTCCAATAATCTGCATTTAATCTTATGGAATCAAGCCAAAGGCTATCACAACAGAGAACAATCATCCAACAACAGAGAGTATTTATCCAACACAACCTATCCATTAACAAAGCATGAACATCCATGAAATCCAGAATAAAGTTAAAGGAAGTCAATTACTAGAGACATCTGAGAAGACACACTCGGTCATAACCAGAGAGAGCTCCCCTCTCTTTCCTCTCCTCCTCGCAGAAGCTCACCGTTCCCAGCTTCACCAAAGAGCATTCCAAAACCAACAAAAGGCATTATCCACCAATAGAATATAATCCTAACACTTTATCTTCATCCTTAATCCATAAAATCAATGGAGGAAACCTCTCTACCTGAAGAATAGAGGAAACCCGAGAGGAGCAACAATTTCACCTCTTCCATTTTCTTCCTCTTTATTTCGTCTGCTGCCTCTGACTTCCTCCCACTCTTCCTACACTTAACTTTCTTTCTCTCACCTCTCATCCTTCCAAAGAGCATTTCACTCTCTGCTCTATCTCCATTTCTCTTAGCTCCCGTCACCCGAGAGCATTTCTCTGCTCGCCTTCCCTTCCTCTGCATTCTAATTCATCAGAGAACACTCCTTACCATGCCTCTGCCACAGACACCCGTGGGTGTCCCCAAGCCATGCCCTAACATCACCGTTCCTCATGCATGTCCACACTGTCGTCTTCATCAGTGCATGACAGACTGATTTGGACCGACCCACAAGTCGGACCACAAGTTCTTCAGCCATTTCCCAACATGAACCGTCGCTCCCTGCCCTTCGACCCGAGGCTGGAAATCGTTGCCTCACCATCGCCAATCCTCGTCGTCGCCATTCCGTCGTTGCTGAGCATCACCACTCACCCAAAATGACAGAGCATTGCAGCTCACCATGACCTGACGCTTAGCACCGAACCATCCCGCGAAGCTGCTTCCCCAAGCCCTAGCTAGAAATCGCTCGTCCAAAACCGATCGCCACTTGCCGAACAACGCTCATGACCAAAGCTGTCCCAAGCACCTGAGCCCGAGCTCCACTTCCCTCTCACATCCCTCTCTCGCTCACTACAGATTGGCTGCTCTCCCTCCTTTTCTCTTAAAACTTAACTGGTCCACAAGGGAGAACTGGTTACATCTCAATTTAATCCCCTTTATTTTAATTCCTCCATCTGGGACGTCTATTGTCTTCATATTTTTGTCGTCCGGCAGATTCTTTGCTACAACAGACGTCCATCTCTCATAAGGAACATCCGTCGCTGATTCCCTTATTTCAGACGTCCTTCGTCCATAAGGGACGTTCGGTCCTTTTTAAAGTGGCTCCCTTATTCACTTTCAAACAATGTCGTCCCACTTAATATTAACGTCGTTCCATTTTCTTCAATCACGGACGTCCTTTGTCCATAAAGGACGTCCAGAGCTTTCCACAACGACGCTGTTCTACTTACATACTAAAGCCTGTCTTCACAAAGAACATCCATCCAACCAAGGGGCACCCATTTCCCCCTACAATGGTTGTTTGTCCCTCTATAAAGGACGTATGTTCTTTCCCACAGCGATGCCCGCCTTTCCCAAGGGCATCTGTGAACTCACACAACACAAAGGACGTCCGCCATTCGCATAAAAACACCATGGCCAAACATTAGTCACACCCTACTCTTCTCTCTCTTCACTTCTAATTAATCCAACAATTTAATTACCATAACTTAACCACTTCCAATAATTCCATCCAATAAATCTTAATGATTATCTAAATAATCCGATTACCTCAAATTATTTTCTAATTACCCATATTAATTTTCATTGTGAAAAGTCCAGGTACTACAAATTGACATTCACTGAATTAATTTCGACAATTCATTTATCAATCGGTCACACGTGATCGCTATGCGACAAAATAGATTAAAACTCAACATTTTGATTGAATACAACACAAAAAAATTACCCATGAAATTTATTATTATTAAATAGCAATTTTTATAAATAAAATCATTTTTCAGACTTTTAAGAACAATTAAATAATTTGTTGACTAATTTTGATTTAATATCTAAGGTCAAGATGAAGTGTAACATCCCGTAACCGTTTCACTGTATAAAACTTTTTGATCTTTTAAAACACTTATGAGGAAAAACCAGAATAAACAAAGAGCGAAAGTCTTAACCATATAAAACTCAAAGTAACCAAAATGAGGATGTCTTTTAAATTAAAATACTATAAACTAGTAGTTTAAAAGCTATTTAAACAAGCATCGCTAAAATATTTACTAAACAATTTTAAGCCAATAACACTTGAAAGTAATTTGAAAACATTTAAATACGCTTATTCTATTTCCTTAAGCCTTAACCCCCAAGGTTAATCCGCCAACAGCACAAACGCCCAACCCCACAAAACTCCATCAGCTACGTCCGTTATAAGCTTTATCCATTCATTGGCTCCTTACCTATATCATAGGACCTAACTATGAGCCTAAAGCTCAATAAGCGGTATAAACATAAAACAAGAAATAAACATGCAGCTTTTAAAGTTCGTATGAAGTTTTTTGTTTTTCCTTTCGGTTTCGTTTATCTTTACATATTAGTTTCTTAGCCATTTACTGTAATTTCTTTTATTTCTGTGCTAGGATTAACCTACCGAACCACAAAAATAACTATTTACTTATTTTTAGTTTCTATGCCGAGCATAACCCATCGAACCACAAAAATAGTTATTTACATTTATTCCATTTAATTCTGTTACAGTTCCATTTTTATTTAGTTCCAGTTACCCATCCAAGTGTTAGAGATGTCAACTGGACAAGGTAGAGCGGCTTACGCATAAGGCGCCCCTCCCGTGGCACACACCTAAGCAACCAAAATCGCGAACTCACATATCTAAACACCTAATTACGTTTATTCATTTTAATCAATTATGTTTATTCATTTTCGTATACTTTAGGTTCAATTACGTTGATTCAATTTTGTATACTTTAGGGAAATACATGCATACAATTCTATCTAACATGTTCATCTACCTTATCCTTACGGCATGATCCATTCCTAACTAAGGAACTTAACTTAGGTCTAATAAACACACAATTAACATTAAGCAACAATCAGCAATACATCTCCAAAATAACAACATAACTTAATCATCTAGTAAATGCAAGCATCAAACAACCCTAATTCCCGTAATGTAGATCCTTTCGAACAAAACACATGCAGTACCACTTACTTGGAGTCCTTAGCTTCAGAGAATTAGCACTTAAAGTTATCCTTCTCCAAAACCTCTTCATAATCAGATAAATATTTACTTATCAATAATAATTCTCTATTGGCATAGGTTACATATTCCTGACACCTCAAGGAATATAAATCCATAATTACTACTAAACATGGGGCATGGATCACACCATAGTATTACCCACAACAAAGTATAGTTTCCCTCCTTGTAATCCAATTAACCAACCTAATGATGTACTTCCAAATTTGTCGGCCAACAAGCATAAGCATACCAACAAAATATAAAGCTATGCATAGGGCAGTAACCAAATGCTTCCACATACACTGATTCTATCATAATAGCAAAATACAATAGCTTATTAAAATAATTGATCTCCAACTTCCTATTTCAATTCATAAGCATAATTTCATATACCAAGTCATCTAGTTTTCTAACAATATACAGTGGCCAATCAATTTCCAACTTAGTAACCAAGCATAATATTCCAAAGCAGTAACTCAAAGACAATAATTCACTTTCCACTTCATACCAACCAGAGAAACCATGGAGGTAGTAATTCACAAACAGAACTAAACTCTATCATCACTAACATCAGCCACCAAACGACAGAACCAATATAAGTAGAATCTTATCAACCACCCATGCATCAGTACGATTTCATTAACACAGCAATTATGCATGACCACTGTAGTTTATCCATTATCATACAAAATTCAAACCATAAGAAACCATGGAAGAGTTAGCTTACTAGAAGCACCCGAGAACAAAAGCTCCAGACCTTTCCTTCTCTGTAAATCCTCTATTCATGTCGTCTCTCCCTCTCTCTACTTGCTACCCTCTTCCTCTCAAAAACTCACAGCCAGTGGTTCCCTCCAATTTCTCACAAAAACTTCAGAAACACCAGACTCACTTCTTTCCAAATTTCTATAGTTTTCACTCAGTTCATCCCAAAATTTCAGCAAACAATTCTGTAACTGTCAGTTTCTTGCACTTGCTTTCACTCTCCAAAATGATGCAACATTCCCCCAGTCGCAGACTGCATCTTCCTCTCAGTAACAGAATCACAGTTCCTCTTTCAAAAATCACAGCACCCTTTCGGCCATTTTCCAAAACTTCTCTCAACTTACACACATCTTCTATTTATAGGCCACCACATGCATCCCTTCAGTGACCAACCAAAGGTAAAGAGCCAAGGGGAGACGCTTCATCATCCATAACGTGTCAAACGTAGAACCTAGAAGCTTCCAGACGACGACGTTTCCATTCCAGGCGACTTTCTAGATCGCCAGTCGATCGATTCTCCTTCGGACAATCGACTACCAATTCAATCGATCAGCCGCTAATTCAGTTTTCAAAATTTCCAGTCGATTATGCCAATCGATCGATTCCTTTGGACAATCGACCAGTGCCACATTGTTAACAATCTTTATATTTCCTTCATCAGAGATCGACACCCATCTCCCAATCGATCAACAACCCAATTATAACTTCATCAAATATATATATTCCGATCAATATATATATATATTATCCAAACTATCCTTATATTTATCCTTCTATACTTAAAGGGATCTTATTCACATTTCCTCCATCACTTATTCTTTACTAAACCTAATATATCATTGAATATTATCAACTTTAACTCTATTATTCTCAACCATTCAACCTTATTATATCTAAATATATTTTCTCTTATCAATATGCTAAACAAAAGCTTTTATTCGTCACCTCCAATTTCATTGACTATCAATCACTAATTCAGGGTATCATAATTCACTTCTTCTAAATACATTTCCCCTAACAAATATCTTAATTTATTCAATTCAATTCCAATAAATCTTTAACCATCATCTCAAAATTTAATATGAATATAATTTGGGATATCATAATTATCTTCTTCCAAATTTGTCTCTTAACCAACACTTTAACGTCTATTTCAACTCTTAATACCCCATAATTATTACTTAAGTCGTATTGTTATATCCAAGATTGTAGGCCCAGCCTATTAAATAAAAAATTGTAGGCCCAGCCTATTAAAAATATATATATATAAAAAGAAATTAAAAATTTTTTTTTTTTCAAGAAACTAAGACTTTGGATTTTCATCTTAGATGATTTATTAAATTCCAACTACACAGATCCACACTTATAAACCAGCAGAGTTCGCAGACTCATATGTTCCGAAAAGTGGCTTCTAATCATTTAAAATAATACTTCTTAGCATTTCTAACTAAATCTTGTCAACAGTGAATTCCTTGTATCCAATTCGAGAAATACTTTGATCCACCAACAGATAACCTCGAGATATTTTTCTAACATTATTTGAACCCAAATTGATTTTTGTACTTTATCTTAAAGTACTATAATTTCATTTCTTGTATAACATATTTCTTTTATTAATGTCACTTCTTCAGGATGTCAACCATGCTCTGATACCACTTTTTCTGTCACGCCCCAAAGGAGACCCAAGACAGAACGGGGAACAATTCAGCCCAAAATGACCGAATTGTCCAACCCTCACTTAAATCCAATAAATAGCAGCGGAAGACTTAAATATTCACGTTACAGATTAGGGCAAAAAATAAAGGTCCAGAAGTGACAATAATGTAATCCAATTTAACAAAGTCTAAAATTTAGTGGAAATAACATAAAATATAACTAGGTTACAAACCTCACTAAATTATCTTTACTCTAAAAATAATTAAAATTGGGGAAACTCCAAATTTTCTCTTGAGATGGGAATGGAGAACCACTCTGATCATTTCCTGAAAAATGTAGTCATATTTGGGGTGAGTCGACAAAACTCAACAGAGAATTATTTTATTTTCAACTTATATGTCATATGAATTTAACAGGCTTTTCAGTTTATTAAATTAACAGATTAACATATAAAGAGGTGCTGATGAGCAATAAATTGAATAACAAAAATTAACAAATGCGATACTCAGGCAATCGCAAGCCAAAAAGACCTTGATCAGGTTTAGGGTTTTGAGCCCAGGGACACAGCACATACAGCTGTCTCATTACTCTAGTTAACAATAAAAATAAATAAATATAAATGAAAGTAAATGAACTGAAAAATAAATGTGACATGCTCGAATTAAATTAAATATTTCAATTTTTGGAATTAAAGTGCGTTAAATATAAAATAATCCCCTACCTGAAAACTTGTACGAGACAAATGACAAGGCCCAAATCAACATGGTTCAGTGAAACCCGACATAAACGATCAGATGCTTTCCTAAGATTGGAAACCTAGCCATAAGATTTATTTGAAGTTAATCAATTAAATTTATTACTTAAATGAAAATATCCTAATAATGTTTGGATTACAAGAAGATCCATTACGTTTCAACAAAACTAATTTGGTCCAAAAGAGGATCTAATTAGACCCAAAGTGGATTTGGTCCAAAGCCCAAAGGAACAAAGTTGTCGACAAAGCCACAAGCATGGATCAAATATCCTCTTCCGATCACAACATATTCCAACAACAGAACTGATCTTGCAAAATAAACTCAAAAATTTCATCCACGGACTATTATTCTATTAACCAAATAGAATGTTAAAAATAGTAGTTTTTTTTTTCCCTAATTTGCATAACAAAATCGAGTTCAAAATTGTCTCACAACAATCTTCTGTCACGCTGATTTCTACTATCAACATAGGAGAAACGAAACCCTATCAAAATACCAATCAATGAAAAGAACAAGATACAGGATTGCTGCAGAAAAATTTTGAAGAGCAAATGATTGAACTTTTTATACCTTGAAGAATTCCTTCACTGTCCTAAACTTCGCCTAGAGTCGGTTATCCGACATAATATCCAACTTCAACCTTCAGGAACACAACTTCCAACATCAATTCAATCAATCCTTTACTGATCTTTTTGAAATTTCATAATCCAGGGGAAGAAATAGAGTTCAAACAAAAACCCAAACTTTCTCACCTGAAAATCCTTTACGACCGAAGTCCCGCCTAATCCAGCAACCGAACTCCAAAACTCAAATCGCAACCTTCAACAAACAGTTCTATCACTTACACCCAGCCTATTGAACTAATTGAAAAACCAAAATAAAAATCTAGACTTACCTTAACGGAAGAGATTGCTTATCCCCTTACTGTTGATGCAACTGAAACCCACCATTTAGAGAGAGGAAGAGAGATTTGAGGGAGAGAGACCCAATTAATGGGAGAAGAAGAGGAAGAGTGGGGGAGACCTTCCCTCACTCCATGAGAAAGAGGGGGGAAGGTCTCCCCCCTTTTCAGCAACCACTCCCCCAAAAGGGGCAGTGTTAATTTTAAAAAAAAAAATTAATTTCTTTTTATATATATATTTTTTTAATAGGATGAGCCTATAATTTTTTATTTAATAGGCTAGGCCTACAATCCTGAATATAACACCCTTAACATTACAAAAATTTGAGATATTACGTGAATTGTTATCATACTAACAAATTTTTCTTGTAAAACTTAAATGGGAAATAGATAATAGATATACCGTCTATAAGTATCTATAATTTAAGTAGTGATTTTGTTAAGAAGTATAAATTTAATTAATTTTGACCCAACAACTTAACTTTTAAGATAGTTGGTACCGGTTGGTTTCCTTCAAGAATTAGTGATATATATTGGCATCTTCAGTGTGAAGAGAAAAAGGCAACGGGAACATAGGAAATGGCCTCCAGCTTTGATTTAAAGTTGTAGGGGCTTACGGTCTGACCATATTTCAATAAAGTTTATACGTTTTTAGTTTAAATGAAGAAAGAAAACATATACACGTAATGTTGTATCATACTGATTAAACAAAACTTTCGTTATCACTCGCTTTGTCCTTCAGTTTTTACTTTCTAGACGCAGCATAAAGACATATGAAACACGTTTCTAGTTCTTAAAAGCGGTCATGTCTATGTCACACTCACGTAATAAACAAAACATATAAATATTTTACAGAATTATGTGTTATTGTTATTTTACTCGTGTATACTTCAGGTTTGCTGTGTGGATAATATTTTATAGTTCTAATTGAATGCCTTTCCACATAGGAAGAGTAACTGTATATTTTGCCAGGGATACGCAAAATATAATGGGAGAAAATAGTGGCAAATCTTTCTTTTTCTTTTCTGTTTTTTTTTTTTTTGCCAGTGAGTCGAAGAAAAGAGTTACATATGGGGTTAGTGCCAGCTATACAATCTCACTTTTTATTTGATCTGTTGTTGAATGATGAGTGTTTTCAGATGTAATGTTAAGGTGAAGATTTATCTGACATCTACCATGTTAAAAGCAATCATGTTAAAGTTAAACTTTGGTATGTATTCTTAAGTGTAGAAGTTATTGCATTAATAATCTAATTGCAACATCTCGATTCATAAAATAATTGTTAATAATTCAATAATTGATCAATAAATTTCATAGTAAATGATAATTAACTTGCAAACATCTATGCCATAAAATGGTAACCTTGTATTGTTGGAGAATTCTTTGATAAATTGGGTGTGAGTATGATTTAATTTAAGCAATGTGGTACCTTTGTCCGAATAAAAAACAAATTTAGTTGAGAAATTATGCATTTTAAATTGTTATTATTTTACTTGATAAAAACATGACATGGTAGTCGAAATTCAAGAGTGGAGAATTGGACAAAACAATTGTGGATAGACCTAAGTGACACGTCTAGCATCGTAAATCATCGAGGATTTTTGTTGCAAGTCGAATTCCTATAAACTTTGTGATTTTATTTGTTAAAAATTTGGAACTTAATATGTGGGTCCAATTTATATTTGAAGATTCACTGAATCAACGTTAAATCAACATTTTCAGGGTGTCGATCTTCAAGAAAATCAAGGGACTTCGAAGGTCAGACTAACTTTTTTTAAAATTGTATCTCACAATTTTGTCAAATTTTCATAATATATTAGAAAAAGTTGGATTTTTTGAGTTAAAAATACAAAATTGATAATACAAAACATAAAATTATGCACAAAATAATTATGGATTATCTAAATTGGGTTTAACACTGTGCGACATTAAAAAATTTTGAAAAGATCGAATTTTTTTGACAAAGCCTGATTTGTAGCACTCAAAGCACCTAGGTTCTGCTTAAACTGTAAATGATTTTTGAGGCGTTATATAACACAAAGATGCGACAATATGTAACGACCCGGATTCTTAACCGTTTTTAAGAGTTCGTTACCTTTACTAAAATGACAAGTTTCGGAGTTAAAATTTTCTTTTAAAAGAAATTGTTTCGTAAAAGGGGTTATCAGAGTGCAAAAAACCCAGTCGTTACTAAAAACTCATTTTTCCCTTCATTAAATAGTGAAGTACTATTACTTACGAGTTGCGGAAGCGTAATTTAAACAAGAAAGTTCCACTTACGAAAACAAGGAACTACGATTAATCTGTCTAGCGGGAAAATGACATTGAAAAACATTAATCTAAAATCTGAGGTTTTGAGATTTCAAATAAGGCATACATAATATTCCGAATAATACCCAAGTAAGGCAATAAGGAAGATTTAACGTTCGTGAAAAGAAAGTAATTCGACATTAGCCCTTACTAAGTTCATCCCCTTTCATTTTTTCATGCCTCCGCTAGTGTCTCTGTCAGACCTATCGCAGGCTCCACCGGAATGACCTCTTCTTTAACTCCTAGCATGATCACCTTGTTACCTACACCATAAGTAAGGACGTGAGCTTTCACCTAGTAAGGAGATGGGGGAAAACAATTTATGCATTTCTCTTTTTAGTCCTTCTTGGAATGGGGGCCACCCAAACCAATTCTTTCGTTACGTTCTTTGGTTCTTGGTTCTTTATCCGTACTTCGAGTTGGAGATTGGAGGTTGTCCTTTGAGATGGCCTAGTTTGATCGGCTTTTAACCTCCTGTGTGCATACTAGTCCCTTTCCCGACTTGGTGTGGGTGTATCCTAGCTACCAGGCTAGATCCGAACTACCCATCTACCCTAACTCCCTATTAGTTCCTTTTTTCCAGCGTGCCTCACCTTCTGGGTTCTTCCTCTTTCTGGCGTATCCCACCTTTAGAGTTCTTCCTCTTTCCAGCATATCCCGCCTTTAGAGTTTCTTCCCTTCCGGCGTATCTCGCCATCAGGGTTTCTTCGGTGACGGGCGTTTCCCGCCCATCCCGAACATTCTTGTTCTTAGCATTTTCCTCACTCATGCATGTGGGTACCACCCCGAGGGGGTACCCCCTACTTGGTTTCTATTAACGTGAACTCAACCTAACTTCTTCACAATAAATAATGCACACATGGGAAGTATTGACAACGCTTTAGGGGATCCATAGTAACGATAAATGAAACGAACATTAACAATGCTTCACATAACGTAAGTAACTACGACATTTAACTAACCATACTATTAACGTTCACTAAAACAAACAGAATATGCTTTGTAAGCTTAAGAAGAACAACAGCGAACACATGATGAACTTAAGATGACAAAACATGCTTTCAATCTACTATGCAGCAGAAAATACGGGCATCAAAACATGTTGCTAATCGACTATTCAGCAGAAATACGTTCAACCAATCATGCTTTTAATCGAACTTAACAACAGAAAAACCAACAACTAAGCATGCTTTTTAATGGACAATATATAGTAAAGAAATATCAATAATAAGACAGTGGAAGTGCTTATTAATCGGTTAACGTACGACAGGAAAATCATACAGCGAAACATGTTTTAACTCTCTAAATATAGTAGCGAATCGTATCAAATTATAGTAGCAAAACCTACGTTGAACTTGAACGACTACGTGATGAATACTAAACAGCAGGAGGATACGATCATACAAGCATTGCTTTTAATCGACTATGTAGCGGGACTAAACATACTCTCCAGCAGCCAAAATAACAGCAATTTACAACATCTAGCATGCTTTTAGATCGACTATTCAATGGAAACTAACATTCTTTTAATGACTAAACGAGACAGCAGAACATGTATACAACTAAACATGCTTCATACAGCTAACATATTCCTAATTGCTCATGACAGTAGAAAAGAACATACTTGGCTAACATGCTTTCTATACCATAATAGCAGCAACGAGAATGAACTATGTAGAACAACAATAACATGCTTCTCATATGCTATCCAAGGCAGTGAGGATTTATATAAAAAAAAAGGTAACAACGTAACAAGCTTGTTTAACGATTATAGACAGTAGTAACAATGACAGGCATGCTTGCACTGAAGATGAAATAATCTGCATCCGATAATAACAAGCATACAATAACAAGGACCATATCACTAGGGGATCTCATGATTTCTACAGTCATTCATCCCTTCTTACAGAGTAAAAGAACATTGAAATCAGATCATAACATCTGTCATTCATTCCTTTCATCTTCCTTTCACATTTCAGCCAATGTTCTCATTCCCATTCATGCTTTCTTTAGAAGTGTTTAGGTCTCATTCTTTTGTTTCTTGTCATTTACTTGTTAAACATTAACAGCAATGTAAAGGAAATGATAAAGGAACATCTACAAAGTGTAAAGTAAAGACAGTAGCAACATTTCAGGAAAACAACGGAGTTCATCAAGAAATTTCTGCATATTCTATCAACTACAACAAAGTGAACTACCAAGCATACATACACTCACACACTCTCTATTACTTCACTCTCTATTACTTGGGTATAGGGCCTCCAAATGGCCAAGACTACCCATTCCTTACCTTTGTAGTGGAGCTCTCTAATGGTCAGCAGCTCTCCTTGGCCTTCCCACTCAAACATAATCTCCCCCACTCAAACGAAGGAGAAGAAGATGAAGGAGGGTTGGGCTAAGTAGAGACACACCTGGGACACTCACACGTGTGGCAGGGAACCATCCTTGGCTGGTCAGGTCGTGCGAGGCGATTCCGTGTGGGGGAGCTGCGATATTACTGGTTGAGTGTCGTTTTCGTCCTGATTTTAAACCAATTTTTTCACTGATCTATGATGATTCGGACGGATGAGGATGACTTACTCTCATCCGCAGTCGTCCGCAAGACTAATTTTCATAGGTAAAATCTGAGTCTTCGGATGGGCGAATTTAGGACATTTTAGGGGCTTTATTTTTTGAGCCCATGAGTTTGTTTCTATCTCAGTTGTGAGTTCTAACAATTATTTTGAGAGTCTTAAGAGTGTATTGACGTGTGTATGCCTATAGGTACCAAGGTTTGATGGTTTGGATTATACTTTTGGATTTCTTAGTCATGAGATTGACAGTATTGCAGTATACATTGTTCGAGGTAGGAGTTTTATTTATTATGTTCAATTGTGCATCTCATAGTTTTCTAAATCTTATTTTGAGATATTTCTTTGACACTTATGACATGTCTTGTTTCATAACATGTCGGTTTTTATTGTATATATGTACATTTCTAACACATTTATTTTGTAGATACATTCTTATTATTCATGTTCATAATGGTCGAGTGTACTGGGTTTGACTGACTCAAGTGAGGGTCATTATTTGATGTGCATGTTCGATTGATTGAGAAGGTGTTTTCACATTTTGTGTATATTGGAATAGGAAAATTAACTTTATTGTGTTTATGGATAAAAATTCTTAAACTAAATAAACATCATTATTTTATGTCATGATTATCTAAAAATCACTTTCTTCCCCTCGAGTGCTTATGGTACCGATATTTGGAGTTCACAAGTGGTTTCTTTTTCGTTGACTTTTTATACAATTATAGCAGCGCCAAATCGAGGTGAGTTGTTATTGAATTGGTACTCTATCGATTTCGGATGACTAGTTGTGATTAGCAAGGAAGGATTGGCGACGGCGATGAGGCAGCAACCAAAGCGAAGGAATGGTAGAGGCAGGGGCGAGCTGCAACTTGTATGTTTCACGCTGGATCGGACCAGAGCGGGTTTTGTTCAACAGCTCCTCCGACAATCTTCACGTGATTCTCTAGTGATGGTAAGTCACTCTCCACGTGGCAATGATGAATTGAACCATCTCCCTTGGGATGATGTTTGCCCATCTGCTGCTGCTCCCCACATGGCCTTTCTCATTTATTAAAGGTGGTAGCAGGTGAGCAACCCTTTGTTGTTTCTTTTACAGAGTGGAAATAAGAGCTGGAAAAAGTGAGGAAGGCTAGGGGATGGGTTGGCATCCTGGGTATTTTACGGTGAACTATCAGCAAGTGTTTGGGAGAGGGTGAGAGTGCTATTGTTGTTGCTTGCTTGGGTTGCCAAGAAGGAAACCGTGCACTACTGTTGGAGAGCAAGGAGAGGAATTTTGCAGAGGACCTTTGAGAGGTAAGAAATGGGTGTAGTGGCTAGAGGAGGCCCTACACCACGGGTTTTTGGTTGAAATCTTCTGCTTGGTTGTTATTACAAAGTATGGATTACTGCTTTGATTTTCTTGCTGATAATTGTTATTAAGTTGTTGCTGATAGAAACTAAAATTGTCATGATAAATGGATGAAAGAAATTGGAAGACTGTTGTCTGTAAGGTTTGAAATGAGTTGTGCTATTTGTACTAATTATTTCTATGGGTTGAGAAGTTAATATTATATTGTTAGTTAATGTCCATTTTGGTTGGATGTAAAACTGGATAAGGCAGTGTGAATTATTCGATGCCTTGGTTGGTGTTATGATGTGTTATCCATTGTTAAGTGATTTTAGCTCCTGTAAATGAGGGATTGGATGAGACCTAAATATTGCTTTAGTATATTTTGGATTGAGAACTGCTGGTTCATAAAGATGCATAAAGCATGTATAAAACTTTCAGTTTATTAAAGTCTCTCTGTAATTAAAATAAGAATTTCCCCTTGTGAAATTTAAACGTGCATTGCTCATTGTTATGATATGAACTATTCCTTAATAAATTAACTATATAAATAGCATATAAACTATTGGTTGCTAAATTAACATGTAAATTTCCCATGTTAAATAGTATGTGAACTTCTTCTTGTTTTAGCTTAAGAATGGAGTGTCATTTCACTACTTCAATATTATATTACCTCTTGCAAATTTTGTATATTGTTGTGAACTATTCATGACATAACATCCATGCATCATGATTAAGGTTTATGAAATTGCTGACATATTGCATGACATGCATAATAAATGTAAATAGGCGTGTGGGGGTTCTGGAGATTTGGCAACGGTCCATCGGTTGTGACACCCCTAATGGATGTATCTCCTCCCACGTAGGGAGCGGAGTGACAGTTAAGCCACATGGACCATAGGATGTATCATCTTCTCTAGTACGGAAATCCCCAACGTCTTAAACAAAAGAGAATGGTGACAGTATGTGGTGACACCCTTAATGGATGTATCTCCTCGTCAAAGTGAAGGTTAAGCCACATGACCATAGATGTATCATTTCTCTCGGTATAACAAAAAAGATAAGTTCTTTTCTGTAACGCATTGCATGAGCATACATGAGTACGAGCATTGCATTTCATCCTATTTCTTGCTGAGCGTTAGGTTCATTGTTTTACCCGTGATGTAGGTATGTATGAGAAATAAGAGAACAGGTCAATGATAGTTGATGAAAGATTTGCACGAGCGGATCTTATGGCTGGCTAGGCTAAGGAGATTTAAGGAAAAAAGTTTTTGTAAGAAAACGATTAAAAAGTTTTGTACATATTTTAGTAAATGTTTTAAATTGCAAAAGTTTATTTATTGAAATTTTAAATGTTTTGTTCAAAATCTTCCGCTGTGATTTGAAAAAGGATTGTATGAAACAAAAGTTTTCCGTTGTATTTATAAAATTAAAAGTTTTAAATTTTATGCGATTTTAAACGTAAGAAAAAACAGGGGCGTTATAGATTCCCCTGATATTTGCAATCGACCATCCCAAAGCATGTTCATACTCTCGTAACACACTAGATAATTTTTCTTTATGTTCATCATAAAGCATCTAACAATGTAAATTCATTAAATCTTGTCCTTTAGCATCATCACAACTCACCAATGAATTCTGGAGTTGATCACTCAGATGATCTAATAAGAAAGATTCTTACATGCATCCTTCTACAATATCAATTCTCAAATAGTTTTCAACGTCATCTGGAAACTTGATAGCTTTGAACACTATGAGTTCACCCTTTTGCACGTCAGTTAGAGTTATGTTTGTGAGTGAGAGTAACCATCTCGTAACCATCCAGCCTTCTCTTCTTGGATAAAATTTTCTTCATGAATTTTACATTACTCGGCATCTTCTGCAAAACATCGACAAATGGTATGTTGATTTTAAGCTTTTTGAAAACCTCCTAGAAGTGGTGTAAATTATCAATCTTAGCCCTTTCCTGAGTCTTTTGTACCACACTTTTTCTATTTTCAACTTCTTTATCTTCATTGACAATGCATTGTACCGTCTCTCTTCAGATTGGTCTTTGTGTTAATGGGTAAAGATCCTTGTGATCTATTATTTATCGAGTCACCCAGTTGTCTTATCTGAATTTACAATTGTTTTTATTAAAGCATATTGACCTTGCAATTGTACCCTCATTTCATTCATCAACTGATTAGTACTAGATACCATTTGAGCCATCAATTCTTCCACATGTGGCTTCTTCTCCTATGATGTTGCTTGTGGTGTAAATCTGGGTAGATGCATATCCTTGATTATTTTTCTACAAAAATATTTAGGTGATTTCTCCCTCTGCAATTGTAGTGATTGGCATTGGAATTGGAATTATTCTCCTGCCTGTTAAAGTTGCTCCCATACTAAACTAATTCCGCACATCGAACATTGATTAGCAGAGTGACTTCCTCCCCAAAATCTCGCAAAGCATGATCGCATTCTAAATAAAATTTACCCCCATATTATCAAACTTTTTGGACAACATCGCCAAGCAGATCCTCAGTTGCAGGCCACTAATAGGTATTCACTCTTATATTTTCTAACAATTCTTATGTTGTATCTGTAAATTTAGCCCATAATAGCATCGCCAACTGTTGCATCAATATTAGACTTCTTATTTCTGCTTAGTCCATTTTGTACTTGAAGCCATTTTGATCAACTAGGATGAAGACATCTTTTTTAACACTGTAAAATTTTAATTATCATTACTGTATTCGAATATATCACAATTTTCGTAATTATGAAATTTTTAGATGTGCTATTCTTTTATTTTAGTTTAGAAATGGACAATTGATTTAGATAACTACATGTTAAATTTTTAATGTTTTTTGCAAAATAACAATTAAATTAGTTAAAAAAATAAACAATAATAAAACTTAAAAGGCCGAATTCAAGGTTGCTGCTTGTTGGGCCTAATTTCAATTTATTAGGGCCCTAGGATTTATATTATTTTTTTATATAAAAGAATTAGGGAAAACAAACCAATAATCATCCTTTACTATTTTTGACAAATCAACCATCATTTTTTTTTACTAACAAATTAACCACTGAACTATAAAAAATTAACGCCACTACCATCGCTGTCACATTTATCGTTAACACTTTGACGATGAACCACGGCGGTTTGACGACGAACTGTTGCGATTTGACGAAAAATCGCAGCGGTTGTCATGAAACCTCGCCGGTTTGACGACGAATCGCAGTGGTTTGCCATGAGACCGAGGCGATTTGTCGTGAAACCACCGCTGTTTGTCGTCAAACCGCCGCGGTCTCATGACTTGAGGTTTGTCTAACATCTTCGATTTGATATCTTATGGAGTCAATTATGACACCCGTAGCCAAAGTTATGATCCTTTAAAGTTGAAGAGGTCAAAAGACTCTACGAACAGTGACAAAGACCAATTCTGACACCGCAGAGGTTGTCATGACACTGCTGCGATTTGTCATGAGACCGATGCGGCTTGACGAAGAACTGTGGCGGTTTCACAACGAACCGCGGCAGTTTCACGACAAACCGTAGCGGCCTCATGACAAACCGCCACGGTTCGTGTGCAAATGAAAAAAATTTATTGTCTTCTTCTTCTTCATATAAAAACTCAGACAAACTGTGATTCTCCCATGGACTGTAAAACAATTGTAAATCATCTGAAAACTATAAACATTAACATCCTTTTATAAAATCTTCTAAATTATAAAACCCAAAATCTTCTAAATCCATTCTTTTACAAAATCCAAAATCTTCTAATCCATTTTCCATGAATATTAACTTTTTGTCGCGAAAAATCTATTTTAAAATCACGTGTTCTTCCCTTTTTTTCCATGGGTATTTGTTCTTTTGTATTGTGATTTTAAGAAAGTTAACGTGATTTTCATAAAGTTAACAGTGATATTCGTAGCAGCAATTTTTCAAAGTTTCATTGTTAAGTTGTTAGTAAAAAAAGAATATTGATTGGTTTGTCACAAACAGTAAAGAATGATGGTTAATTTGTCATTTTACCAAAGAATTATTAAGAAACAAATTTCCTTTCTCTCACTTTGCCTCGCTTGGCCTATAGCCTTCCTTCCTCTTACTCCATTTTTCTCCTCCAACAACAAAAATCGCAAGTCCTCTAATTTACGTGTTTAGTTCTTTTACAATTCAAACAATTTTTATACGAATTTTATTCTATTCACTATTAAGCTAAATGTTCGAACTTCAAACTTCGTGACTTTTGGGGAAAATCGGAAACGCTAGTTTTGAAAAAATCAAGAAAATCTATATACTTCTAAAAAAATTAAGGTAAAACTACATTCTAACACATTTAATTATTAGTTTTTAAGTTAATTTTAAATTTTTCATAAATTGTAGATTAATTATCCCGAATTAGGTAAAATAATGATAGAGTTTTTAAGGGTATAGGTGTATTATGAATTATTGAATTCATTAGGGCAGAAAATAAACTCAAATTTATATAAACTTTTGGATAATGTATATAAAATGTATGGAAAACTTAATGGAGAAGCAAATGAATGAAAATTTTAAAAATAAAAATAATGCCTCTGGATATGGTTTTTATATAACGTTTTCGGGTGATTATCGAATATAATCTAGTAAGGTACAAGTTTACTCAGAATTTGTGAATGTTATTGATAGTAAGGTACAACTAATTCTATGTTTAGTTAAGTATCAATGATAAATTTGTTTTCAATGAACATATTTTATTTTCAAAACAATTTATAAAAGGGACATGTGAAAATAGAAAAAGGTAAAACAAACATAATTTTATGATTTCACAAAACCATAGATTTCTATTTTCAGAGTTAATATTTTCTACTGGGCATTATAGCTCATTCTTATTTTTCTTAAAAACTATTTTTTGGGACCTGCTAGCTTGAAGGGAATAAAATTAGTTGTAATTTTATCTTTCATGCTTGTAATAAGTAAAATTGTACATATTTTATTAGCTCAATTTTTGTAGAATGGGAAGGAGGGAAAAGAAATCCTAAAAGAAGGAAATTGAGCGAAAAGTAGATGGGGTTAGAGAAAGAGGGAGGCTACTGGAGGTTTGGGTGAATTGAAAAGGAAGAGATGAAAAATACACTAACCTTTGGATCAAGGTGGATGAGGAAAAGAAACCATTAGATGAAGATGAGGTTCTATGGCGAGGAAAAGAAAGAAGTTTATGCGGATAGGTAGGCTTCTGCGTAAAAGGATCAAAGGGCTAAGAGTGTCTGCAAGAGGAAGGTTGGGACACGTGGTTGGTTGGGAAGGAATGTGTTGATTGTCCACAAAAATGTGAACGAAACCAGAGTGGAAGTCATGTGGAATGTACACGCAACTTAAATGACTTTGGCACTACCGTTGGATGGTTCAAGCAAAAGGAAGATTGAGCATTGGATGGGAATCTTTAGTATCCGCAGATAGGAAGATTCCCAATGGAAGCAAATGATTCCGTTGGAGTGGAAGGATGCTGATGGAGAGGAATGAATTGTCAGTTGAGAGGAAGGCCGCAAAAGGAAGAAGACATGTGGACAGCTAACTGTAATATCCCAATTTTTCAAACTATTTAAAACTTATAATTTTGAAAAAAAATTTCTTTTTAAAATACAGCGGAAGACTTTGTATTTAAAAACTAGTTTAAATAAGAAGTGCATAAATAAATTTTTTTTTCGTTAAACCGTTTACTACTTAAAAATCTGTCATAACTTAAAGCTTTACAACTTTAAAACATTTACAAAACCATTACATTAAATCTTTGGCCCAGCCAGTCACTAAGTCCGCAATGCACAAATCCTCCATCCACTGCTCCTTTCCTCGTTTTCATGCATACATACATTACAAGACTTAAACTATAAGTCCAACACTCAGTAAGAAGTAAAATAAAATATTAAACATGTGATGCATTTTTCTTAAATCTTTTCCATAAAACCCTTTTCTCATTTTAGTTTCCTTTCCTGCTTTTATATGCATATCAATGCACTTCATCGCAACATCAATCAAAAACTCATTAACCGCTACACACATCATTGTGCTTTGTCCCGACATCAATCGAAGACTCATTTACCACTATACACATCAATGTATAACTTCTCTTGATAAAGGCTCGACATCAATCGAATCGTCTATTAGTTGTTGTGCACTTCAATGCACAATGACCCATCACTTCTGGCATCGACCAAAAGCTTTGCTAGTGGTTGTATACATCAACGCACTAGCAGCCATACGCATCAATGCTAATTGCATCACCAACCGTTAGCCGGTCTATCAAGAAATCAATTGAGAGCAAACTAACAAACTCAAGCTATCATTCCATTTCCTTTATCGTGTAGCAAAGTCATAAAAACACTTATGCATGGAAAAGCCAATTACATTTTTTAAAACAATTATGCATGAATGCACATAAGCATTACATCCTTCATCAACAACATAATCACTACTTAGCTCTAACAAACTCAAGCATCAACAAGCAATCATCAATAATAGTAAACAGTACATCTCCAAAAAAAGCATGATCACAACCTAGCATCTAATGCAACTACGCATCAACAATATAACCTATCCCGCATAACAACCTCATCTAACAGCATCTCATCATTCCTCTAATAATGCTACAACACTCAACCATCAAGGCAACCAAAGAGAATTATAGCACTAAGTGTTCAACAAATTATCCAAGCAATAACTGAGAGTAAATCCTACTTTTACAATATCTCTTACTCATGATTATCAAGCAGTACATTACAGAGAACTAGCTCTATATTTTCTTCAACTCAATAATGGTTATCAACAACTGAACCCTAAGTTCTCAACAGCAACATCAACAATATATCATAATAGTACCTCTTCTAATAATAACATGATTGAACTCTAACCTCTATTAAGCACACACCACAATATGATCACTCACTCCTATGTCTATCAACACAGTAGTTAGGATGACATTTAAACCATATTCACAACAACAACATCAGACATTAGAACGCCAACATAATTTCTACAGAACACATCCTCAACAACACTACAGATCAATATAACCTCAACAAGATGCTTCTAAATCACAACAGCATAACATTTTCTCAATAGTTATCAGAGAGCAACAAACCAAATAATAGAACCAATAACAACATAGCAACCTTGTCAATAATACCTCCACGGCTTAACCTTTATTAACAACTTACTCTAACCTTTAACAACACCACAACATAGCAGGACATGGAAAGCATAATTATTCAAATCAACCAAGCACTATACTTTGCAATTTTATTAAAGCAATAAACAATCCAAACCAAACAAAACACCTACTACTTGTGATGTAGCCCGGAGGGAAGACACATGCACACTTCTTACCTTAGATTCTTAAAGACAATCTGCTCCTCTTTCCTTTTTCTTCTTCTCCATGGATGTCTCTCTAGTTTTTCACAATTTCTCAGTTTCTGTCTCTCGGCTCTCCTTTCCTAATCCTTTCATTCACATCTTTCTCCTCTTATTTCCCAATTCCTTTTCTCCCAAAAGCTTTCTCTCGCACACCCGTTTAGCAGCACAATAGTATCTCCATCTCCAAAAACTACTCTCTATCCAGAAGACCACTCAAACACGCAAGAGCCACCAAACGACTTCCTTCCTTCTCTCTTTCAAAATCCCACCCTAATATACTAATAAACGCATAAAGAAAGGTAAGAAGTCACGACATTCCATGTTCTAGACAACCCTTCAATTTTCCAGATGTCGGTTATCCATTTTCGGGGTGATTTTTGGTATTCTGGTCGATCACCTCCTTCTTTTGATCGACTGCCATTCATGTAGTCACGACAACAATCAACTGCAAATCTTTTCTTGATCGACCACAAATACTTGATTTTCACAATTTTGAGAATTATTGGTCCATCACCAACTTAGTGGATGATCGACCGCTACCAAAATCATGGCTCTCTATGATATTTTGCTTTGGACCTGGTCGATCACCTTCTTCAGTTGATTGACTTGTCCAAATATTGTTCGCCACTATAATATTTTGTAATGCATATGATCGACCGCCCCCATTGATGATCGACCACTTTTCCTATTTAACACTTTCTAACACTTATAAATTCACACTTTCATAAATTTAACCACCAACCACTCTTCCTAATACACATCACTTAACCACTTAATGTATTATTCCTTCACAAATGATACACAACACACACAAATCTTCCCAACTAGTACTATTAGCAAAAGACAAAAAAATTTCTTAAGCAGGATGCTCTATTCTCTAAGGATTGATGACCATGAAAACTATAAATTCCAATCCAACAATTGAACAATACTAAAAAGACAAAACAGTGGGGTGATGAAATGGCAAATAAAACCAAACCCAAAGAACAACTCAAAAGTGGGCACTTCGCTGCTCCTTCTGTAACACACCATTTATTAAAAACCCTTTTCTCTATATTTTAAAATTCATGGTATAAAATTTATTCAAAACGCGTGAGTTAGAGTAATTAATTCTAATTAAAAACACATCAGAGATATTTGAGCAAAAATAGACAATGAAATTTCAAACATGGTTTAGGCCTTCCAACAAAAGTCCACGATTACAAAACGTTTTCTAACTTCAAAATAAGATGATGATTATTCAAAATACCCAACATCTTGTGAGCCACAACCATCAGGTCAACTCAGCTGATAACAGGGATCATCCTGAAATGCCTCCTTCTCAACTAGTACGTCACAAACATCATAATGATCACCTACATCACGGATAAAATAATGATCCTAAAGCCCAACAAGAATTAGAATGAAATGCAATGTAAATGCTCATGCATGGTCATACGATGCATTACAGAAATGAACCTTATCTTTTTTGTGAAACCGAGAGTTAGATATCTCCTAAGGTCATGCGGCTATCCATCACCCCAGCGAGGAGATACATCCTATGGTATCTATCATGACCGTCACCGCACCTTTTTGTTGAAGATGGTTGGGATTTATGTACAAGAGGAGAGGATACATCCTATGGTCCACGTGGTTAACCGTCACTCCGATGGGGAGATACATCCTATGGTGTCTCACCAATGGACCAAAGCATATCCAATTCTTGTGATGTAGGGCCCGAAGACCAAAGCACACACGTATCACTTATCTCGTTTCCTTAAAGCGTTCAACTTTTAATGCTATTTTTCTTCTTTTTAGTACCTTCACAATTAGAAACATTTATTCATAAGAATAATCAATTAATCTACTTATTAGTCTCAATGTCTTTTATATTCTAAATCCTTATATATTATTTACTAAAATTTTCTAAACGAAACCGCTTCATTAATTATTACTTAGCTTAATTAATTAGTCCTTATCGATAGTGTTTAGAAACTAAGTTTAACACATAGCAAAGATCAACGTAATTCCATCCATGAATTATAGGCCCATAAATCAACGCCCAATAACAATACCTGAATCGATACATTAATCTACATTAATCCAATTTCTATAATATATTAACCCGATTAATGACTCAAATCCAAATCAATAGAGCATAATGCATCACACATTTATCTCCTATTTTTAAATCCTATAATTTCCATAATGTTCATCACAGAGAGTTCACATAACACAATTCTAAACAACAGAACAATTCCATATATATTCCAAATCAATAAGCATCTCTAACAATAACAAAACCTCCAGAATAATTAGCCAATGAACCCAAGCACTAACATCATTAACTCATCAAAGATTGTTCCAATTCTTTTGATTCAAACCATAAATGAATTCAGACCATTCTTTCAAATTCTATAACCACTCCAAAACAGATTTCAACTTCTAAATTAAATCTGCAAATTCTAAATCATTGAGGCAATAGCAAGATATATATAGAATTCTCAATCCACAGGAAAGACAACACCACCCAACATTCAAATAGGTATACAATTTCATCATCCAATAAACCACCTTAAACTCACAGACCATCCATTGCCCCAGCCATACCATGTCTTCTCTATACCTCCCACACGCTGTTGTGATTTCCAGTAGAGCAGGACAGACCAGTTTAGACTGAACCGCAAACCAGACAAGCCATTATCCATCACGAATTCAGGCCCTGCATTCGCCAAATCGTCCCTGCCCAATTCCTCCCTGCTAATCCTCTACACCAAAATCCAATGGTGGAGATGACATACATACCATAAAATTGACCTAAACACTCATCTCAGTTTGGCAAGGCGAGCATCACAACTCGAAACATCCTACGAAACTCGTCCAATCCGTGCCCTGGCCGCGACCCATACCATAGAGAAGGCCACACCGCTTGCAGCCTGCGTCACCCGTAGCACTGGATAGCGTCATCACCACGAAGGAATACGCCCGCGAGAGCTCTCCCCTGCGTCTCCCTCAATCTCTCTCTCTATTGTTCTCCTTCTCTCTTTCATTCTCTCCTTTCTCTCAAATGGCCCGCGGCCATTTCCATTTCTTTTCCTCTTAAAGCCGAACTGAACTGGTTCTTTCTAGTTTATTCCTCCCCTATTTAATCTCTTCCTTTACTTTAATTCCCTTTTTATTTCCACCTCATTTCCCCCTACATATTTTAACTCTCCCTTTTTCCTTATTTTAATTATTTCCCAAATTAATTTATTTTTTTATTTACTTAATATGTACCAATATATATATTCCTATAAATATCTATATATATGTGTAATACCCCGATATATTTTTTTGGAATAATTATCGGGTATTACCAACAGTGTTCTTGAACGTTAAGTCTAGAGGTATTTTCGTTATATTTTCCCCGTTTATGCAATGTAACTAGAAGTTGGAGTGGTTAAGATATTATGTTGCGTAATTACACGTGTCATCGTATGACGTGTATTAAGGGGGAAATGTTACGAGATATGAGTTAAGTGTGAAAAGATAGAGGAAAGTGGGAATTATGGACTTTCAGACGAAGTCCCGGACGGTGCGAACGAAGACAAGACTCGTCCGCATCGAATCTGTCCAAGTCTGGGGACTTTCGGATGACTGCGGACGCCGGCGGACGAAGAGGAGCATTGTCCGCAACGAATCTTACCGATTTTGAGACAATTGGGACGATACATACTGACGATGCGGACAATGATTGGCGTCTGAAACTGGACTGCGGACGGTACGGACAGAGGTGAGGACGCTAATTTTCGTCCGAACTTAGCTTTTACTTGGGAAGATTCAGGTCTTGCGGACGAATACGGACGCGAAGATACTGTCTGCATCCGTCCAAATCAACGCAGTTCAGCAACATAAGAGATTTAAAATCAGAAGAAAACGACGCCCAACCTATAGAAACACGGCTCCCCGACAGCCGATCTTCCTCTAGACCCACGCGAGCCGACACCCTCCTGCCTCCAGCCAGGATTTGGTCTCCTCCAGGTACGGAGTTGTCTCCCCCTTCTTGCATAAACCCTCTCCTTCCCTATTTCAGCGTGGGTATTCGTGGGAGAAAGTTCAAAGGGAGGGGGAGAGTGAAGAGATTTCAAAGTGAGGGTGAACTTCCTTCCAATAAGTGGTGAGCTTCTGAGTGAGGTAGAGCTAAGAGACTTTGGGTGCTGAGCTAGGAGCTCCTGCGTTCGAATCTTCATGGTGAGTATGATCCTTTCCCCTTAATTGTGATTGTTTTACTTTAAAACAATGGATGTGTAAGGTTAGGGTTACACTCTATTGGTGATAATACCTCTGCTGGATTCTGTTTCTTGATACTGTTATCCATGTTTCCAGTGATATAACTATGCACCTTCCCTTATTATCTCCTGAAAGTAATATTGGTTGCGAATTATGATAAGTATTATGCTGGATGGTTCTCTGTTTGGATTGTGATGTGAGGGACTATGTCTGTCATGAGCTAATTGTTGAGGCTACTGGATAAATTGTTTGGTTAAGCTGTTGTTGAATGATTTAAATGTCGTTTTATTGAGATGAAAATAATAAAATACATTGGTTATTGTCGTGTACCTACTGCTGTGCCGAGATAGTTATTGTTGATGAAATTTTATTAAAAGTTAATATATGGATAACGTTCTCGGTTTGATGACATATCGTGTTGGCTTGAGTTTGGTTAATTGGTGAATAAATACGTTTTGTCATTGGTTTGGGTTCTTGCATTCTGCTATCGGATGCATCGATAAGATTAATTGTCCGTGCGCATAATAATGTTAAGGGAAGCATATATTGTGGTCATATACTTTGTTGGTTCAGATTCATGTCATTTATTGGATGATGTATTTGGGATTTGGATTAGATCGTTGAACATTCTCTTAGTAGATAAATGTAGTTTTGTTACTCGGTTTAGATATTGTTATTGGAAATTATTTATTGGGCTAAGTGATATTCCGTTAGGAGTTGGAGAAGTACTTAGGATTTGTGCAAGTTACGATTTATTGATGAGTTATAATGTTTTAATTTGTGAAGGTACCGAAAAGAGATAGAGGATAAAGATTTAGCGCTAATCTACATTAAAGACTTGAGGTAAGGGATTAGGGTGTTTTGGCCATTAAGGCCCTACACACAAGTGGGTGCGTGTGTTGGCGTTACAATGCTTACTGCTAGTGTTGAGTTATTATGTAGATAGTCTTATTGCTACTCTATAGGATTATGGTGAACTGCTTCTGTTATTTCTTGAATGATGAACCTGTGTAGTGTAGTGGTAGTTTTCCCTGGATGAACTATGATTTCTATTTCTTATATTGAGCCCCTTGTTGACGGTTCTGTCGTTTGCTACTTTGTTATTGTGTCGCTTGTTCATTTCTGTTACTGCTGAAGTTGTTGATGGAGCCCAATGCCATGAATGTTTATTGTGTGAAAGGCGTAAGTATAACGAGGAATTGAATAGTACGAATGAGCTAAAAGTCCCCTCGAGTGTTATGTTTTCATTGGCTCCATGATTTTTACTTTCATTCTATGGTTCTATGCAAATATGGTTCTATAAATCACTTACTATAATCTGAATATTTGTCTTAAATATTATATGAGCATGTTGAATTACTAAGACAACTTGAGCATGATAACCTGATCATAGTAAATAACTGAATTAGAATTAGAAATCGAGCATGTAAATCGACTGAGCATGTAAATCGACCAATAATTATTAGAATAATAAATTGTAATCTTCCTTCCAGCATGACAATCATTATTTAAGCAAGTCAATTAGCTAAGTATGTAAATCAACCCTCATGTTAACTATTAATTAGTACTGTATGAGCATGCTAATTAGCCTAATTAAATTAGTTAGTCCGAGTATGATAATCTGATTAGAGAAATCAACTTAATTAGAAATTGAGCATGTCAATTGAATCACCTAACTAACTAATAGTTGTTAATTACTTCTTGAGCATGTCAACCTATTTGGAAATATTTAATCATCTAGAGAGCATTTCTAATTGATTATTATAGCATGTTTAATGGCTAACATTTAATTGGGCATGTTATTGACGATAAAGTATGTAAATTATTCCTTAAACATGATTAGTTGATGCTAAATCTAAGCATGATTAGTTGACTAGGATAAAATCATGTAATCAACCATTGAGCATGTAAATTAATTAAGATAATTAACTAGATGACGATTATAATCCTTCTCGAGCATGTTAATTGATTATGTTTTACTTTTATATGCACGTCACATTTTAATTCGTTACATTTCCTTTATTATGGTGATTTACATATCTAAGCATGTATCCATTATTCGTTGTCTAAGCATGTTTCCGTTAATTGTTGTCTAAAGCATGTTTCCATGTTTAGTATAGTTTAGTTTAACGAGCATGCCTAATTAATCGTAATTCATTGCATGTCTTCTTTACCGTCTATTTATTATATGCGCAATTTTAGTCATAGTTTGCCTTCAATTACTTTTATTTCGATGTGCACATCATTTTCATAATCAACGCTTTACTTTACTAGAGAGTAGAATAGTAAAGAAGATGAAAAGAGAATGAAGTAACGTGAATGAGAGAAGGGTCTCAAGGACCTCACTTATTATGCGAATGAATGTTTTAGAATTGCTTTCTTTGTTGTTTTCTTGGTATTGCTTAAGATCTCGATTATGATTACATGTCCTTAGTATGTACTTTCTATTAAACAAAGTATAATTAGTTAAGTTGAATCAAAGCATGAAATCAACGTAGGAGCATGTTAATAACTAATTAGAATAATGGCTTAGAAATAAAAACGTAGAAAGCATGTAAATAGACTAGGAGATTAATTAGGCTAAACAACTAACGAACTAGAATAATCATCTTATCTTCCTGAGCATGTTTAGTTTATTGTTCATTTGCTGTCTTAACTTAATGTTATACTTGTTTTCTGTTGTGTGTAGTTCCTTCATTCTATTATGTGCTTTACTTTTCTTATATGCATTTTTCAGTTACCGTTACTTTATTTATATGCGCACTTCAATTTTATGAATGTTATGTCATGTCATCATGCATCACGATAGGTTAAGAATGTATGTTCATGCATCATGCTAATAGAAAAGAACAGGACACATGCATGAGTGAGGAAAATGTAAGAACGAACAGTAGGATAATAGGATGATGGGTCTAGGCTGGTAGTTAGTTGCCCCCAGGAGGCTAATTTAGCCTGGCCGCTAGTTTGCCTATAGGAGACTAGTGACTAGCCTGACAGTAGTATGCCCAAATGAGGTTAGTTGAAGTCTAGCATAAAGGTGCCCACAGAAGACTAGTGACTAGCCTGGTAGCAATATGCCCAAAGGAGGTTAGTTGTAGTCTGGCAGAAAGGTGCCCACAGGAGGCTACCCCAACGAAAGAACGAATGACTAATAGGAATTAGTAATAACGAAATGAAGGGCTTAACAAAAAGGACTAGAGAGTGGCATTTATGTTGCATTTCCCTGTTTTCCTTACTAAGCCTTTGGGCTTACAATTGCTTGTGGTGTAGATACAAATGACGAACATATAATAAGTAGATGATAAACACATAATGAAGTAGGGATGGATGATTTTGCACGCCCGAGACTCGGGGCTGGCCAGGCAAAGAAAAGGATGAGTAAACGAGTGTAATCAAATGATGTTTAATTGTCAGGTTCATTTGTTAAACGTAGGGTTTTAATTATTCAGTATTTCCTTCTGAACGATTTATTTATGCTTCCGCCATGTTTTACAAAGATTTATTTTATAACGCTTCTGCAATGTCTTAAACAAATAGTTTTATTATTTACGCTTCCGCACTTTGTAATCGGTTTTCCCAAATGAGTTTAAAGAAAGAGTCGGTAGCGATCTGGTTGGACGCACTCTGATACGTTTGTTTCAAAAAGAAAATTTTCAAATTTTTACGTATTTTAACTATTTACGAAAATCTGGGTCATTAAAATATGTGTCAACATACATATTGGATATTAATCAACCCAAATTCCAAACATCGATTAACGATTATTATGGGTCCAATTTAAATTTCTCAATTCTTTTTCCTAAATTAATGTCCATCAATTAAATCTTTAATGATTACCCAATTAATCCAATTATACCCAATCACTTTCCAATTATCCTAATTAAATCTCGTTATGAAAAGTCGGAGTATTACATTTATAGAGAGAAAGGAGAGGGAGAGCAGCCGAGAGGAAAAACATTTGGAGGAGTTTCATGTTCCCTCTTTCCTCTCTCAGGTGCTTCAGGTATGCAGAGTTCTCTTCTAATTTTCTTATTAAGGTTATGAGAAGGTTGTGCTTTCGTTGATTTCACCCGAGAACTTTTCCTTTTATTTGTGATTAATGATGCTCTCTAATTTGTTGATGAATAATTGATGGTATGCTACTTGTTTTGTTGCTGAGAATTTTTGAGATTGTTAAGATGCTCACTGTCTATTACTTGAGGATTTGTAGCTTCGATTGTATTGTTTAAATATTGCCAGCATTGCCTAGTTGTCTTACAGTTTTTGTTGTATAATTTCCGATGAAAGTGTGTTGTTGTTGGATTGAAACTGCTCTTTGCTGAGTATAGCATTGATGAAATTGGTTCTGTTGGTAGAGATGTTCTCTGCTGCTTTGATAAACTGTTAATGGGTAGTGCTCTGTTGGTTTTTAAATTGCTATCTACTTTTATAGAATGTGGAAATGCATGGAACTGTTCTCTGTCAATTACTGCTTTGATAAATATGATATGTTGATTTTAATTTGGTCCTTTATATTAGTTTATGCCGAGAGATGATTTTGAGGAATATTGTTTTTCAATTTAGTTGGGTTTCTTCTTTTTGGTTACTGCATGGTTGAAGGTTATACTTTGTCGGTTGAGGTTTGTTCTCTTTTGTGATTATTGTTTGATGGACATGTTAGAAAGGTCATGCGCTGTTGAGGATATTAATCTGTCAAGCTAGGTTTGGTATTTATTTCACTTGCTGCTTTGATGGGTAATGATGAGATTAATAAACTGTTGTTATTGATGAATATTTGTTTGATTTTGAAGGTATTGAGAAGGACAATTTTAAGTGCTAAACTCTCTAAGGACCCAAAGTAAGTGATATTGTATGTTTGTTGCATTTTTGGTCTATATCATAAGAGAATATGAATTGTTTGTTGATTGTGTTTAATAGATCATTAAGTTCTTGATCTCGCTATTGTTCGAGGATGTATTGCTTGATGATTGCTTGATGTTTGATGTTGTGTTTTATTAGACTTTAAGTTCTTTAAGTTAAGGATTTTGATCATGTTTTGAGGTCATATTGATGATATGATAGAATATCCTAAGTTGTGTGCATTCAGGCTCATGCATCATAGTTTTAAAAATGTTACGAAAATGGTTTTATGCATGGTTTTGAAACTATAAATGGAATAGACTGAATAAACAGAAATAGGTGTGATGAGATGTGGGTCCTTGAGTTGGTTGCCCCATGTGGTTCATTAGGTGTTACTCTACCTTGTCAAGTTGACATCTCTAATGCATGTATGGGTAACTAAAACTAAATAAATGTGAATAAATGTAAATAGATGTTGTGAAGTGTGAGTTCTTGAGTTGGCTGTTCCACGTGGGGCCATATGGTGTCACTCTACCTTGTCAAGTTGACATCTCCAACGTTTGTATGGGTAAGTGGAACTAAAAGTCAAGTTAATGGTAAAGATAAAGTTCAAGGTAAAGGTCAAGGAAAATGAAAACGAAAACTGCTAATATTTTATAAAAATTGCATGGCATGAGCATTGCATAATTTATATCACTTACTGAGTTTTAGGCCCATAACTTAAATCTTGGGATGTAGATAAGGAACCTATGGTTGGATAAAAGCTTATAGAAGATGCAGCTGATGGAGTATTGCAATGTTGAGCCCTTATGTGTTATTGGCAAACTGACAGGTGGGTTATAGGTCGATGTAATCGTTTTGGAATTTTGTATTTTGATTCTTCTATGAATGTTTTTGTAATGGATCTACCTATGAGATTGTTTTCATAACTATGCAAACTATGTTTTCAAAATGTGGTAAAGAATAGTTTATATTATTGTTATGGAATGTGATTTTAAATCAAGGATAAGTCTTCTGCTACGCAACTTGAATGAAAGGATTTAATCAAAAGGAAAAAGTTTTAAATTTTATGCATGTTATAAAGGAAAGTGTTTTAAATTGAAATGTTTTAAGAAAAATGAAAACGGGATGTTACAACCTCCATTTTGGTCAACTGATATTTGACCGTTGGAAACTAGCCGTTGTATTGTATAGAATGATTGGTCGATCGCTTTAGCATACCGATCGACCACCTCTTCACATTTCAAAAACTTCACTCAACTCTGTCCATTTTGAGGTCACCCAAATTTTAGCTGCTCGACCGCTTCCTCAGTCAATGAAAAACCAAGCTCTCTGGCCATTTTCCAGTTGACCGCCTCTTCCAATCGGTTGACTGGTTTTCAGCAGTCTGGAATTTTGGAGCTCTCTATAATATTTGCGGTCGATCATCCACAGTAAGCCGGTTGACTACTTTTTTATTTTACCCCTTTCTTCAGTCAACTAGTCGACCAAATCTCCATTGTTAGTCGATCTATACTTCGTGTTTTTCACATTTTGAAGTGTTTAAGTCCCAATAGTTACATGGACTTAAACCAATATGTTAGTACATATAATTACCCTTGTTAAAGGTATTTCCAATTAAAATCAATATAATTATAAAAATAAAATGATTAAGCATATTCAAATAATAAATAATTTATAATTACAATTAATATATTAATCATGAAAAAAATAAGTATAACAATACTCAAACTAACATAAATAGTATTCACTTGGGTGTTGCATATCTTTTAACTATTTTGGTTGTTCTTCTTCAAATTCTTAAGCCATTACATGTTGTTGAAATAAAGCTTATCTTCTTTTCTTTCTATTCATTTAACATGTTTCTCTTGATTCAAAATTGAGAGGTATCAATGCAGCACCTTTATCACTTCTTATGTAATTACTTTAGCACTTTAGGTAAAACAAAAACAAAAACAAAAGGTACAACTAAATACCGAATGATTTACACTAATATTAAAAATTTAAAGTAAATAATTCTCTCACAAAAGCGCATCATTGCTAAAAACTTTATGTTTTTACAAGGCAAGTATATGTATTGCCTCAAGTTATTTATATAATATAAACTAGAGTATCGTACTACAAGGAATTTTTACAATTAAATTCTTAATTACTAATATCTTTATCACCTCAATTTTATTTAAGCAACGATCATCGATGATAATTTAAAAAACTAATAAATTAATAAAAATAAATGAAAGTACAAATTTTTTAAAAAAATTAAAACTTACAAATGATATTTTTATCGATGATAATTTTAAAAAATAATAAATTAATACAAAAAAATACAAGAGAAAATGACAAATCAACCATCATCCTTTATTGTTTGTAACAAACCAACTATCATTTTTTTTTACTAACAAATTAACCACTGAATTATGAAAAAATGACAGAGTAAGCACCGTAGTTACGTTTTCAGTTATGGGTTAAATTGTTAAACTATGTCGATTTATCTTAGTTTAGGGGTTAAATTGTTAAACCGCAGCGGTTTGATAAGAAGAAAATTATCTTCTTTCACGTATCGCGATGGTGAATCTTTAAACATCGATAATTCTCTCAATTTTCAACGGTTTTGGACTCTTGAGTACTCGTTTTCTATCTACTTTTTGCAATGCACAAGTAGAAAACATTCATTTTGTCATTCATTGCTTATCGGAGCAGATTCAGGCTGGAAAACGTGCAGAACTTCGCAATTTTGAATTATGTAAGAAAAATTAGAGGACGTAGAAGCATTTTTAGGCCTTGAAAGTGGCACAATTTGCCTTTGGCATCTTGCCAGCACATAGATCTCGAAAAGTCAAGCAAAATAAAAAAACAATTTGTGCAAATTGGTCGACTGAGCACAAAGTTATGGCCTTCCAAAATTTTCAATTAAACAATCTCATTTTTATCGTGCCCGAATCGGTTTTGATAAGCACCAAATGACAAAACAGATGTTTTCTACTTATGCATCGTGAAAAGAAGATAGAAAACAAGTACTCAAGCGTCCAAAACCGTTGAAAATTGATAAAATTATCGATGTTCAAAGATTCACCGTCGAGGTACATGAAAGAAGAGAGTTTCCTTCTTGACGAGAAACCGCAGCGGTTTCTCGTCACACCACCTCGGTTTGTCATCACACCGTCACAGTTTGTCATCACACCGCAGCTGTTCGTCATCACACCGCAACAATTTTTTATCACATCGTCGTGGTTCGTCATCACGCCGCAGCGGTTTTGCCTCAAACCGTTGCGGTTCGTCATCAAGCCGCAACGGTTTTGTGTCAAACTGATGCGGTTTGTCGTCAAGCCGTTGCGGTTTGTCGATAAACCACGGCGGTTCCTCGTCAAGTCACTGCGGTTCATCGTCAAAGCGTTTAACGGCAAACGTGACAACGATGGTAGCGGCGTTTTTTTTTTCATAATTCAGTGGTTAATTTGTTAGTAAAAAAACAAGATAATGGTTGATTTGTAAAAAATGATAGTTGATTTATTATTTTCCCAAAATAAAAGTACAAAAAATTTAAAAAAATAAATTTTAAAATTGCAATTATCTCTTAAGTTTGCACATAACTAATTTATCTATTTTTTTCAATTTCATCAATCTCACGAGTTTATTAATTGAGAATTCTCAAACATTTAAAAGTCTCTTCCGAAAGTTAAATAGAAATACCGTTATAATTCAATTCATTATATTTAATTTGCATTGATTTAATTGTTGTGCACTTATATTTTCTAATATATAATTTTTTTTATACACATATACACACGTGTGAATTTAACAAAACAAATCGACACAGTTAACTTTAGAGAATCTACGTCTACGCGACGAATCCAATGGGTCGTCGTCATTGCACGGCTAAGTAATTCAGGTTGTGCTGGCTCAAGCAAAATATTTGTTGATCGTAGATTTTGCTTCTCCGTCCACTTAATTCCTTCCCCACCTGTAAACCCTTGTTTCTATTTTTATTCTAAAATGAGAATTTGAACCATCTGAATTCATACTTTATCACCTTCGTCTGTTCGCCGACCTCACATCTGATTTCATCTACAGCGTGTAAGTTACCATTTTCAACTACAAAAATCACATTTCTTCTCTCTCTCTTTTACTCCAAGTTTTTGTTTCGTTTCCTGCCAATTCTGTTGACACCCATTTCTTGTTTCTATCTGGATTTGAAAGAAATACCAGTGGTTTTGACTACCCTGAAAATTTACTGATTTTCTACGGCGTACAGATGATTATGATTGATTAATCTTTCTGTTCATCGCGCCGCAGATTATATTATATTTCATGAGTTTGTGTTTCTGCGTTTCTTAGTTGGTGAGTTAGAGGTATGGTGAAAGACAGTGTGTATTATGATATACGGGGGTGTCCAAGTAGACGCCTCGGCAGCTGAGATAAAGAAAGCTTAATACCTCAAGGTAATCTTTTAATAATCTTATACTCTGTAGTGCGTTTTTTGCTCCCAATAATATGAGAAATTGCTTTTTATATTATCATTCAACAAAATCCGAGTTGAAATAGGCTTTAAACTTCATTGGATTTGAGTTATCGTTTAAATATTTCTTAGACTATATCGATATGACTCGTCTTAGATTATTAGCCATAAATACACTGTCTATTTCTTCAAGTAATATGAATTTCATTTACGAAACCACCCTAATGCCATGCAAATTGGCTGTGTTCCTTCCAAAGGCATTGGGTGAGGCTTATCAAGTACGGAGTGATCCTGAAAAGCGTGAAGCATATGACAAGCACGGGGTGACTCAGTAAGCTTTCTTTAAAATTGTGATGATCCTTGTTGAAATGTCTTCAACTAGTCTGTGATATCCATTTATTCTTTCTTTTCTTTCTATTAATCTACTGAAAATTTATGGGTTGCTCTGAGTTTTAGTGCTTTAATCATCATGATTTTGTTGTTAATTTTATGATGATCTTTTAGTGTTTTCCAATGCTTATAAGTTATTGTAGTGCTGCACTTTGAACTTCTCTTTTCTTCCTTTTTTATGTCTTCCTATTCCACAAGAGAGCTTCTAGAGCAGTTTTGTATCAGAATTTTAAATTATTTAGTCCAGTTTAGGGATCGGTGATTTCTTCATTTTGTGATATTGGTGTTAATGCATCATTTGTAAACTCTATTAGTGTAATTAATTGTACGGTTTAGCTTTTATTTTTTTAGGTGTATATACACCCTTGGTATTCACAGTAAAGTTTAGTTTTCCAATTCAATACAAACAGAATAGAAACATCACTCTAAAACTCTCTTCCTTACGCAATCCACAAATCTTGATGTGGTGTCAAAGCCACCATAGCCTCCTTCAGCACAACTATTCCCTCATCTCCTTCAACAGTTTCCCTCCCTCTCTTTCCCTCTATCAACCAAACCTTCACCATCAAGTTGGACTCTACCAACTATTTAGTTTGGAAAGCTCAAATCCTTAACGTTATCATTGACAATGGCATCGACAACGTGCAGAATGGTTCCTACCCAGTTCTCCCTCAATATATCGACACTATGACCATTCAACCTAATCTAGAATTTGGATTTTGGCAGCATTACAACAGCCTCGTAATGAGCTGGATTTTCTCCTCCCTCTTGGACAACATTCTCCCATAAATTGTCTGCTACAACACTGCCTCAAAAATTTGGAGCCCCCTCGGTCGGATGTTTGCATCCCCTTCTCTGGCATGAATCACCGATTTGCAAAGTCATCTTCACAATATCTCCAAAGATCGTTTGTCTGCCTCTGCCTATATTAAAAAACTCACAACAATATGCAATACATTATCAGCAATCAGTAAACCAGTGATTTATTGTGACCACATTATCTATTTCCTGGGTGGGTTAGGTAGTGAATACAACCCCTTCGTCATTGCCATCACCAGTCACGCCGATCAACCATCCCTAGAAGAGATTCACAGTTTTCTACTAAGTTATGATTTTCGACTAGAGAATCAGCACTCCGTCGCCCAGTTTCCCTCCACGAACTCCCTTCAAGCCAACATCGCCTTTAGACAGTTTCCTACCTCCCGGGCGCCATCTCCGAGACCTAGCTACACGCCTTACAATGGTGTTCTCGGGTCACCCAACCCGACTCCACCCACCTGGCTTCAGCCCAGGCCCAAGCCTTTCTTTAAGCCCCGTTGCCAAATATGTAATATACTAGGCCACATAGCCCTAGTTTGCTACCACAGACAGAATGTTAACTTCATACCCAGTCCAGCTTCTTCCTCGGCCTTATCCCAAGCCCACTTGGCCGACATTCTTCCTCACCCATCCTGTCCTCCATCTCTACAACCTACCGACGTTCCCTCATCAACTTGGCTCCTAGACAGCAGTGCCACACATCACTTCAATCCTTCATCTTCAACCATAACTACCTCTGCTCCTTACATGGGTCCAACTCAAGAAGTGACAGCAAATGGTAAGCATCTTCCCATTGTTAATGTTGGATGTGTTGTGATTCCCATTGCCTCTTCTCCACTGAAACTTAATTCCGTCCTTCATGCTCCTTCCATCACTCAGTCTTATGAGTATTAACAAACTTTGACATGATAATTCTGTTTTCATTGAATTTAATTCCAACTCTTTTTTTTTTCAAGGATCGGAATTCCCACCGGATACTCGTTCGGGGCTCTTTTAGTGATGGCCTCTTCAAAATTCTATCGTCTCCTCATGCCTTCTCCTCGACAACCAGCAGTGATTCCTCCAAAGCACCAACTTCAACCCTCTAGCATCTCCGTTTAGGACATCCAAGTTTCTCTTCTTTATCTAGTTTTTTAAATTCCTATAATCTTCAATTTTCAGACTCTGGAAAATCTCAACTTTGTAATTCTTGTCAATTAAGTAAAAGTCATCGTTTGCCTTTCTCTGTTTCAAGCTCTCATGCACAAAACTTGTTTGATTTGGTACACTCTGATGTTTGGGGTCTATCACCAGTTTCATCTGTAACTGGAGATCGATATTTTGTTCTGTTTATTGATGATTGCACTCGTTTTCCTTTGTTGTACTGTATAAAGACAAAGGATCAAATCTATAAAATTTTTTCTAATTTCCTTTCCCTTATTAAAAATCAGTTTGGGAAATCTATTAAAAACCTTCAATCTGATTGGGGTGGGGAATTACAATCCCTCTCCAAACTCTTACGATCTCAAGGATCCCTCACAAGATTTCTTGTCCTTACACTCCAAATCAAAATGATCGCGTGGAAAGAAAAAATCGTCATGTGTTGAAACGGGTCTAGCTTTGTTTTTCCACTCATCCGTCCCACAACCTTTTTGGCCTTACGCTTTCAATACCACTATCACTCTCATTAATTATATGCCTATGCGGATTCTAAATTTCAAATCTCCATTCGAATGCTTATATGGCACTATACCATCTTATTATTCTCTTCGCGTGTTTGGTTGTCTTTGCTTTCCATTTCTTCGACCATTTAATAATCACAAACTTCAACCTCATTCTTCACCTTATATTTTTCTCAGTTATAGTACTCATCATAAGGGTTATATATGCTTCAATCCTTTATCCAACTGTGTTTACATCACAAGACACATTGTTTTCGATGAAAACTCATTCCCTTTTCCAACTCTCTCACCATCCCCTTCCCCACCTACCTCCTTTTCAGTCCTGTCTGCTTCCTCCCACTCCCATCACTACCATTGTGAAACCCATGAAAATTTTAATAACCAATTTTCACGTGTAATTCTTTTTTGTTGAAATCGGTTATAACGTTGGAAAGTTGTACCGAATTGCCACGTAGTAGCCATATGAGAAATTTTAGTCAATTAGTCAATCGGTGAAATTGGATATTTTGAGCGATCAAATAAGTTAAGGAATGAAGTTGGAAAATTAAATGATCGTTGTCGATTTGTGTTTGGAGAAAATCGAAATCGAAATCGGATGACAAATCAGAATAATTTAATTTATGTTATATGATATATACTTAGGATGTATTATATATTATTAATATTGTATGAATAAAATAAAAGAAAGAGAAGAGTAAAGTGGAAAGGGAAAGAGAAGTACAGGCAGGAAAAAGGTGGAGTGAAATATAGGTGGGAAATTGAAGGAAATTAAAAAAGGGAAAAAATGATTAAATGAATAAAAAAATGAAATTTTAAAAGAAGAAGAATGAAGAGAAGCAGCAGCTCGGGTCTCAATAAGGGAAATTAGAAAGAAGAAGGGAAAGGCACAATAGGGTTTCGAAGGAAAAGAAAAGGGCAAAACTCCATCTCCTCCTTCGGCTGAGAGAGTTTTGCGAGAAAGGAGACCCAAAGGTGGGAGCTCGGCAACGACGTCCAGCCGATTCTGAGTGGGAGTCGGCGGAAGACGAACGACTGTCTTGGTTCCCATGACAGATCCCACATCAGAACTGGAAGTGGGTGTGTGCTGGTTTATAAGTGTGTATCTCATTTGCCTGTATGACGCGTTTTGGGTAGGGAAAATGAGGTCCCGACCCAAGAACAAATCCGTGAGGGCTTATGGGGGCCCAAAGCGGACAAAATCATGCGACTAGGTTGTGCATTCTTGTAACATTGGTATCAAAGCCACATTCTATTTCCGATGTGGTCCGACGAATTGGCGTCGGAGCCTTATGGGGGGTGGTTTGTCATGGTTCCCATGACAGATCCCACATCGGAAGTGGGAGTGGGTGTGTGTTGGTTTATAAGTGTGTATCTCCCTTGCCTGTATGATGCATTTTGGGTTGGGAAAATGGGGTCCCGACCCGAGAACAAACCCATGAGGGCTTATGGGGGCCCAAAGCTAACAAAATCATGCAACGAGGTTGTGCACACTTGTAATAGTGACTCCTTTGAACAAGGAGCGAACCAGCTGCGAGCGGTCGGGCATTACTGTTCGTGGGGGAACGGAACCACGACAGTGAGGGCTCCAGTAGCTGTACTCTCCAACCTTCCAATTTTGGTGAGTAATGCCGTGTGCTTCATTGATTTTGATTCATTTGAAGTTGGATTTTGGGATTCTAGACTTGATGTTGGATTTCTACTCTGTTGTTTTGCATGAAAAGAAACGCCCGATTCGGATTTATTTGGAATCCTATTTTGATGTTGGTTTCTGCTTTGATAATGGGATTCCGTTTGGTTGCTATTTGTATGAGAAAAATGTCTCTGTTTCATTACGATATTATTGATGAAAATGTCGATGATATTGCTCTGTTTTTGCTTGGTACTGTTTTGCTTCGGTAGTTTGGTTACGTTTAATATTCGAGGACTTATTACTCTGTTGGTTGGGTATAGTTCTACTCGTTGATTTGTTACTGCCATTGATGATATGGTTGTTGTGTTAATGTTGGTCCTATTGGGTGAGTTAAAATTAGTAAATGTCGAGTTGTAGTCTTGAAACAGTGGGAAAAATGATATTCGGGTATGGTCTGCCATTGATGATTCAATCTGTCTTCTTACTGTCTATATAGATAGCTTTTATGGGCATATAGTTATGCTTGTTAAATTGATGTATATTTAGTAGAAACGTGGGTGATGTAAATTGATATTTAAAGATAACTATTCAGAGGATTGATATTCAGGATAAGTTGTGGCTACTTGTTTACTATTATAAGTTTGTTTAGTTAAGGATTGTAGATGCTCTATGGATGCCCTATTCATAATATTGAGTGATAAAATTTGAAAATTTTGTTGGGATTCTTAGATGAGACATGTATATGACGATTGGGTCCTAGACCGGTATAGGACTTTTTCATACTTTTATGGAAAGTCATTGACAAGAGTGATTGTTCTCTGACATACTGTAGGCTCGGACGAGTTTGTGGACTACGAGCTGGTACTTGAGGTTGTTGTAGGATCGATATACGCTTATAGAGGGTGGGTTCATATTAACTTTTTCGTGCAATATTTAAATTGTCTAAATCCCTAAGTGATTTATTGAATATGATTAAATATACAATCACAATAAATGCATAAATTAAAAAGTAAGGGATAGAGAAGTGCACACGATATTTGTTTACGTAGTTCGGCAAACTCGCCTACGTCTGTGCTCCAAGTTCCACTTGGAGATACACTACGCAATTGGCTTACGAGTGCCAATAAACCTGTTTACAAATTGACTCTTACAATGGGCGTCACCCTTGACTAATTCTAAGGTTGTCAACCTTTGACTCTTATAGGGCGTCACCCTAAATTTGACTATTGCGGGGCGTCACCCAATTATTGAACTTACGAGCGTTCAATCAAGTCTATCAACGTTTCAAGTGTTTTGATGAATTCTTAGGGAATCACCCTTTACAATTTAGCACAAGAATAATAGAATCGAAATTTAAAGCTCAAATCTAGCTAATCCGAATTCTCCCAAATTAACTTGCAAGTTTAAGAGTGGGGAGAATTGGATATACAATAATAGCTCACAGTGATTGAATCGTGTATAAAATTTGGCATGGCTTCGCCACGATTCTCGATTTTCGGTGCAGAGAGCTTGGAGTGATCTCATATTTATAAACACTGCTCAAGCGATCGACCTTATGCCCTAAATGGTCGACCCTTTTACTAGCCATTGAAGTTCTGCCCGTTGAGATTTGACCGTTAGAAGCAAACTACCTTCTGTGTGGTCGACCGTTTCCTTCATGCAGAAACTCCAGAGCAATCTGTCACTTTTACGGTCGACCCTTTCCTTCATTGATGGACCTCCAGTAGAATTTTGAAGACGGGTGAGAAAGAGGAGTTTTCAAATGATGCGGTCGAACTTTTCGTCAAAGCGGTCGACCGTTTTTTCATTGCAGAAATTTTTAGCAAACTGTTTTTTGCTTCAAGGTCGACCCTTTCCTTCAAAGATGCACAATGAGGTCGACCTTTTGTGTTGTTTCGTCGACCTTTTGCGACTTTTTCCCCTTCTTGATTTTCCTAAGTTTCGAAACGATATATATTCACTACATAAACTTAGATAGACATGTTAGCACACTTTAATATCCTCAATATGGTATTTTTGATAAATTTGAGTATAAATATAATGAATAAAACATTGAATACATTATCAATAAAAACACAATTAACTAACTTATTATTTTCTTTACATTAAACCATTTGGTCATCATTAAAATAAAACTAAGCCTAACAAAAGGCTAACAATCTCCCTTTTTTTTATGATGACAAAATCCTATAAGTTGATTATACTAAAACCTAAACATGTGCATCAAATATTGCATATTAGATTTATCCAATTAAGTTATGCAATTTAACAACCAATTAATCTATGCAACATGCTACTAAACTCTCCCTAAAATATATCACAACTTCTACACCATTCTCCCCCTTTTTGTCATAATCAAAAATAATTCTAAGGGAGGGGAGTCTAAACACAATCAAGAAATGTTATCAAAATAAGATTATCAAAAGATCCATCTAAGAAATTCTTCCCCTTAAACATTAACAACATGAATAAATTTAGAGAATATGTATTAGAATCTAAAGACAATCTCAACAATTAATTCTACTAAAAACAAATTTCTCCCCCTTAATCAAAGAGTTAATCCACAAATCAAACAAATGAGAGAATTAAGCATTCACATTCAAATCTAAATTGTGGTTAAAAAAAAAAACAAATGAAGAACCCACAATAAAGACATTCAATAGAAGAGTTCATGTGGTTAAGATAAGATACCAATTGAAACTAACCACAATTACAAAGATTTCTAACAAGAAATATTCTCCCTCTTTGTCATTAAGCATATAAACACATTTGAGGGAATTATACAATGAAGTCCAAATCATAGAAACAAAAAAAAAAGGGATTCAAGAATTAGAAATCAAATGTAGGAAATAGAATCCACTTAAATTCAAGAATTGTAAGCACATGTTCAAATTCTAACAAGTGATACCATTTGAAGAATTAAGAAAGTAACAAATGATACCAATTGATAATTCACAATTTAAAGCAAAACAAGTTTTTCAAAGAGTTATATCAATTGCAAATCCAAAGTTAAAATCAAGACAATTATAATAAAATGATACCAATTGTAAGTTCAAAAATAAAATTTTAAAGAGAGATACTAATGTTTAAAATCAGAATCAATTTAATTATCTTTCGCCCTATGTTAATCACAAAAATAATCAATTGGGGATATATTCTAATTTAAAAATATTTTCTCTCCCCCTTAGAGCAACAATAAAAACCAATTTAAACATTTCTCTCCCCCTATATAATTATCACCAAGCAAATATGAGAGCATCAAAAGACTTAAGAGAACCATCCAATTTAATCAAAAAAATATACCAACTGAAAAATAATCTATGGATGAGTTCAAATTTAAAACAAAACAAACTCTCCCTCTATCATTATGCACATAATCAAATAGTTGGGGAATCTAAATATGATATCAAATGAAAAAATTCTTAAAAGATTATACAAATTATAGAGAAAAATGATTTCATCGATACCAAAAAAAATATAGTTTAAAAATGATACCAATTGAAGAAAAATAAGTCCAATGATATCAATTTAGAGATTTCAAACCAAAGAGAAAATTATTGATATCAATTTGAAAATCAACTACAAAAACTCTTCCCCCTTTAAATTAAAAAAAAAATCAAGTTATTTGGGGAATAAGGGAAACCACATTAAAATCTTTAGAATATAATAGCGATTAAAAAACAAGTAAATTCATTTAAGGATTTTAAATCAAAGAAATGATTATGGAAACCAAATTGAAAATTAAATACAAATTTTTCTTCCATTTGATAATAGACAAATTTGAGTCATAGCGAAAGCACAATCATCAAAGTCAAAATAATTGTATTTTTAGTTTTCTTCCCCTAAGTCAATGATCAATATAAAATCAATAGGGAAATACTAAAGTTCAGGTCAAAGCGGAAGCGCATGGATCAAAATTAAGACATTGAATTTTTCTCCCCCCAAGTCACTTAACAATATTCAACCTATCGGGAAAAACAAAAATTAAAACAAATCAATTGTCTTTAAAACATTTATCTCCCCTTTTATCATAAAACATATCAATTTTGTGGGGAATTCTAAATTTTGAAACAATTATATCTATACAAATATTTATCCTTTTTCTAAGTCAAAAATCAATTCAAAAGAGAATTGTCAAAGTTTGAGCATAAGTGGAAGCACAATCATTAAAGTAAAACAAAACTTGAACAATTTTTAAAAACTAATCAATAAAACTCTATGCAAATTTATCTTCTCCCTCTACAGCAATAATTAAAAGTAATTCAAGGGAGACTTTTGAAGTTTCAAAACAAAAAAAAACGATTATCATGCAAATCAATTATCTCCTATCAATTTAATTTTCTCCTCTTTTATCCATGCACACATTTAATTCAAAGGAGAAGTCCACAACAAATTTTCAAAAAAGAGGCAAAATAATTTAGTCCAAGGCAACAATCTTCCCCTTTATCATAAAAACAAAATCAAATCAAGGGAGTGTTCTAGATTTTCAAGAATAGAACAATTGTGTAAACAATTTATGTCTCCCATTTTTATCTATAGCTAAATCAATCTAAAGGAGAAAACAACAAATCAAAATTGATATCCAACAATTCCATATATAAGACTATAAAACTAATTATTGGAAGCCAAATCTCAAGCAACAAAAATAATCCAAGACAAGAATTATGCAAAATTTAACTTAGGGATACCAATTGTAAAATACAAATTTCAACATATAAGCACACTATCAATATCTTCCATTCCAAACTCAAAAAAAATAAAAAATAAGTTCAAAGCTATGTATTGAAGAATTTGAGTCAATTCAATTTTAATCAAAAATAGAAAAGCAAATTAAGTCAATTTTCAAACTAATCTATTCACTTTAATTCAAAATAAAACACAAACAAATTTAATTTCTCTACAAAATTACTTTTCTCCCCTTTAGTATTAATCAATTTAAAAGCAAGGGAGAATCATCAAAGTCTAGCTTAGAGGATCAAAATCTATCAAAGACCATAATTAAAAAAAAACAACACTTCAAAGCAAGTCAATGATCTCAATACAATTCTATTTTCTCCCCCTATTTCGTTATCCAAATTCAATTCAATGGAGAAATCAACAAAGTATCATAATTAACAATTTTTCTACCCTTCTACCCTTATATCAAGCTAATTTTAATTCATGGGAGAAGTACATTCTCAAAAAGACAAAGTAATGTATTCCAAACAATCATCCAACTTAGCATCCAACAATCCAATATTTGCATTAGCATGTTCAATTTAGAGACTAAGTTGTTGGAATACAAACCATCAAAATATAGATTGAAGGAATAAAGACATATCAATTCCTAGATATCAAATGAAGAATTAACCAAATTTATAACCTATGATATCTATCCATTCACTCCAAAGACAAAATCAATTTATCTCAATGCAATCCTAAATCAACAAAATTAAACATCCAACACTCTTTCAAATATATGCAATTTAGAAACCAATTGTTGAAACCATTCATCAAAATACTAATTGAGTGAATAAAGCATATTTCAACCTATATATACAAAAAGATTAAAGCTAATAATTAATCCAAGAAAATGATCTACTAATCAAAGTTAAATCAAATCAAGAATAAAAAATAATTTAATCCAATTCAATTCCTAATCAAAATCCATAGTATTGATTCCAAAAGGAATTTTAACCAATCAAAGACTAAATAATAATCCAAATCAAATTTCACAACCAAGTTTAATCAAAACAAAGAAGTTGTGTACCTCCAAGATAATTTCCATTTTTAAAGTGTTGGAGGCAATCTTGAAGCTTCTTCCCTTGTGTTGGATATTCAAGTATTCATTCTCCTTTTAAGTTCCTTGGGAGAACCTCCAACCTACAACAAAAATCATTTCGCAAGTTTTAGTACCCAAGCTATTTTGGGTCCATTTGTTATAGGTTTGGTTACTTTTGGAACCCACACAAATTTTGAATTTAAATTGGATTTAGAAGTTAAATGAGACTTAGATTTAAAATTCACATTCAAAGAATAAGCAACTTTAGAATTTGATTTCACATTAGTATCCAATTTTAAAGGACAACAAAATGATTTATGTCCCACACAATTGTAAAAATTACATATAAATGACTTAACAAATAAATTAGTGTAATTATTTTTCTTTGCAAAGGGTTCATATCAAATATAGGCTTTATCAAAAGTGACACTTTGCGAATTTAAGAGCATATTTAAATTTTTGCTCCCATCAGTGAATTTAAGTACAATTGAATTTAAATCATCATTTCTAACTTTCAATTCACTAATTTCATCTTCATGTGATTTGATAGAAATATTCAACTTATTATTCCTCATTTTCAAATCACACAATTCATGTTCATTACATTTAATGATATCAATCAAATCACAATTTTTAGCATTTAATGAGTTACATTCTTCCTCATGTGCATAGATAGTATAATTCAAGTTATCATTCAACAATTTCAAATCACTACAATCATGCTTCAAATCATTGTTCATTCTTTTCAATTCAACAATTTGATCTTTAAAAGATTTATTCAAAATAGCATGTTTTTTGATCAAATTGTCATTTTCCTTTTTCAATAATTTATATCTACCGTTTAGCTCATTCAAACTTTCTAACAATTCATTTACTAAATCACCATTATCATCGCTATTAGAATTTGAATTGCTAGAAGAGTTTGTTACCTCAATTTCTTCATTGGCCATGAAGCATGTATTGGCCACTTTGTCCTCTTTTTCGGAGGATGAACTTTCTCCACTTTCAATCTTTTGATTTGTGCCTACATGCGTTAGCTCAATTGATTTCCATATATCATAAGCACTGACAAACGATTGAACTCTATCAAATTCATTTTTACTCAAAGCACTAGATAAGATATTCATAGCTTTAGCATTTAAGTTCCAATTCCGTTTAACTAAATCATTGAATTCACAAGTTGGTCTAAGAAGAGTTATTTCCTTTTCAATGATTTTCCATAAAAAGTAATCAATAGATTGTATAAATATTTTCATTCTACACTTCCAATAAAGATAGTTACTATCATCAAAATGTGGAGGTGTAGATGTGCATTGACTTTCAACAATCATATTGAAATCCATAATATGCGCAAATGAATTTCAACAAGAAATTCAATCAAGTTTACACAAATAAATTTCTATAATCGAATTTGCAATATGCACAAAATATCACACAAAAATTTAAATCTCCTGCTCTGATACCAATTATAGGATCGATATACGCCTATAAAAGGGGGGTGAATATAGCGTATTAACTTTTTCGTGCAATATTTCAATTCTCTAAATCCCTAAGTGATTTATTGAATATGATTAAATATGCAATTACAATAAATGCATAAATTAAAAAGTAAGGGATAGAGAAGTGCACATGATATTTGTTTACGCGGTTCGGCAAACTCACCTACGTCCGCGCTCTAAGTTCCACTTGGAGATACACTACGCAATTGGCTTACGGGTGCTAATAAAACCGTTTACAAATTGACTCTTACGATGGACGTCACCCTTGACTAATTCTAAGGTCGTCAACCTTTGACTCTTATAGGGCGTCACCCTAAATTTGACTATTGCGGGGCGTCACCCAATGGTTGAACTTACGAGCGTTCAATCAAGCCTATCAACGTTTTGAGTGTTTTGATGAATTATTAGGGAATCATCATTTACAATTTAGCACAAGAATAATAGAATCGGAATTTAAAGCTCAAATCTAGCTAATCCGAATTCTCCCAAATTAACTCGCAAGTTTAAGTGTAGGGAGAATTGGATATACAATAATAGCTCACAGTGATTGAATCGTGTATAAAATTCGACAGAGCTTCGCCACGATTCTCAATTTCGGTGTAGAGAGTATGGAGTGATCTCATACTTATAAACACTGCTCAAGCGGTCGACCTTATGCCCTAAATGATCGACCCTTTTACTAGCTGTTGCAGTTCTGCCCGTTGAGATTGACCGTTGGAAGCAAACTGCCTTCCGTGCGGTCGATCGCTTTTCCTTCATGTAGAAACTCCATAGCAATCTGTCCATTTTGAGGTCGACCATCCTTCATTGATGGACCTCCAGTAGAATTTTGAAGACGGGTGAGAAAGAGGAGTTTTCAAATGATGCGATCGAACTTTTAGTCAAAGCGGTCGACCGTTTCCTTCATTGCAGAAATTTTTGGCAAGTTGTTTTTTGCTTCAAGGTTGACCCTTTCCTTCAAAGATGCACAATGAGGTCGACCTTTTGTGTTGTTTCGTCGACCTTTTGCGACTTTTTCCCCTTCTTGATTTTCCTAAGTTCCGAAACGATATATATTCACTACATAAACTTAAATAGACATGTTAGCACACTTTAATACCCTCAATATGGGTATTTTTGATAAATTTGAGTATAAATATAATGAATAAAACTGAATACATTATCAATAAAAACACAATTAACCAACTTATTATTTTTATTACATTAAACCATTTGGTCATCATAAAAATAAAACTAAGCCTAACAAAAAGACTAATAGTTGTTGATCCTTCGGATACGAGGAGAGACCGCCGTCGAGGTAGAGGTTTCATACCTACTTGCTTTGCATTCCCATACCATCATTTTTAAAAACTAATATTTTGTTGATTACCACATATGCATAAAAACCGACGGGAACTATTCGATAGCACGTCTGATTTTATTATATCTATGTACGCGAGTATTACGTTTAAATTCCGTGCATAGTTTTCATGGTATGTGATATCTGATTTGGGGGCGATGAATCATCTTGATACTTTGGAGGGTTTTCGATGTCAAAGTATCATAAGGCTATCCCCGGTACTTCTCCTACTGCATGGAAATGTTTTGTTTGCGCGCGGTGTGAACGATGGTATTAAAAACACGATGATGCTTCCTTGGGTTTCGAACCCCTAAACCTAATCAAGGTGTACTTTGATTCAAGTTTTTCGGCGTTGAGCTTTAGGTCGTCAGCAAACTTGGGATTGAGTTTTTTGGTGGTGAGCGTTGGCTCGTTGGTAAACTCAAGAAGTGATTCGAGTTGTGTCGGTGATGAACTTTGGCTCATCGGCAGGACTAGGGTTTATCTCGATACAAGTTTGTTGGTGCTGAGCTATGGCTTGTCAGCAAACTCGGGATGTGATTTGAGTTGTGTTGGCTCTAAGCTTTGGCTCGTTGGCAGGACTTGGGTGACGATACGGGTTGTGTTGGTGCTGAGCTTTGGCTCATCGGCAAACCCGGGGTGGCGAGCCGGGTCTACGGACCTCTATTGCTTTATTTTGGATGTTTGAGTGTGATGGTAGCCACCCTTCCGTGTGATTAACCGGAGGGGTCCATGAGTGACCTCTTTTTTCACTGGTGATGATTTTTAGTGTGAAATCGACGAGGATATTTTGAGTTTAGCTGTTAATGTAAACAATGGTGTTTTCTATGATATCTCATCGGAACCCTTCGAGGCAAGTTTTCCTTAAAAATGATGTAAATGATTTTGAAAATGTTTTGATAAAAATGCATAGCCCCTAAAATTAAAAGTTTTGATATAGAAAAAGTAAAACAAGTTTTCTCACGTGCTTGGTAGTGAGTATAAGTTCTCTACTGAGTTAGTCACTTACCCCTTAGATACATTTTTCCCCAAGTAGAGATAGGAATACCTAGAGTGTGAACACAATAGACTCGTGGAGTTCCAACTTTGGATTGCAGCTGACTTGTTTCGCTTCGTTTAGTTTAGTTAAATTTTCTGCTAGTGAAAACTATTGGTTTCTGTAATATTCTATGATTTAGAATTCTAGATGTATGGACATGGATGCACAGTTTTTTTTTATATAATTTATATTTCCGCAATTTAACTATTGCAATCACTACTTGGACTGTGATCCATCACATGTGGGTTGCGACTGGAAAAATTATTACAAGTCTTCTGCTAATTTTAACAAGCCTTAGGTTGGGCGGTCTGGTTCTCTCTGAAAACCAGGTCGTTTAGCCCAGCGTTTCTGTCTAGCCCGTCTTCGGGTCGTGACAACCACCACCCTCCTCCCCAAACACATCAGACTTTGTATCTCTATATTCAACTCCACTCTTTCTCCACCTCAGGCTCTTCCCTCTACCCAATCACCTCCACCACTTCCCACCATTCTTACTTCCACTCCAATTCACAGCATATTCAATCTTGATAGTGGACAGTAACCCATTAATTTTCACCCTATGCAAACACAATCCAAAGATGGCATTTTCAAACCAAAAGCTTTCACAACCACTAGCAATGTTGCTTCAACACCCACCACATTCCTCAGGCTTCCAAAAGCAAGTTATAGCTTGCTGCCATGTAAGACGAAATTGATACTTTGCATAAAAACCACACTTGGTTCCACTCCCTAGTGGTGCTACTCTTATTAACTGTAAGGGGGTTTTTCGACTCAAACTCAATAGTAACGGCTCTATAAATCATTAAAAGGCACGTTTCGTTGCAAATAAATACGATCAAACAAAAGGTATTGATTACGATGAGACCTTTAGTCTGGTTGTCAAACCCACTACTATACGAATTCCTCATTCATTGGCCTTTTCTCTTGGGTGGACTATTAGACAGCTTGGCATTAATAATGTCTTTTTAAATGGCAACTTAACAAAGACAGTGTATATGCAATAGTCTCCTAGGTTTGTAAGTCCTTCTCAACCCTCTTATGTCTGCCTATTACAAAAATCTTTATACGGCTTAAAACAATCACCCCATATGTGGTACACCAAATTTTACGCTGCTCTACTTCTTTGGGGTTTTAAGGCATGACAGTCGGATACTTCGCTATTCATCTTTCGGAAGAACTAATCCATTATTCTAATGCTTGTTTATGTAGATGATATTATAGTCACAGGGAACTCTACTTCACTCATTGACAACTTGATTGACTACCTAAACACCAAATTTGTGGTTCGCGACATGGGTTTATTTCACTACTTTCTTGGTATTTCAGTCACAACTACGGAGAACTGTTTGATGTTACATCAGTTCACATACATCACCGATTTACTTCTCAAGGCCAATATGAGTTCAAGTAAAGCAGTACCTACTCCTATGGTCTCTAGTGCTATTCTATCAAAACACTCGGGCACTCCTTTACCTGATGGCTCTCTTTATCGTAGCATTGTGGGTGCCTTGCAATACTGCTGCATTATACAACCGACATTGCCTTTGTCATAAATAAAGTTTGTCAGTTTATGAATGTGATATATTCCCTGTAGTTGGCAGAAAATACAACACACATAACACACAAAATAACAAAGTTTACAGACTTTTGAGAGGTCTGCTCTCTCCACAATTCACTGCTTGATTCTTAATGAATGCCTCCCTCTCCCATACAAACTTTCGAGAGGCCTGTTCTCTCCACAATTCACTACTTGATTCTTAATGAATGTCTTCCCTTTCACCTACATGTCTCTTTAAATAACTCACAGACCCACAACATTAATTTCCTTGTCCCCTGCACCCTTTATTTATTTTATGTACTATTTCTCCATTACTAACTAACACCACTAAATATTAAATGCTAACATCAAATGCTAACTTTGGGGACGTATCAGTACTGCCCGCCCAAAAATGTACCTTGTCCTCAAGGTGCATGAATTTTGTAAGCATTTTGTTTGAATCCTTGAGTTCATCGTTAATTAAATACATAGTAATTTTGTCTGCAATTTTAATCCTGTTGTGTTCCATCCAACCATGAGCAGCTTCCTTTTCATGAAAAATTTCCTCCCCTTGGGTAGCACCACCATGGGCAGCTTCCTTTGCAGTAAAACATTTCTCCATTTGTGCAGCACATTTTTGGGCATTAAAAAATTTCTCTCTTGGGACAGCACCACCATGGACAGCTTCCTTTTCGTTAAAAAATCCTTGGCACGCACCCTTTTGTGCAGCACCATGGGTAGCTTTTTCATTAAAAAATTCCTCCACTTGGGCAGCACCCTTCTAGGCAATGGGCAGCCCACCTGTCATATATTGGGCAGCCATATTTTCATTAAAAAAATTTTGGGTAGCTTAGGCAGCGTCTTCCTCTTCCTTTCCCAAATGTTTTCTTCACTCAGCAGCCCGCGAAAGAGCTGTTGTGTGAAGAGAGACCCACGCTCCCAGATGAACACCCCCTTCCTTCGCCCGAAGCTCACTGTACGACAGAACAGCGTGCATCTCACCGCGTGATTCCCCGGTGCGACTTTCGTCACACAAATTTCCAACGCGAGGTTCTTCGCATGCCCTGTTCAAAGATGCTAGTGTCATGAGTACCGACGCCATTTCAGCCCACAATGAGGCCAAACCTTGAGAAATTTTAGCACGAAGATTCCTCATCTCAGACCTGAAGTCATCACGAAATTGGCCAAGTCTGTCATCTTCAATCCCCTCGTTACCTTCGCCTCTGTCTATCCACAGTTTTGAAACTTCCTCTGATGACCTTGAAGCTTCAGTCAACAGCTTCCATTTCCCATAAAAAATATGCTCTGATACCATTGATATATCCCCTGTAGTTGGTAGAAAATACAACACAAATAACGCACAAAATAACAAAGTTTACAAACTTTCGAGAGGTTTGCTCTCTCCCCAATTCACTGCTTGATTCTTAATGAATGCCTTCCCTCTCCTATACAGACTTTCGAGAGGTCTGTTCTCTCCACAATTCACTGCTTGATTCTTAATGAATGCCTTCCCTTTCCCCTGCATGTCTCTTTAAATAACTCACAGACCCCCAACATTAATTTCCTAGTCCCCTACACCTTTTATTTATTTTCTCTACTATTTCTCCACTACTAACTGACACCACTAAATATTAAATGCTAACATCAAATGCTAACTTTGTGGACGTATCAGAATGCTCCTACTGATGTACATTGGACAATTGTAAAACGGATTCTTCAATACCTTCGGAGAACTACAAATCTCGATATATCTTTCAAGCTACATCTAACTTTGATCTATGCTGCTTCACTGATGCAAATTCGGCCTCTTGCCTTGACGATCGGAAGAGCACTAGTGCCTTTTGCATCTTTTTAGGACCAAATCTCATATCATGGTCCTCTGCCAAACAAAAGGTTGTTTCTCGTTCTAGTACTAATCATAATATCGCAGCATTGCAAATGGTGCTTTAGAACTTCTCTAGATCCAATCTCTTTTACATGAGATAGTTATATCACCCTTAGCTATCCCCATCATTTTTTGTGACAATTTCAGTGCGACTCACGTGGATTCGAATCCAGTGTTTCATTCAAAATCAAAACATGTTGAGATTGACTATCACTTCATTTGCAAAAAAGTTCAAAGTAAATCCTTGTCTCTTTTTTTTACTCCATCCGACAATCAAATAGCAGATACTCTCACAAAATCCCTAGCAACATCCAAATTTCAAGTTTTTCAGTCCAAGTTTCTCATCCAACGTCCTTGAGTTTGTAAGGGGATGTTAATGCATCATTTGTAAACTCTATTAGTGTAATTAATTGTACAGTTTAGCTTTTATTTTTCCAGGTGTATATACACCCGTGGTATGCACTGTAAAGTTTAGTTTTCCAATTCAATACAAACAGAATAGAAACAGCACTTTGAAACTCTCTTCCTTCTCGCAATCCACAAATCTCGACGATTGGCACTGGGCGTTCTAAAAATGGGTTATCAAGTCAGGTGAATTTAATAATAGACTACTACAAGTATTCAAGCCTTCCTTCTCCTTTTAGGGCCTACTCAAAAGAGAATCTAGCATTTCTTTATTGTGAATAACTGATGAAAACGACCCATCCATTTCAAACAAAGCTATTAGAAATAGGCTTGGTCAGCTAGAATGCGTATAATCCATATTGGAGATCTTTCAATCGATAAGAATGACCAAAATACTTTGAACAACATAAAATATATATCATTTTAAGACATCTAACACACGATGAATTATTTAATTGCAAAAACTAACATCTAAGAATGACATTGTTGTTTAATGAGAAAACACAAATGATAAAATTAGTTATCCGCGGAAGAATGTCATTGTTGTTTGGTAATGTTATTTACACACTTTCATCAGTTCCACTTGTTATTCTTCTGAAACCCTTTTCTCTCCACATCTCAAGTTAAAATGATAGGAAGTATTATGTTTTAACTTAATGTTGGCTTCATTTTTGGTAGGGACGGCATGGTAGATCCTTCCACTGTGTTTGGGATGCTTTTTAGCAGTGATATATTTGAAGATTATGTCGGTCAGATTGCTTTGGCCTCTTTGGCATCTGTAGACATTGAAGAAAACTGCAGGATCCGAAATTGCAGAAGCAGATAATTCAGGAAAAGTTGAAGGTACAGTTTTCCATCACATTGTCGAAAATGTTTTCAATAATGCATTCAATCACATAATCAATTACATCATCGAAAGTTCTTGAAAGCAGGCATTTCAAAAGGATAGAGAAGAGAGGCTCATAAATATTCTGAAAGATCACCTTCGACCATTTGTCGAAGGTCAAAGAGACGACTTTGTGAGATGGGCAACTGCTGAAGCTCAGCGTCTACCAATGCTGGTGAGTTTTCTCGATCTTTTCTTCTGAAAAACAATTATCTCTCTAGCAAATCGTAAGTTGTGTATCTCCTCTAGCATGTACTATTTTATTCTTAAAAGCTCAAACTTCACCTGTAACATGGGAAGATGATAATATCTTGTAAGGTCCAAATTAATGACAGTATTTTGTAATTTTCAAATTGGCGATGATTGAAAGGTGTAGGTTCAAGGAGAAAGCAGAGAAGGGAACTGAAGATAACAAAGATGTGATGCTTAATTCCCTTTGGCAGATTAATGTTGTTGTCATTGAGTCAACCCTCTCCAAAGCTAGCCAAGCTGTGAGTCGATGCAAATTATTTAGCATAATCTCCAAAGTTTCTGTTGCTCGTCAGAATGTGACTTGAACAACATATTGTGTTATCACCTCCGTATATTCATCTCTATTGCACTTGTTTATGCCTTGCTGACTAGTTGTCTAAATGTGCCAATAGAGAAAAGCCACGTGGCAAAAGCTTCCTGTTTCATTTTACTGATGGTGGAGATAAGTCATCCAATCATAGGAGATTCGTTAAAAGAGAAGAAGGCCTTTCTCTTGCTTTTCAATAGAAGCATCCAATGTTTGCTGATTCAAGAAAGTAACAACGCCTGAAACGATGGAGGCTTCTATTGCAGTGTACAAAATAAGTCAAAATGAACAAGTTCACTGTTAACAGCAGCAAATACCTTGGTTAAAAGCAGATTATTTGAGCCCAAGAAATGAAAAAAGAAAATCAAACAATAATGGAGAGAAATACTCGTAAAATAGGGGGGGCATAAGAGGAACTTTATAGGAAATAAAGAGGGAATAGTTTATGCAAGGGAGTGCTCTTTATTCTCAACCACTGTCGTTTGAGTGGTATTTGGTGGGTTGTCTTTGTCTTTTACTATAATTGAAAGCACTTGTCTTCTAAAATATTGCTTTTTTGCATTCGTGCCAACCTAATTTTCATCTTTTCAGCACATACATCATCATCTTCATCCACTACTAATCGAGCATGCTTTTTTTGTGTTTCCACAAAAGCCCTTTTGCATCTCAACATCGAATTCCGTTTCTTCGAGAAAAATTTATTATGTACAAAGAGTCGGTACTCACCCAAATAAACGGAATTAAATGTGGGATAGATTCACTTGGGATATCATGCATCAACGAAAGTTTTGAGTTTTTTTTATGTTCAAGGGCATTCGGTAATTTCCACTGGAGATTATGCTGAGTTCTATTATCTTAATGAAGAACACACATCAATCAACTACTTGTTAGACTTAGTGCCCCCTACAAAAGGAAAAGGGGCCTTCCTTCACTTTTCCATTTCAATATTTAAACTCAAAAGAAGAGACACTGCTTAATTACATGCCTTTTATTCTTATTTTTCTCAATCTTTAGTTTTATCTTTAAGACTGATTCCTGTCAACTAAATTTCCACTTCTTCTAAGAATGTGACAGAGATCTCCTCCATTTGAGTCTACATTTCCTCGACCTCGACATGCATTTCAACAAGTTGGTCTTCTTCTTCGTCTTCTTCCTCCTCATTTCAGCTTCACTTTTGTCAGCTTCTATGGCAGGTTGGATGTCTTTTATGTCGGTTTTGGGATTCTAACAGTCTAATTTGGCACGTTGTTCGTCTTTCTTACAGAAAAAAGTCACAGAAAGTAATGGAAGTTTTTGACAAAAGATTAGACATCAGAAATATGGAAAAAACTATCTACCTTCACTACACCATCATAAGAATCATATATTTTCATAAAGTATCAATAATTTCAAAAAGTTAAGATGTGGAGTTGAGTTAATGTAATTATTTGTACTTTTTATCGTACCCGAACCCCGAATGCTAAGAGTTGAGTGTATATTTACGAGGTTTTCTTTTTTACACTTCCAAGATATTTGAGGTACTTTATCGTCTGAACATCTGCTTTAGAAATTTGAAATCTACATTGATTGACTATGCAGGTCGCCCAGGTCATCAGTCTAGTAAGAAGCTTGCTAACGATGTGGTTTCAACAACCCAGGAGGTCAGTAAACTTGTGATTAGAATCTCTCTCTCTCTCTCTCTCTCTCTCTCTCTCTGAAGCAAGATGCCGTGTATAAAAAGCAGGAGATATCAAGGGATGATGGTGAATCTTCATCAACTCAGAGTGAAATGGAGACGATGATGATTCACGAAAGGGTTCTGAGAGTAAACACCAAAGACTATGGAAGATACGACCCATCACCAACGCTGGTGAAGCCACCTTTCAAGCTCATCCCTAATTGAACATGCTCGGCCTTTTTCTTACGTACCATTTTACTTCCCATGCAGTGTAGCCGAGCTTACTAATATTATAAAAATGACAATATGAAAATGAAAGATCAATACTATGATCATCTCCACAATATTGTAAAGATGCTAGTTTATAAAATTCTGTTTATTATATTAATTTTCTTAGGTTTTTGCAGGCTTTTAGTGAGTATGCCAAATGTCTAATATACTATACATTATGTATAATAGATATAAGCTTTGTCTATTCCATAATGTTTGCAGCGTCTTTCTTTCTTCAGCATTAAAATTTATCTTTCACCTAATATTATGACAATTATTAGAGTTTAGTGTGACCCGAATTCTAGTTAAATTGGGTGAGACCCATATTCAATATTAGGATTTGAATGTTCCTCTATATATTGTTGTTTGAGTCGCAAAACTCATGAATACCTTGATTTATTATTAGTGAATTTCTCTTCTGCTTGTGGTTTTTTTCTAAAAGAGTTTTTCACGTAAATCTCAATGTCTCTGTTTCGGTTTTTTCTTTTTCCATTTCACATTCAATTTTCGATAATTGGTATTAAAGTGGGGTTTAGAGTTTCTGTGCTCCGACATAACAAATTTTGGAGTTTACAATTTTTGTAAAACATTTGCAAATTTTGGAAAAAAAAAAGTTAAAAGAAAAAAAGGGAAATTTTGGTTGCTCGCGTTGCTATCTTCTTCAAAGAAGAAGACAACTCTAGCTGCATCACCGTCATCGTCCTTCTCTAAGGAGAGAAAAGTCAACACACAGGCGCCCTGCCTTCTACTAAAATGTTTGGCCGCTCTTCCGAACCCAGAGATCATTATTCTTTGGCGTCTTCTCAAGCACACAAAAACCATTGTTATTTTGTCATTTCGAGCAAAATCTTTTGTCGTCGATAGAGGAAGCCCTACCACTTGCTCCTTTCGATTAGTAACTTCATCGAATGTAGAAATTGCGGTCCATTGCTTCTCGATCTCTAACCTTCTCTTTGACTGTTGCGGGTTCTTTGTCTCTGAGCCGCTCGCAAGCACAGACTTGACCACCATCTCTGCCCAGTCGCCGACTGTCCGTCCCTGCCCAGTTGCTGATTGTCCATCTCTACTCATTTTCTGGTTGCGTGCAAAAGTCGTCCCCAGTTTCATTACCCGATCAACGACTCCGACTTGAGTCCTACCACCGAGCCAAATCTTTTGGCTGGAGATTTACTCTCAAAGTTTGAATTTTTCACAATTTGAAAATAGTTTCGTGGGATGTTTTAATTTTTGGAATTTTTTGGTGTTTAAATTTTGGATATTGGATTAACATATCTAAAAATTTTTGGGCTGATTTATTGGTTTGAAAATTACCTGATTATTTGGGCAAGTTCTATTAGGTTCTGAATTTTTTGTTATGATATTTTGAGTTTAGATATTTTTTTGTGAAATTTTAAAATTTTTGGGGGAGATGAGTTGATGCAAAACACAGATATTAGAGATTTGAGACTCGACAACAACGCGGAATTATCATAGAAATGCCATGGAGATTCAAGAGTATAGGAGCTTGACCCGAACCAAATTTGTTGATTGAACCAAAACTATCAAGTTCGATCTTTTTAAGTAACCACTTGAAGAAGATCAAGTTCTTTAATAAGGACTCAAGAAGAGAATTCCAAAGAATATCACACAAAACATAAGCTCAATTTTCATACATCTAAGTTGTGTTTCCAATGAAGCCTTACACTTGTTTAAATAGGCAAAAATTAGGTTGACCACAAGACATAATAAAATGAAAAAAAAAATTACCCAAAAGAAAAATTTTTTTTAGAATTTTGTGGGTGTTGGCCGTGGTGGCCTCGCGAAGGTCGCAGTGGTAGGATGGCGCGAGCGCTGGTGAGCAGGGGGCTTGGTAGGCGTGCATGCTAGCACGCGCTGGTGCTCGAGTTGGTGGGCGTGTGGTCGGTGAGGCGCGCTAGTAGGTGCGTGGACGGAGAGGCGCATTGGTGGGTGCGACAGGCACGTTGACAGGTTGGGCGCTTTGTTGCATGGGCTAGTTGGAACTTTTTTCCAATTTAGCATTATTTGCTTGCTTTCCATGTTTCCTTGGTCCCCCATCGCTTCTTCCTTAATACTTAGAACCATCATGAGTCTTTGCTTGTCATTTGATGGTTCTTTATCTTGAATTTCTTTGATAAAAAACATGTAAATTTTTGTACATTTTCTTTGTTCTGGATCTTGTCATTGGTCCTCCCATGTATTGCAATGGATCTTGGCTCTTAGTCATGATTTGGCTTTCACTGGATCCTTGGATTACATTATGAGTTCATTAAAATTTAATATTCCATTGTTGAATTAGAACACGATTTTTCTTTTGTGGAACAGGTGAAGATGCGAGACGTACTCGTACAGATGGAATTAGACGATGCATTGCTAAGGCTCGATAAAATGCCCACATCATGGAGTGAATAGGAGAAAATTTGTAAGGATCGAAAAACTCTATCTTTGATACATCTATATTTTTCAAATCAGATTTTGTAGAACATTCGAAATGAAAAAACTACTGCTGAATTATGGTTAAAATTGGAGTAGTTGTCTTTGAAAAAAACTCTTACTAGCAAGTTGCATTTGAAGCAACAACTTTATTCTCACTAGTTGATGGATGGAGTTTCTATTACAAAATACTTGACCACATTCAAAGAATTAATTTCAGATTTGGGAACTATGAGATGCAAGTATGATAAGGAAGATTTAGAGTTGATTCTATTTTGCTCATTGTCTGATTCAATTGATGCTTTCAGATATATGATTTTACACAGTAGAGAAAGTCTAATTCTAGAAGAAGTTTATGGTTGCTTATTATCAAAGGAGAAGATGAACCAGATTGTTGTTAAATCTGAGTCTCAAGGTGAGAGACTCATCGTTCGAGGAGTAACAAGAAAGTTAAACAACAAAGATAGTGATAATGTTAAGGGTTCAAAGAGCATATCAAATTTAAGAAACTGTGATAGAACCTAATACTTTTGTCAAAATTAGGGGTACATTAAATCTGAGTACCATAAATTGCATAATGAAATTAAGAGAGTTTCTAAGAAGGAAAAACTACCGATGATGTCCGGTGAAGTTGTTGTCCTAGAAGAAAGACCATGGCAATGGAGATCTTCTAGTTGTGTCACAAGAAAACTCAAAGCCAAAGAAAGATTGAATTCTGGATTCAGCTTGTTCATTTTATGTCTTATTTGACATATGAGACCATTTCAGAAAGTGATGTGTTGATGACTAATAACATACCTTGTATGATAGTTGGTACTAGTACTATAAGAATCAGAATGTTTGTTGGAGTTATGAGGACATTGGGTAACGTGCGACATGTTCCCAATTTGAAGAAGAATTTAATCTCGTAGAGTACTCTAGATTTAAAAAGGCACAAACACAGCGTTGTAGGTGAAGTTGTGAAGATCGGTAAGGATGCTCTCGCTATATCAAAGGAACACAATAGGTCTGCAAATTTGTTCTACAGTAACGAGTAATAAAGCTGCTAGATTTGTGAATTCTCTTTCTAAAAGATTGTTTGAGAAAACTCAAAAGAAGTCAGGTTCTTAAACAAAGTTCTAATTGGGATATGAATCTATATCAAAGTTGATACATTAGCTTATTACAATGTTCAAGGTAATGCAGTCGCCATCAATTTCATGTCAAAGTGGTATAAGAGCTTTGATTTTAAGAGTTTGTATTTCCAAGTGTGTCAAAACAGACTCTTTCTAGTTATTTTGCATCAAACAAAGTTTCTCTATTTTTTTTTTCAGAAAATTACAATTTTTGAGAAAAAGAAAAGGAGAAAAAAAAAAGAGGGGAACAATTATTCCCCCTACTTCGTCTTCTTCGTGAAGACTAGTTACTCTCTACCACACAGAAATAGCTGCCACCAATGATTCTCGATCAGCCAAGCAACCCAATTGTCCATTGAAGATCCACATTCCTCTGTCAACGATCTGCCATCTCCGGTCAGTGTTCTCCTTTTGCAAGTTGTCTTTCTCTTGGACAAGAAACCCATCAGCCAACCACATTGATTTAGAGCATAATTTTGTTTCCAAAGCTTTGATTTTTTAACGTTAATTTTAGATTCATAGTTTGGTCATGCATGCAAGAGTTTTGTTAGAAAAAAAAATTATTTTTCTAAAAATATCTAAAATTTTTGGATTACTTTTGGTTAAAAATTCAAATTTAGTTCTAATTTTGGTTAATCCAAACTTTAATTGTTTGAGATTTTTAAGGTAAATTTTTGAATTTGTGGATGAATTTTATTTGGAGCTGATTTGTTGTCATAGAAATATCTTAATTTTTAGATATCTTTTAAAATCTTATAATATATGTGATATTCCGCTTCAACATTTTAAGTGTGAATATTTTATTGAAGATAGTGGTTTTTAGGTAAGCTATGTTGTTGTAGAATGGATTGTTTTGGAGGCAATGAGATTGTAATATCCCGAATTTGTATATCGGATTTAAAATTTATAATTTGAAAAAATAATTGAAGATATTCGAATTAATCTAATAACTTATCGGGATATTACTATGCCATAATCAGTATGTTATAAATTAGAAAAAATTAATTAAAGTGATGAGGAAATAATAGTAACAAGTGGGATTAAAATAATTTAAGTTAAATGAGTTAAGTTAAATGGAGATAAGCCAAATTACTAAAATGGCCTTCGGCCATTTGAATTAGATAGAGAAAGAGAGAGAGAGAGAGAGAGAGAGAGAGCGGGTGAGGAAGCCCGAGAGAGAAATGGCGAGAGAAGAGGAGGAGCGATCGGGAAGGCCAATAGAAGGCGACGAGCTCGACGACGACGTAGGCTCGGGCTCAAAGGGTCGCCGGTGGCATTATTGTGTGTTTATTAGATTTAGGTTCTTTTAATGATATGTTCATACAACCCTTTTGGTTCTGTCGGTTCACTGATGAGCTGGCATGTCCAGTACTTCGGCTGGCACAATAAGGGATGTCCACGCGGCTCTCTTCTCTGTTGACTCATGTCCATCAGTGCACGTCTCCTTGGTTATAAATGAAGCACTGAATGGCAGTAGAAACGTAGTATGAGTGTTCTACCTTCTCGGGTGTGCTCTCTGCGAAAGGGCCGAGAGCAGTATGGGAAGAGGTGAGTTGCTAGGTGTGTGGCAGATGGAAGTGGGCTACTGTTTGGTGTTATTGGTGTTGTTCTGGATTGCAACAGTGAAGGAAAAGTGGCAAGGGAATGAAGGCCGAGTGTCTCTAGAGGAACGAAAAATTGGGATGAAGCTTCCTGTTTCTAGCTCAAGTATGTTGGTTCCTTCTTTCCTAAAATTGTAAAGTTATGTACAGATTTTTAATTGATGAGACTGCACTGTTGGATGTTTGGTTTTGCTGTGGGTCATTGTTGTTTGAAATCTAGCATATTGTTGATACAGTCTGGTTCTACCAAATTGGATAAATCCTCTATGTCTTTACTGCTTTAGTTCATTTTATATCGATAGTTGTCTTGAGGATTTTGAATGTGTATTCCACGGTTTAACATGTAGAAAGCAGCCCTGTTATGAGTTGTTTTGTTAATGATATTATAGTTATGTTCTGTCACATGAAAAGTTGGGCTGTTTGGGTTGTGAACTTCTATGTTCATTTGAGTGTTGGTAGTCTTTGGAATTAGACTCTGTTGGTTGTTGAATACATATTCTGCAGTGAATGACTTTTTGTGGGTTGCGATATATGATGTTGTCTCGTTTGGACAAAACATAATGCATTTTGTGTTAATATCTTCTATCGCGTTGGTTGGTCATTAACTATACGGATGATGTCCTCTATTAAATGATACTCTGATAAGGACACTAGATAGGCATTAATATAGATTATTATTAAGTGTTCTTGATTGGTAAACTATATCTTGAATTGAAATGCATATATTGTGCATATTGATCATTATTGGCTATGGGCAATATGGTTTTAGAATAAAATATTCTTCGTCAATTCTGTAACGTTAGTTTATCATGACACATTGATGGAATGAGCAACATTGTAAGGTTATTGCTATTCCGTTATTGTTAAGGTCTTGGAATTGGTATTGCAAGGTCATTAAGTGATAAGGTTTAGGGGATTGTGTTATTAATGCATAGTTGTTATGATTTTGAAGGTACGAAGAAGAGAAAAGAAACAGAAACACGTTATGGCGCCATGTAAGTATACTTACTGTGCCTTGGTCTTTGGACCCTACGTCACAAGAATTAGGTTTGTATGTTGTGTGTTTATTAGATTTAGGTTCTTTTAATGATATGTTTATTAGACATTATTGCATATAGGGTTGTATGAATCCACGTTCATATTGTATGACATAATAATATATGTAAAGGGCGTGTGGGGGTTCGGGATGATAATGACACCCCATGAGTTATAATGAAATGGAAATGAAAATATAAATGAAACGATGAGATAGAAAATAGGTTAAAGACATGGGGTTGAGTGTTCATTGTCTCCTGTTCTGAAATCTCCAACGTTCTCAGAACAAAAAGTACATACGGCATGAGAAAGCAATGAGATGTTATATGTAATTACTTGGCCACAGCTTCCTCATGTCCCACAGTGTTTGTCATGTATGTACTTCGGCTTAAATTGCATCGTATGGTCATGCATTGCATTTTATTTCATCTTATCACTTACTGAGCATTAGGCTCATTAGTTTAGGTCTTGTGATGTAGGTATGAACAAGCAACAGATGAACAGGTTAAAGACAGTTGATGGCCGGATTGCACGGGTGGATCTTATGGCTGGCTAGGCTAAAGAATTAAAGGAAAAGTATTTGAAAAAGAATTTTGTAACTTATTTCTTATGCTTTAATGTTTTGTTTTTATTCCGCTGCATTTTCTATAAAGAATGTTATGGTTTATGAAAGTAAGTTAAGAAAGATGAAAGAAAATGGGTAAGAGTAAAAGTAAAAGGTTTTATCGATCAAATTTTACGAAGAAAAAGACTCTGATGTTTTTACGAAAAGAAAGTTTTAAATTTTACGCATTTTAAAAATGTGGGATGTTACAGTTGGTATCAGAGCATCCCGGGTTTTAAAAACGATTCTGTATACTGCCTACCAGCACAAGCTTCAACGTGGCAATCTCCATCAACTGTAAGTATGGTATTAATTGCTTTTCTCATTATTAAAAATGATTGTTAGGTAATTGTTTTGCCTTGTGATTGATGGAAAGGAATATGATCAGGAATGTTGTAAGTGATAAAGAAATCTGATGGTTGCCTAAGTTGGCGGGACAAGAAAATTTTTTTCATTTGGACATTATTTGGAATTGTTGTAATTGATGTAAGTGATCGTAGCTTTCTTTGGATAGAATAGACTGATAGATATGACAAAAGAGATGATACTGGAACTGTTTGGGATTTTGAGTGCAGGAATTAGCTTTGGGGGAGCAAAGAAATGGGGGAGACTCAGCCCAAAATTTTCTAAATTGAAGAAAGGGTATAAGTGGAAATTAAACTTTTGCATGAACTAGCTAATTCGGTTTGGTCGTCTACACTATAAGGACTTCAGATATAAGGAATTAGGATAACGTACTATTCTAGGTTGAAACGAAGAAATTAATCGAGTGTTGCTTCTTGGATAAATAAAAATTTGTTATTGAATTGAAGATTTGGAAATATTTCGCGAGGTCCGCGTTAAGTTGAAAATAATATTCTACTATTTGGGGTAGTTTAGTAGAAATATAAATGGACTATAAGGCCTGTGGTAGATTTGGTTTAAGTTCACTATCCTGAGTAGAATCCGCACAAAATAACCAAAGATGTGATTACAAGGATACGAATAAAATTAGAAAAGAGCCATTGTAACAAAGATTTTCCTCACACAATAATTACACACACAATAAGGACTTACTCAGCTTTAGCTGCAAGGAAAAAATGCAAAGTGTGAGGTTAGGACGAATTGGGGCATTATTTTTGTGTCCTAAATCTCCAAGCTGTCCAGGTACAGACGCTGGACTGTCCAAGTGCGGACAAAGCGGACGATGACAGGGTCATCCGAGTCGAATCTGTCCTAATTCTGGGACAATTCGGATGCAGCGGACGAGGGAGGGACGTGACAAAATGGTGTTCGATATGCATCTGTAATATTTCTGGGAACATTCAGACGATGCGGACGAGTCAGGAGGACGCCTCCTGGCGTCTGAATAAGTTGAGCGGATGGTACAGACGAAGGACTGGGGACGCGAACTCTCGTCCCAAAGTGATTGCGGACGACTACTGATGGTACTGAGGACAACAAACTGCGTCTGAAAGGTCAAAATCGTCCGAAACATTTGTTTACATCTGAAGTTTTTCTTATCTTCTCCTAGAGACACGTCTTTGACGTCCTTGGAGTTAGGTGAACTCCAGGAGGTTTAACCTCACTCCCTTGAAAGTGGAAGTGACTCCACACGGCTTCATCTCATGCATTATTGGCATGGTTGATTTAATACAGATACTAGTTGTACAAGGATTTGAAGCACTGATATGTAATGAGGTAACGATGTGGAGGAAAATTGTGATGGAGCAAAATGGTTAGAAAGTCTATGTTAATGAGACTAAGTAGGATTTCAAAATTTCTTTTTGTAAATTGACAAATTCAGAGAAGGAAATAGATTTGAATTCGGAAACGGAAACAGTAACGAGGATGAAAAGGTCAATAATGAACTTCAACTTTTGTTAAATTCAGTTAGAGAAATGGGTGAAATGATTTGAGATTCTATTTCTCCACTACAATAATGGTTGGAGTGTATTAGGCTTGGACAGTGTATGGTGGTATTCTATCAGCAATATGGTGCTTGTAGTATATGTATGCATTTAGTTCGAATTGACGGTGACAATGTTCAATGATTTTTCTCATCTTTTGTGAAATAGTACAAACATTGGAGAAATGAAGAATGAGTTAGTTGAAGGTAGAGTGAACCCTATCAATAGACTAACAGAAGTATTAGAGTGTTGGATTTCAAATTATGGGATATATTAGAAATTGAGAAGAACAAAGAAATGAGGAATTGATGGTTTCCAAATATTTAAAGGACAAAAAGGGTTCCGATGACCAAAGTGGAAGGAGGTGATTAGGATCCAATGACCCATCAAGCTTGAAAGGCTAGAATCAAGTCATGAACAAGATATTTAAGTACAGCAATGTCAAAGAGCAAGTGAACGATTAAAGAAAATTCACATGTGTTAAGTTTGAAGTCATGATATTCAGAGAGAAGTTAAGGAAAGTTGCTATGTGAGGTAATCTGAGAGAATATCACAAGGACTCGGAAGACGATGGAGCCGCTCAACTATGTCAAATTGAAATAATATCGGAAGTAAAACATGAGAAAATGAGAAGCGTATGCAAGCAGACATAGGACGTCAAAGAGAAAACGTAAGATCTTTCAAGAGCTAAGCATTGTCAAAGGTGTAAAAGAAACCATTTTAAGAGATATCTTGCTAGCTCAAAACGATGTTTTACATGAGGTATGAGTAAGAAATGGACAAGTTTTGGTTTAAGGAACATAAATGGTTGCTCTAAGAGTATATGTTATTGGAAATGATAAGAATAAAGATGAAATGTTATTTGGTAAAGACAAGATTTTGGAGGACTTGGATCTTCAAGTTATGCACATTGCGGCGGTTTGATAGAAATTATAAATTTGGACAAAAGTATTTCTTTTACGACAAATGAAGTTAATTATTTAATCATTCAGATGTGACATAGGAATATCTGCTGCATTTGGTGCTTTACAGAAGTGAAAAGTGATATAATCCTTGGACGTTTCGTGTAAGCGTAGGTTACGATAAGTTACGTTGAGTTTTAAATTAAAGGACTCATAACATTGAGCAAATTTCGAGGACGAAATTTCTATAAGGAGGGAAGATTGTAATATCCCGAATTTGTATATCGGATTTAAAATTTATAATTTGGAAAAATAATTAGAGATATTCGAATTAACCGAATAAGTTATCGGGATATTACTATGCCATAATCAATATGTTATAAATTAGGAAAAATTAATTAAAGTGATGGGGAAATAATAGTAACAAGTGGGATTAAAATAATTTAAGTTACATGAGTTAAGTTAAATGGAGATAAGCCAAATTACTAAAATGGCCTTCGGCCATTTGAATTAGATAGCGAGAGAGAGAGAGAGAGAGAGAGAGCGGGTGAGGAAGCCCGAGAGAGAAATGGCAAGAGAAGAGGAGGAGCGATCGGGAAGGCCAATCGGAGGCAACGAGCTCGACGGCGACGTAGGCTCGGGCTCGAAGGGTCGCCGTGAACGAGGGAGCATCGGACGACGACGTTGTACGATGATTGACTGCGAGCTGGCCTCGGCGTGGGACGATTTCGAAATGGTGAATCGTCCGTGAAAGTAAGTCTCGTTTCACTATGTTCCGTGTTTTCTCCCTGACATTGGATGGATTCCGGCCAAAGTGTGGCCGGAGTTGCTTTGGTTGATATGGGCAGTGACGAATGGGTGATGACAGGGGTTGTTTGGTTTTGTCAGTTCACTGATGAGCTGGCGTGTCCAGTACTTCAGCTTGCACAATAAGGGATGTCCACGCGGCTCTCTTCTCTGTTGATTCATGTGTCCAGCTGTGCACGTCTCCTTGGTTATAAATGAAGCACTGAAGGGAGGTAGAAACGTAGTATGGGTGTTCTGCCTTCTCGGGTGTGCTCTCTGCGAAAGGTCCGAGAGCAGTATGGGAAGAGGTGAGTTGCTAGGTGTGTGGCGGATGGAAGTGGGCTACTGTTTGGTGTTATTGGTGTTGTTCTGGATTGCAACAGTGAAGAAAAATTGACAGTGAAGGAAAAGTGGAAAGGGAATGAGGGCCGAGTGTCTCTGGAGGAACGAAAAATCGGGATGAAGCTTCCTGTTTCTAGCTTAGGTATGTTGGTTCCTTCTTTCCTAAAATCGTAAAGTTATGTACAGATTTTTAATGGATGAGACTGCATTGTTGGATGTTTTGTTTTGCTGTGGGTCATTGTTGGTTGAAATCTAGCATATTGTTGATGCAGTCTGGTTCTGCCAAATTGGATAAATCCTCTATGTCTTTACTGCTTTAGTTTATTTTATATCGATTGTCTTGAGGATTTTGAATGTGTATTCCACGGTTTAACATGTAGAAAGCAGCCCCGTTATGAGTTGTTTTGTTAATGATATTATAGTTATGTTCTGTCACATGAAAAGTTGGGTTGTTTGGGTTGTGAACTGCATGTTCATTTGAGTGTTGGTAGTCTTTGGAATTAGACTCTGTTGGTTGTTGAATACATATTCTGCCGTGAATGACTTGTTGTGGGTTGCGATAGATGATGTTATCTCGTTTGGACAAAAGATAATGCATTTTGTGTTAAAATATTCTATCACGTTGGTTGGTCATTAACTATACAAATGATGCCCTCTATTAAATGATACTCTGATAAGGACACTAGATAGGCATTAATATAGATTATTATTAAGTGTTCTTGATTGGTAAACTATATCTTGAATTGAAATGCATATATTGTGCATATTGATCATTATTGGCTATGGGCAATATGGTTTTAGAATAAATTATTCTTCGTCAGTTCTGTAACGTTAGTTTATCATGACACATTGATGGAATGAGCAACATTGTAAGGTTATTGCTATTCCGTTATTCTTAAGGTCATGGAATTGGTATTGCAAGGTTATTAATTGATAAGGATTAGGGGATTGTGTTATTAATGCATAGTTGTTATGATTTTGAAGGTACGAAAAAGAGAAAAGAAACAGAAACGCATTATGGACGCCAGGTAAGTGATACTTACTTTGCCTTGGTCTTCGGACCCTACGTCACAAGAATTAGGATTGTATGTTGTGTGTTTATTAGATTTAGGTTCTTTTAATGATATGTTTATTAGACATTATTGCATATAGGGTTGTATGAATCCACGTGCATATTGTATGACATAATAATATATGTAAAGGGAGTGTGGGAGTTCGGGATGACAATGACACCCCATGAGTTATAATGAAATGGAAATGAAAATATAAATGAAACGATGAGATAGAAAATAGGTTAAAGACATGGGGTCGAGTGTTCATTGTCTCCTGTTCTGAAATCCCCAACGTTCTTGGAACAAAAAGTACATACGGCATAGAAAGCACATGAGATGTTATATGTAATTACTTGGCCACAGCTTCCTCATGTCCCACGGTGTTTGTCATGTATGTACTTCGGCTTAAATTGCATCCTATGGTCATGCATTGCATTTTATTTCATCTTATCACTTACTGAGCATTAAGCTCATTAGTTTAGGTCTTGTGATGTAGGTATGAACGAGCAACAGATGAACAGATTAAAGACAGTTGATGGGAGGATTGCACGGGTAGATCTTGTGGCTGGCTAGGCTAAAGAATTAAAGAAAAAGTATTTGAAAAAGAGTTTTGTAACTTATTTTTTATGCTTTAATGTTTTGAAAAAGAGTTTTGTAACTTATTTCTCATGCTTTAATGTTTTGTTTTTATTCCGCTGCATTTTTAATAAAGAATGTTATGGTTTATGAATGTAAGTTAAGAAAGATGAAAGGAAATGGGCAAAAGTAAAAGTAAAAGGTTTTATCAATCAAATTTTACGTATTTTAAAAATGAGGGATGTTATAATTTATTTAAAAATGAGGGATCTTTAAATTTGATCGTCCATTAATGGATTGAAATTTGATATTTCGTTATGAAAGGCCAATGATAGTAGTAGAATTGTAAAATGTTTTGAAAAACAAATTGGATATGGCAGGTTAAGATATGAAATACACTCACTTAATTCTGGATGATATTTGTGGGATTTGAAGATGTCATTAACATAGTTTAAATATTATTTGAACCTGGTTAGCACAGTTGCTAAATTTACTCTTAAGAACTTTTAGAGCTAGATGATCTATATCTTTCTTTGGGACAGGTAGGTGTGCCCACATTGCACATTTTCTTTAAGGGTGTGGAAGGTGACGTATTGAAGATTTAAAAATTGATTCATTGCAACAAAATTTGCTCCGAGATTGAGATTGTCAAAATTTAGGGTTTTGAAGTCGTTTTTTATTTGCTAAGCAGATGAGCACGCGATATGTATCTTATTCATAAAATTCATATCAAGGTATAGATTGTTAGAGTTTGGTGTGACCTAAATTCTATTGGGTTAGGTTGATGAGCTCCTATTGTAAATCTCATTTAGGGTTTTGTTTTTTCTATAAATTTATGTAAGATTGAGTTACAAAACTTTTAGCTGTATTTCGATATTCATAGTGATATTATTCTCCACTCGTGGTTTTTTTCCTATAAAAGATTTTTCTACCTAAATTCTGGTGTCCCTCATCATATTTTCTTTTTTCTGGTTATCATTCGATTTCTAACATAAATGATCATTCATTATATCTCTGTTGGGTTATCTTTGTATTTGTATAATTTTCTATAAACTTCTTTTAAAAAAATGTTTGGATGACTAATTAACGAAATTGATTGTAGTTTCAAATGATGATATGATGAAAACACTCTTAGTAATACCCCGGAACTAATTTTCCGTGTACGCGATGTGGAGAAAATTGTATAATTCATTGCACATCAATACTTGGTTAATTGTGACATTTAATTATGGGGAAAGATTTCGAGGTAAAAAGTTAAGTAGAGAATTGTGAGAAAAACGCTATCTTGGGCGTTTTCGGACACTTGCGGATGACGCTGAGGATAAGTCATATCATCCACAAATGGTTGGGACGTCACCTCGCTCCTTGGGATGACTTAGGGCAAGATTTTGCGTCCTGACTTCACTGTATCATGGAGTTTTAGACGAATACAGAAACATGCAGACTCGATGGGTGGCGCCCAAATTAAATCTGTAAAAATTCTGGGAACTTTTGGACGCTTGCGGACGAGCACGAACGAGGGGTAGGTCTCGTCCGACTTGAATCTGTCCAAATTATGGACAGATGCAGACGATACATGCTGACGCCAAACGACGTCCGAAGGTCGACTGTGGATGGTACGGACAAGGGTGGGGACGTCAATCCCCGTCCGAGATCGCAATTTGGCCTATGGATTTTACTCATGTGGACGACTATAGATGAGATCAATGCATCCGCACTCCTCCGGAAGACCCCAGATCTGCGTAAATTTAGGGATTTAAGAACCGATCGTTTGTCATGTAGTCCATAACTACACGATCTCCCGAAGACTAAAATGCCTCCAGACAACGAAATCGTCCTCCAGGCTGTAGCTCCAGCTCGTCGTAGCCCAGCCACCTCCCCTCTCCTACTCGAATGATCACAACTAGTAAGCCTTTCCTTTTAACCTCCAGCTTACTCCTTCCAGAGGAGTTCATTTCCTCCCTTGTGTTCTTCTTCTCCTTCGTTCAACTTCTTCTTCTCCTCTGGTAGGTGATTGGTTGCTGGTAGTTGGAGTTTCCTACTGTCCCTATTAATTTCTTTAGCACTTAGGTGAGGATATGGATAGTCTTTGGCTTGAGGAAGCCCTACCCAGAAGTAAAAATGTGTGTGTGCGTGTGTGTGATGATTTTTAACTGCAATTGTAAACTTCTAAATTCCCTAGATGGCTTTAGCGTTCGTAATTATTTCCTTTGGATGCTCTGTTCTATTGCCTTATTTCTGCTGTTTCCAATTTTATACTTTTGCTTTGTTCCTTTGCTTCATTACAATATGTATTTACGATCGTTGGATGTTAAGTTTGAGAACACTAAGCCTATTTGACGTCAAGTTTGGCAAAGTAGAGTGGTGAGCTAGTGAATCTATGTAGACTGTCAAAAATGAACAAGACATAAATGTTATTCTGTAACTCTTTATATTCTGAGCATGCTTACTCCTTTGTTCCTTGTTTACAATACCTTTGCTATGACTATTGAACCTGTTAACTGTAGTACTCTCGCTGTGTTTTCATTGTGATGTTACCTGTCATAGAAGCATGTGATTTTAAATTCCATATCATCACTTACTATCTCCGCAAGTACCCTTCACTATTGTTACAAGCATGTTCTAACTATCTATTGTAAAATAAATCTTTAATCATGATAACTATGTCTTGTTGATTCTCCAGCATATTTAGTTGAACCTCCTAACTGTTACTTGTATGTTGATCAACTATTAGCTTTTGGATATGTCAATTTCTCATTACTTTCCTAGCATGATTGTAAGCATATTCCTTGGCTATTCGTATATTATTGATTGTCAATTGTCTAAGCATGCTGAATTTCATCTACTTGTCAAGTATGCTAAATGTCATATTAATCTTCCTGAGTGTTAAATTGTATTACTAAGCCTGCCAATCATTGTGAAACTTTCAAGCATGACAAATTACTATTAGTTATCTAAAGTTCCAAGCATTGGTTAATCACTTCTTATTAACCTTTAAGCATGTTAACTATTGCTTAGTTAATCGTCAAACATGCAAATTAGTTATCATTGAATTTTCACGCATGTTAATGACCCCCGTTAATCTTTGAACATGTTAACCCTCACTTAATTAATTTTCGAGCATGTCGGTAACTATTACTGTCTCATTTGCTTACTCATCGAGCATGCTTTGATTGTTTCAAATTCTCGAGGCCGGCTAGATTTACTATCTTTGTTTAAAGGGATGTTTTATTCACTGTTCCTGTATGTTTTTTTCTTATAGTTGCCCGATAATTATACTTTCACTTTTTGTATGTATCTTTAATTCCGCCTGTTTGCGTATTGAGCTGCCATTTCCTCTAAATTACTGTTGTTACTTTATTGCACTTTGGTTATTGTTGTTTACTTTCCATATGTGCGTTGTTTAATTGTCATCGTGCATCATGCTAATAGAAACCTATAGGGGGTGCCACCCCGGGTGGCACCCACATACAAGGAGGGAGGAAAAATGCTAATAAAGGAAAAAGGAAAACGAAAAGGGAGTTGGGGGGCGGATGGGTAGCGTATCTAGTCTGCGGATAGGCGAACCCCTTACCTTACCGGGAACGGGGACCTAATCACAAGTAGAAGGTTAGATACGGTTAACTATTACATCCCTTATGAGCGAGGATCTCCAGCTCGAAGTACATGTAAAAAATGAATGAATGAACGAACGTAATGAATGGTTGGTTTGGGTGGCCCCCCATTACATAAAGAATTAAATAGAGACATAACATAAGCATAAACCCCATTTGCTTTACTAGGCCATTGGCTCACGTCCTTACTTGTGGTGTAGGTAACGAGATGATAGTACTAGAAGTGGAAGAGGAAGTCTTCCCCGTGGAGCCTATGGTGTATCTGAAGGAAACGCAATAGGAGTAGATTGGTGGCTCAATAAAAAGGAGAAATATGTATTTTTGTGAGAGTTTAAGGGTAAACATGTTTTTGTAAAACACTAAATTATTACCCTTACTCTGTTTTGGAAAGGTGACATATTAAACCCTGAACTTTGACTTATGCTTTGAGTAATATTTTCGTTTAAGGAATGTTTTAAATAAATTATATTTTTATTTTGCTTCCGCTATATGTTGCAAACAGATTTAAATAATTTTTGCCTTCCACAGCTTAAATGAGTATTAAGAAATGTGGTGGCGACCGAGATTTTAAACAAGCACTGTGATACAAATTTCAAATTGATCTCAATAGTTTTATGATTTTGGTTTTGGAAAAAAATCTCAACTATTTAATAAAAGAGTTTTAATTTAACGCATTTTTTGAGAAAATAAAAAGGTAAAGATAAAAATCTGTGTCGTTACACTAATTTCTATTTTAAAAATTCAAAAACTAGCGAGCATAAATATCTTTAGAGAAAATTAATATAATGTTGTTGTAACTGCTACTTTTAGTAAAGGGAAATTAACAAAACAACCACCGAACTATGATATTAATGACAAGTCAACTACTAAATAATGTTTGCTAACAAATAAAACACTCAACTATGAAAAATGAACAATACAAATATCGCCGTTAACATGTTGAAAGAAACGTTAGAAACGAGAAGACTTTCCAAAATAGAAGATTTCTAGTTAACCTATTCAAAATCGATTTGATATCAAAATAAAATTCCTAGTTAATTATTTGTTGAAAAATCAATGTATTCCAACATAAACATGTTTCCAATCCATTAAGGAAACTCGCCAAAAAATTGATTTTAAAAATGTTAACCTGTTTGAAATCGATTTGGTTATCAAAATAGAAGATTTTCAGTTAATTATTTGTTGAAAAATCAATGTACTTCAAGCTAGACATGTTTTTGTCCCACTGAGAAAATTCACTGAAAAATCAATTTTAGAAATATTAACATAGTCGAAATCAATTTTGGTATCAAAATGGAAGATTTCTAGTTACAGTTTGTTGAAAAATCAATGTACTCCAAACTATATATGTTTTTCATCCATTAAGGAAACTCATCAAAAAATTAATTGTTTGCTACACTGAAGAACGACAAAGAATTCAGCAAATGGAGTAGAAAGTGTATTTTTCACTGCGGAAAGAGTTCATTTTCGTAGTGAAAAGAAAGTGTTCTGTAGCAAAAGTCCTTGACCTTTCCACTGCAAAAATAAATTGAAATTTTTAATAGAAAACGTGACAGTTCTATTAATTTCTCATAGTTGAGTGTTTTACTTGATAGTGAAAATTGTTTAATGATTGACTTGTCTTTGATGTCATAGTTCAATGGTTGATTTATTAATTTTTTTCTATTAAATAAATGAAAGGGTATAATTTTAAATTAATTAATTAATTTATTTTTCTTTTTATGAAATGGGTTACCATCCCTTCTTTTTAGGGGATCACATCCCTTCAAACTTCAACGTTTGGTGGGTAGAGTGGAACTCATAATTTCTCTTACTTGTGTCAGAGCATAGAGAGAGAGATCGGAAGGGAGAAGAAATTCTAAGGAGAAATTTTGCTAAACTACTTACATCAATGTTTTACCTTCTACGACATGGAATGTCAGGGGAATTTCATGATTTATATCTTTGACTGTGATTCTGTAATGCCCTATTTTCCGTTACATAATTAAGTAAGGATAAATGAGAAATTGATTGGGATATAATGTTATCGATTATTGGATAATTATTGATGATTTATTTTGGAAGTCGAATTGAAGAATTTAAATTGGGTCGATAATTATCATCAAGTAATATTCGGAGAAAAGAAAATTGGAATTAAGATGAAATTATTTAAAAGGAAGAGAAATGAAGTAATTATTTACAAGAAGAAATGAAGAATTAATTATATGGAAGAAAAATTAATAGAGGGAAGGGTGAAGGAGCTGAACTGGTTCAGCTTGTGATCCGGTTCAAGGTTGGTCGATCAAATGAAAAACAAAATGGGAGAAATTTTAATTTGGCCCCTGGTCTTTCACGGCGAATAGAAGAGAAATAGGGAGAGAGAGGGAGATCAAGAGAGAGGAGAAGGCGACTTCGGGAGGCGACTGACGACGGTGAGGCTCAGGTCCGCGTTGTCCAGCATGCTAGCTACTGGCGACGTCTACAGGCAATGAGATGAATGGCGGGCTTGGGCTCCACAGTTTTGGTCGATCGGAACCTCGGGGTTGCGTCTCTCTTCGTGGTTGTCCAAGGTAAGTGTTCGAATGGTTGATTGTTGAGTAACTTAACTCTGTGATGAACGATTCGGTGAACAAATCGGTGATGATAGTGATGGCAGGGGTGATCGGTGAAGGCTGGAGGCAGGGCTTCGGTTCGCTGGAGATTTGGATTGGTCCGGTCTGTTGGTCCACAAATGAACCGGTTTATTTCTTCTCTCGAAACGATTGCGGCTTCCACATGGCCATCGTGTATTGGACCACCTTCCTTGAATTATGTGATGTTCCAGCCTTCTCTGCCTATATAGGTATGCAGCAGTGGGTGGATACGGAAGGATTCTATTCTCTGTGTGTATTACTCTGTGAGTGATTGTGAAGAAGTGCTGGAGATGGAGGAAATGGCCGAGTGTTAGAGCTCCTGGACTCGGGTGTTTTCTTCTGAAGGCCATGAAGGTGAGGTTCCTTCATTTTTGGATTTTATGAGTCTGTAATGCTAGTGTATACAATTCTGAAGATTTGTATTCTACTGTTTGGAATTATGGAATGTTGGACTGTATTTTGTTGATGAACGATATAGCTGTTGTGGGTTGACTCAGTGACTTACATATATATCCTGTGATTGTCTTCCTCTGTAGGTTTTGTTGGTAGTGTTGTAGCTAGACAAATATTCTGTAGGAATGATTAATTATTTGGGTGATCTGTTGGAACTAATATTGGTTGGAAATATGCCTTGTTTATTGGATTTTTGATAATTGTATGTTGGGGATTGTTTCTGCATGTCCAGGTTCAATGTTTTGTTTAGTAGTTAGATATAATTTCTTGTTGGGTTTGTTGGTCACTGTGGGAAAATAGTAATTAGTTAAAGGAAGATTTTGTGGTAAAAAGAAAGTATTAGACTGATGTTTTGGATCAACATGTTGGATGATTATTCTTTGTTGTTGTGATAAGCTTTGGTTTGACATATGCTTGTTAATGTTTCGTGATGTTGTTGGTCTAAAGTATGTTAAGTTTAATATTCTGAATGGATTGTTGGACGTAGAAACGTGTTGGATTAATATTCTGGATTGATTGTTGAATGTTTACTGCTGTGATTGATTTTGGATTAGCTTCTAGTTGTTTGTCTGGGATGATTTATCTGCTGTCGTGTTATTAAGATAAAAAAGGATAGATAAATGTGCTCTATTGATTATCGTCTGGACAACTGTGAATATATAGGAGTCACAATTATTATCATTAAACAATTGTTATTGTACGGTATTGTGAAGTAAATCCTTTCTATTATCAGGTCACATTGATAGAATGAGCAACTATTGTGGGTTATTGTTATCTTGTTGCACATGATAAGTTATTGAAATTGTTATTGCAAGGTTGCTAAGTAATTATGTTGACTAACAAGATTTGTTACGCGTTAAGGTTTATGGAAATTCAGTGATTGTTATTAATGAATAAATATCGGTTAAATTGGATAATTGTGATTTAAGTTAAAAGTATAAATTAAAGTTATTCGTTTATTAACATTGGAATTAATGAAGGTAAATTAATAGAAATTCGTTAAGTGATAATTTAATTATTAAATAATAAACAAGGAATAACGGTATCAAGTTAAGATTTATTATTGATAAAAATATTAATAAATAAATGATAATTATTTTGAAGGTATTAAAAGGGAAGAAGGACAATGTTAATTTCTGAACCGCGCTAAGGACGCCAGGTAAGTTGATACTTAAGGATCCCAAGTAAGTTGATACTTACTGTGTTTTGGTATTCGGACCCTACATCGCAAGAATTAGGATTGTATGCTGTGTGTTTACTAGATTTAGGTTCTTTTAATGATATGTTTACTAGACATTTATATCATCATATAGGGTTGTATATATTCACGAGCATATTGCATGACATAATTAATATATGTAAATAGGCGTGTGGGGGTTCAGGTGAATTGGTGACTTTCCATATGGTAGGATACTCCCATGTAAGGAGCAATGTGAGAAGAGAGTTAGCTGTGTGAAATCTAGGGTTCACTTTTCCCCCATTCTGAAACCCTCAACGTCTAACAAAAGTGAGGATACCGGCATGTGGAACACTCCCGATGGATATATCTCCTCGTCGGAGTGACTGGTTAGGTCACATGACCCTAGGGAGTATTCCACCCTGACTTCTGAAGAGATACGGTTCTCTTCTATAATGCATTGTATGATCATGCATATCATCTGCATTATATTTCATTCTATCACTTACTGAGCATTAGGCTCATTAGTTTGGTCTTGTGATGTAGGTATGTACAAGAAACAGGTGAACAGGTCAAAGACAGTTAATGAAGGATTTGCATGGGTGGATCTTGTGGCTGGCTAGGCTAAAGAATTTAAAGGGAATTTAATTGTAAAAAGGGTTTGTAAATTATTTAATATTCTTTAATGCTTTGGTTTAATTTCGGTGGGTTTTATAAAAAGGATTTTATTACTCCTTCTGCAATTGATAAATGTATTAAGTAAAGAGTTTTAACGATCGGGTTTTATAAAGGAAGAATACTCTGATGTTTATATAAAGAGAAAAGTTTTAAATTTCACACAATTTTTAAAGTAAATAAAACCTGGGTCGCTACAGAATCAAAAATCCTTTTTTGAGAAGATCAAGACTTTGATTCAGTCTAGAATACCAAGAGAATCATGGTCTAGATGTTGATCTTGGAAGGAATGTGGAATGCAAAAATTTCTCTTGTATCTGTTAAATGATTTTTGTTATTTTTTGTGCAAGATGAGATTTGTAGACTTAAAATTATGATTTACAGATGAAAATCATTGTTGATTCATAGATATAGGTTAGAATTAGTCAAAAAAGTTGTGTTTAAATTTATGGAGAAAGCCGGCAAAATCAATCAGAAATGGACGGAAAGCCATAGGGGCATCAAAAGATTATTTTAAGTTATTTCTATCTTATTTATGATTTTCAAAAATTATTTTAAGAATTTAGAAATGTTACTGATGAGAATTTTATGGATAGGTACTAAATCTTGACTTGTTTGGCTTCTCGTATTTTGGACTGGGACAGTGGTAAGTAGCCTAATTGAGGTAGAAGTTTATTTTTATGTCCAAAATTGTACATTTGGTTTTATAAAATTTATTTTGAGACTTGATCTCATACTTTATGTCATGCTATCTTTTCAATTTGTCAACTTTTATACCATGTGAACATTTTTCACTAGGAATATTTTTAATTGAGCTTGCACATTTAATTTTATTGATTAACCTTTTTGAGTAAACCAAGTTTGATCGACCCAAGTGGGGGTCCTTCGTTTGTTATGTTCATTCAACTATTTGAAGATGTGTTTGTACGAATAGAGTATTTGGACAACTGACTATGTCGTATCATTTGAAACTCTAAACCCGATCAGGGTTGTTACTGGTTTGCGATTATCGAGTGTCGCCTTTATGTTTTATATATCCATGGAATGATGTGTATGACATTCGTAAGCGATTTCATTTTCACTAAGATTTTATTTTATCCAGTAGTGACCTATTTTATTTACGTATCATATTGCAGCGGATTATTTTGACTTTTGTTCTACTGGTGGATTTATGCCATGATTTCATATAGCATGCTCACTCTTTTTTTTTCACTATCGTTCTATAACTTGATTCCTACTGAATTTAGTCGATTCACCTCATACAATACTCCCTTTAATTTTTAGTCAGTATGACCATGAACAGCCTACGCAGAAGTGAACTTAACGAATATTTTATTTAGTATTTTATTTCCTGGAGTGTTTTCTTGGTGAGATATGGCTAGTGTATTTTTAGTTCAAATCTTTATTAGTACTATCTTTTCCTAGTTAAACTATTTTGTTATTTCTGTTATCACACATTTTATAGTGAATTTATATTATTACATTATATTTGATGTCTTTGTTGACTTTTGGATTAACCCATTGTTTTGGGCCTTAGAATATACTTTTATTTTAAGTCTTCTGCTATTACGATAAATAACTATCATTAAGAGTCAGATGGTTTGATCCACTTTTATGGGTTGGGTTGTTTCCTAATTTGTCTCGGGCTCATTTCAGGGCATGACATATGTAATCACAAACAAACTATTAAAAAAATATTGTTTTAATCGATAGTTTTATGTTATGCGTATCTAAATTAACTTTATAAACTCATTGTAGTGATCTATTCATTGAAGTCAATGTAGTTTATTGAGATTATAAACTCTAGGTAAAATATAAGTGAGTAATCAAATAAGTGTTATCTGTTTTGCACCCAATAAACAAATGTAATGAATGTTGATTTTATGTAATTAATAAATATTTTTTGGTTCATTAATTTTTATGCTTACATTATATAATATGTTTTATAAAACTATGAAAATTCTTTGGTTGCCTGAAAATTATATATATATTATATCGTAAAAGTTAATTGGAGATACCAATTTGAATAACCTTTAAATTTTTTATAAACAGAATTTAAAGAATTTCATTTAAAATATATATTATATTATATATATATTATTATTTTCACAAAAAGAAGTTGAATAAAGGATTAAATTTCTTTTTACAAAAAGAGCAGAAACCTTCACTTTCGATAGAAAGGAGACTAGACAAAGAGAGAGGGTTGTGAGATGTGGAGGAATCCAAAGTTAGATCTATATTGTTGTCATTCCAATCTTCGTGTTTTCTCAAAAGTCTTTCAAAGTTATTTGAATCTAACTCCGTTTTTGTTTGTTTGTGTATTTTTGTTGGAATCTGATTTTAAGGATGATGGAAAATGGAAATCATTTGTTAAATTTGGTTTATGTTGGCAGATCTAGGCATATAATGTTTTATGCAAGGTTTATAACTAATTGAAGGTGAGAATAGGTAGAAAAGTCAGATTTTTCATGAAATTCAACACCAAAAACCCATGTGTTAGACATTCTAATGCATCTCTGATTGACCGTGTCTATGTTCTAGCTGACCATATACACACCAAAACTTATAGACATCTATCTCAATCACTTTCAAGGTTGATCAGGCCTTATGTGGCTTGACCAACCAGCATGTTCCCTCTACCAACCCCTTGTTTTGAGGGGCAACTGTGTGACTAGGGGTGTGCAAACCGAACCGGGATCGAAGAACCGAATTGGAACAGGGTGTTTCGAGACAGTTCGGTTCGGTTTTGCCCATACAATAACCAAATTTCGGTTCTGTTTATGCAGAACTAAAATTGTTGGTCCGGTTTTTGGTTCCAGCTTCTCAGAACCAAAAAATTGGAATCGAACCGCGAGGCTTAATTTCTAGGGCTTCTTTCGTTCTATTATACACTACACTCTCTAGTCTCCCGAGTCTCAATCACGAACGCTCCCTCGGCTCAGAGTCCCGATCCACGTTTCTATTGCAACTTTCCCGAACGGCGAACGCTCCAGTCTTTGTCTTCTGTCTTCGTTTGCGTCGAGAGAGCTCGGTTCGTCTGTGTCGAGAGAGCTCGGTTCTGGCTTTGCTGCAGATTCTCGCTCTGCACTTCTCGCTCTGTTTTGTATTTTGTTCTGTTTTGCAGCTTCTCGATTCCCAAACACATCGGCTCCACGTTTCTGTTGCAACTCTCTTGAACAAATTAGGGCTTCGTTTTGTATTTTGTTATGTTCTGTCTTCATCTTCGTCTGCGTCTTCCGAACGAAGACAGTTTGTCTACGTCGACATAGCTCGGTTCGCTCTGCGTCGACAGAGCTCAGTTCGCTCTGCGTCAACAAAGCTTTGTTGGTTTGCGTCGACAGACCTTCAGTTCTCGAACGGTGAACGGCGAACGGCAAACGTCTTCCCAGGACCCGTGCAAACGATTTGGTTCATTGATTGTTTATGTTTGGGATTAGGGTTTTTTTTTTTCATTTTTGATTTTGTTTTTTCATTTTTAATTTTTATAACATTTTATTATAAAATAAAAAAAATTAAATAAGGGAAAACCGGAACTGAACCGGAACCGAAACCGAAACCGAAATTCCGATCCGATCCCAATTCAGTACCTGTTCCCCATACAACCGGTTTCATTTTTGGATTTCCAAAACCGAAATCGAAACAAATCGAACCATGCACACCCCTATGTGTGACATCATCATATCAATCACTTGATGTCATGATTCAACTGCATGATGGTGGTTCAGTTGACCATGGTCCTATTGTGTTGTAGCGATCATTTTTATAAAATTTTATAAGGTAAATGACAAATCAACCATCGTGGTTTGAGGTCAATAACAAATCAACCACTATGGTATTTTTTTTAACAAGTTAACCACTCACGTATGTTAAAATGACAAATCCAACATCACGTCGACGTTTACCGTTAAAAAGCTTGGTGCCAACATCCAAACGCTGAAACGCTTCGCTCTGACGTTCCGAATTCAGAACGCCCAACGCAACGTTCTAAAGAATTCACGGCATTCTGAACAAATCAAAATGCCCGCTCCCTTAGTTCTTGATGATTCCCCCACTCGCTAATCTTTCTCTTCTTCTTTTCAACTCCCCATTTATGTTGTTCTATTTCCAGCCACCTACATTCTCTTCCCTCCGTTGGTTACCATTCTACTTGACCAATGATTCCTTTTAGAGAAAGAGAGGGAGAGCATTATGCTAAGCTTTTCTAAGCATATCAAGTTTTTGAAATATTTTTTGTTTTGCTTCGTGGATTTGGCAGGACTGCGAAAAAAGAGGAGTTTCAGAGCTCGAGCAACTCATCAATGGCGACCAAGTAAGTGACGTTGTTCATTTAATTTCAACTTCTGTCCACTAAATGACGAAGAAAATTAGACAGAAGTTTTAATTGTCTCACGCGAGAGACCGCGTTTTTACGTGGTCTCTATCTCACGAGAAACCACGTTTTACGCGGTGTTTGGTGAGAGACAACGTAAAACGCGGTGTCTGGTGAGAGACCGCGTAAAGTGCGGTCTCTCTCTCACGAGAGACCGCGTCAAACACAGTCTCTCCTGTTGTCTCCAGGAGTGTTCCAGGAGTCTTCCTTGTGGCTTTTCCCGACCACCGCTTCTTTTGCATGGCTGATGATGAGGATTAATATATTCTAAGACTGTATTTCAGAGACATGCTCTTGCAAACTAAAGCAAAAATGGACAAAACAGAATGAAAAGGACATTGATATTAATCCTCATCACTCCATTCTTGCCTATCAAATGAGGTTTTCTATTCTTATAACTAAACAGAGAAGCAAACCAATACAAAGAGAAAGAACTTCATAAATTAAACCAAGCAAAAATGTAAAGAACTGTCCTTGCTCAGATTGTAAGGCTTTTGGGTATTTGCTTGCCTTCTTTTTCTCTGCAATGGCTGTGGAAGAGAGGTCTATTTCTGCCGTTTCATGCAATGCCCAGTTTGCTTCTTTTTCTCTACAATGGCTGGGTTTATCTTTCATGGACATTTCGAGCAGGATGAGAAGCAAACTACTCTTCGTCGATCGTGGGTATTCTTCATTGTATATGTTGCCCAGTTTTTTCATATATTTAAGATAGTTTGACAACAAAAAGGACAGTATAACCATTCATACGAACGAACATGCTTCACAAACACAAAGAGTATAACAACATTAGGTAGACATGGATAACAATGTGAATCAAATATAAGAAATTAAACATGGATAAAGCATAAGGTTGTTCTTAGCTAAAGTTATCAACTTAGTCTCAATTGTTATTCTAGTTAACTTGTTATTGTTAATTCCTAGTTAATTAAACATGTTCAACAGAAGAAACTACTATTATTATTCCAATTAGTTAAACATGTTTGGTTAAGGATCATTGTTACAATTGTTATCCTAGTTAATTAACATACTCAAGGAAGAAATTACAATAATTATTCAAGTTAGTTAAACATGCTCGGGTTAAGGGAGTAACTACTTCTAGTTACAACAGAATTATTATAGAGATTTCCACACTAATAACAGCAGGACAAAATAGCACTAACATATATGGGAACTGCAGCAAGTAAACAATACACGACATTAACATAACATAGAGTGGTCTCAGTTCATCATTCTTCACTATCAACTTAACATCAGAGGTCATTATTCTAGCAGGTAATAATTATCAAAAATTCTAAACATACATTTACGATAAGGGAAAAATACAGCACACTAACACAGAAGCAAACAAAAGCAAACAGACTCTACTTGTGGGTAGAGCCCCACTGGCCAAGACTCTACCCGATTCCTTACCCTTATAAAGAAAACTATCACGGACAGCAAACTCCAAGCTTTCAAAGCTCTAACTTCACTCAAGATCCACGTTGAAGGACCACACGACCACAATGGACTCACATAACACACCCAATTTCACTAGAAGCTCACACTATTCATAGCCACACACCAATCTCTCTAGAGGATTTCTCTCACTCGAAGACTTCTCTCATGCAGGAAGAAGAAAACTCACGCAGGAAGGAAAGATGGACTAGCAGGGGAAGAAAACTGGAATGAAAGGTAGAGAGGAATGACTTAAATCATAAAGCCATACCTGGAGATCGACACTCGTGCACCTAACAGAGAGGTGTGGCGTGGCTTCAGTTTGGGGGTTCATCTCCATTGTCGCCAGAGTGCGTTTTAAATGACTAAACGACAAATGGTCTGATTTTAAATCCCTAATTTTTCGCAGATCTGGGAGATGAGTCGTCCGACCCTCGTCCGCGTTCGTCCAAAAAATCACTATTCTTCAGGCAGATCAGCATTTCTGGATGAAGGATGGCCTCCTTACCTTCGTCTGCGTTCGTCCGAATCTGTCATTCAGACGAAGAAAGACATCTGCATGCATCCGAAACTGTCCAGAAATTGGACAGATTCAAAATCACCTCGTCTACATTCATCCGCAAAGTCAAGTTACAGACATATCAGGATGTAAAACCTCGTCCAACATCGTCCCAAAACACAGGGATAACGTTCCATGTGTTTGCGGATGACCTTTCTCATCCTTGAGTCGTCCGAATGCGTCCGAATTTGTCCAGAACAACTTTTCCTTCACATTTTCCTACTTAATTTTCATCCCATAATATTTTCCCCATAAATACACGTCACAATTTAACATGTATAGATACGCAATATAATATGTTAATTATCTCGACTATTGATTACATCGCGTATATGAAGAAAATGTGATCAGGGTGTTACAGCTCATGTACCCACCAGTCCACCTTTTTGGGACAACCTGTCCTCTAGATCTCTTTACGTATCTTTTCCTTCTTTTATCTTTCTTACATGAAAACACATGCAAAAAATCCATCACTGAACGTCCAACACATCCTCAAAGCATCATCCCTGTAATGAAATGGAAAACATCATCTAGCAGTATATATATCAACCAATCATTACGTCTTCAAACAACATATATCATCATCATAAAATATATTAAAACAACATATAACAGATCCTCGACAAATATTATCATTAAGACAACATATATCAAATAGTAGTGAGAGTCCATACTAATCTCATAATAGTCATCAAACAACATATATATATATATATATATCTGGTCCCTCCTAGGTTTGTCTTGAGTCCTAACATCTCGTTTGCCTTGAAAGTGTTTAAGGAGAGGATTACTCTCCGTCGTCTCCAATTAAACAGTTCCTAGGGTTCTCAATGAATTCTCCTTTTTATAGCCACTGTTAAAACACGGTCGGATGCCCATTCTTCAAGTTACAGACGTCCTACAATGCAAAAATGACTTTTTCCTTCTGAAAAACTCCCAAAGGATGTCCTTTAACACTATTTCAACATTGTCTCCTTAAGCGACAAATTTCCCTTCCTCCATGTGGGACATCCTTTAGCATCAAACGACATCGCCCCTTTAAGCGATGGACGTCCCTCCCTCCATGAGGGACATCCTTTAACATCGAACAATGTCGCCCGTCCATTTGATCTAATGCTCTACTCCTCATTCAAGCCATCCATTTCTAGCAACAGACATCCCTTGTCTCTAGAGGAAGTCCTTCGCCTTGATCCAACATCTTTTGCCTTCATCCACCAGTATAATATGACTGTTCGGTCATCATCTGCCCTTCATTAAGTTACGTGTGCATGACCTGTGACTTTTAATTTATCATTTATTAGTCATTTTTTGTAATATCCAGAAAATTTCCTTTATGTATAATGTAAATCATTTTGGCAGAATATATATTTTTAAAGAAGAAATGTGTTTCGTAATAGTGCGTTGTACATTTGGTATGATGAAATGAATATACATATAAAATTAATATTAGAAGAATGGTTAATTAAGTGGGAGGAGGCAATTTTGGAAGGGTGGAGGTCGATCATCCAATGGGCAGTTGATCTCCGTCGTGCAAAATTGAAATAGGTTCTGGTAAGTTTGGGAGCAATCGATCACATGAAGAAGGTGATCGACTGGACCCAAAGTAGTTTCTGTGCAGAGTATATCAATGTTGGAATTGGTCAATCATGGGGTCGATCGCAAAAATGGCAGTAATGAGCGAAATGTTGAGTGGTTGATTGTCCACTACATTGGTGATCTACCGAAAATTCTCGAAATTGTGAAACTGTAGGTTTTGCAGTCGATCACGGGAAGAAGGTGATCGACCGGTGTTCACAAAAATTATCCGGTTTGAAGTTTTACGATCAATCACTCAAAGGACCTAATCGACCGGGAATCTCAAACGTCATGTGATTTTAGCAAGTTTCTTGTCTTCTGATTGATGGGATGATCAGTGGGAGCTCCAAGGTAGCTCATGTAGCTGTCCACTCATCCATCCTCCTCCAATTGGCAGCTGAGAATTTGTAGGTCATTGAACATATAAAGGTGATTGTGTGCAGAAGAAAGGGGAGGTCTCTGGGAAAACGATATAGCCGAGAGAGACAGTTTGAGAGAAAGGAGAGAGTCCTATGAAGAAGAAAAGGTGAGTTCTGAGAGAGAAAGAACGTGAAAAGAAGAAGAAGAGAAGGGAAGTGGAAGGTTTAGCTAAGGGAAGGAGTTGAGTGAGAGAAGTCCGTGAGTGAGCAATGGGGAAGTCTTGAAGAGGAGATTTAAAGGAGTTTCTGCAAGGGAGTGGATTGCGAAAATGGTAAGAGATGTGTGTGTGGTTTGCTAGTGGAGGCCGACATCATAAGATGGTTTAGTTGTGTTTTGTTGATTGCTATAACTGTCGTTGTTTTGGATTACTACTTTGGAAGTTTGGTTCTACTCTGTTAATTATTTATTTGCTCCTTGCGGTTATAATGTTGAAATAATGGACTGATTCTCTGAAAATACTACTACGTTAAATTGTGTAGTTGAGGAAATGTGGAGTTAGCTTGAGAGTGGTTCTCTGTTATTTGTTACCTTGATGAACTACTAATATGAGGGTAGAGTTCAGGTTTAATAATCTCTGTTTGTTTAGTGTGGTTAATTTATGCCAAGTTTATTGTTGTAATTGCCTTGTTTATTCATAATGCTAGAATAAGTTGTTAAAGAATTGTTAATGAATAATAAGCTTTGTCAGTTGGATCATGCAACAAGTAAGTCTCTATTGGAGGCCTAAATAGTTCTCTACTCTATTTTGGAATTAAGCAAACCTTGGTTAAATATACTTTTTGTTGCGACCCTTGTTAAAATGATTTGTAAGATTTCATACTTTCTCATGTTGAATGTAGTTTGATTTAAATTAATCTCTATAGTTTCATCCTCAATAAATTGATTGAACTGAACTTGTTTTCCCTGGTTGCAATAGCATTGGTGCGCCAAAGAATTGTATGTTTCTTTATTCCCTGTTTAATATTGCTACATGATAATGTTAGAGCATTGCTTTAAATTTAGGAAAGAAAAATGAGTTGTTACAGTTATGCTATCAGAGCACTCGAGTTTATAAATCTGTTCTGTAGACTGTTTAGCAGCACATGCCTCAACGAGCAAATACTTCATCAACTGTAAGTATAGTTACGATCTTAGAATTTAATTGTCAATTTATTTTATAGTATGTTATTTATTTACCAGGGAAGTATGATGGAAAAACGAGTTAAGGAGGAACATTCAAGAAAGGAATGAGATTATTGCTAGATTGTTTGATATAATTGAGCAACAATTCGAGAGCTTGGAAAAGTTGAAGAAGTACGTGGAAGAGAGTGAGTTAGAAGAAGGAATGAACAGTCATATGCAATCAAAATAAAAAAAAATAAAAAAATGACGAAGGAGGTTCTCGAGGGGTCAAAAGATTGTTAAAAGAAGGTGAGTCACAAAAGAATAAGAAGATGACTCGAGTGAAACCTGAATTGAGCCTATGTGTAATGTGCGGAAAGCATCATCCTGAACCTTGCTTGGCTAGCTCCAGAAGGTGCTACAAGTGCAAGGAAAGTGGACATATCGCTAAGTATTGTCCAGAAGTGTGTAACAAGGGAAAAATGCTTGTAGAGTAATCCTTTCTTTATTATGAGTACTAGTAATTCAGTATGTAAGTAGAGGAAGAGAAAACAATGGCTAGATTTTGGCATAAAACAAAAATGGTAGGTTTTGCAAACTATTTATGGAATTATATTTTGATGGAGTTGTGGAATGATCCTATTTTAATAATTATCTTTGGTGAAATTAATTGAGTGGGGAAGTTTACAATTTTTAGGATTAGATTAGCCTTGCTAATTAAACGAATTACATTATGGGAAAAATTAAGTATGAGACTGGGGAGTGGGCATTTTAAGGTTTAAGTGTATTGAGAGTGACAGACCACTTCTATTTTGGTGTGGAGCGGTCGATCAAAAAAATTAAGGCGATCGACCGGACATGATCGGGGATTAAAAACCCATAGCGGAGGAAGTTTAAGTTATTTATAGAAAAACAAAAGGGGATTAGGGCAAGGGTGACGTAGCGATTCTGAGAAAGAAAAGAAGGATTTCAACTCCAACCTTCCAATTTCAAGCTTCGATTCTGAAGTGTTAGGTGATTTTAGCTTTGTTCTACCAATTTTTGGGTTACACCATGGTCGAAATCTTCACTGGTAAAATTTCTCAATTTCCCTCACTACCACTAAATGTTGTGGATGAAATTATACTCTACTGATTAAGATGGTTCTACAATTTGTTAGTTGGTTGATTGGAGAATTAGTGTTCTCTGCAAAGGAAAATTTGGATACTGAGAATTTGGTTTTTGGACTTGCCGTGAGACATTAAAGAGAAATATATCTTACTAATATTGGTTTTGTGCTTTATATTAGATTTTGCCGATAAACATTGTTGAAAGATGCTGCTCCATTGTTAAGTTAATCTACCACTGTGGTGAACCGCTGTTCTATTGGTGGAGAATTTTTGTTGGGTTGAGTTTAAATCTTTGACTATGAATTATCAATGGCTTCAAGACCAACTAGGAAAACGAATAAAGGAAAAGTGGTAGTCGGATAAGAAAGAACATCCTCCCACGCTAAGTATTTTTTGAATGAGTTTAGAACTCAAGGAGATAGGAACTTGTTCGAAAATGATATCAAGAATAGGTCTTTGATATACTCTCAAAGAGTTTAGTTCCACAGCTTCCAGTCTCTGATACTGGGAGAATTTTTTGAACATGCGGGATTAATGGGGCTATGTTCCTTTGAGGGAACTCATATGAACAACTAGTTAAGCTGTTCTATGCAAACCTGTCATTTAGATCCCAACCACTAGTGGGGAGGACTTACATTTTGGGGACTGAAATCGAGTTTACCCCCGAGACAATTAATAAGATCATTGGATTCAATGTCTCGGCAAACACGTAGCGCTATTACCATACTTCGTCCGACCCACATTTTGTTCAGAAAACTAGAGGGATAGAATTTTTTAGGCAAGATCATAAGAACCCGGGCATAGCTGAGTATTACAAGCCAAGAGCAAATGACCTTAGGGAGAAGAGAAGAGTGCTCCACCACATTCTAACCTACACTCTTTTGCCTAGGGACGAGTAGTATGAGCATGTGAGTTGTATGGACTTATACGTCATGGAAAAGCTAATAAGTCGTGGATATTTTGATCCTGACTTTATTATTTTGAATCTCATGAATGAGGCCACTCCACTAAAAAAACTCTCCCTTATAATACTCTTATTACTGCGATACTCTGACACTTCAGGAATAGGATTTTGGCTAGTGAGGCAATGCAGAAAGAAAAAGGCACGGATATTTATGATCATAATACACTGGCCAGAATGGGAATTAAAATGTGGGGAGGTTTGTGGAATTTCAAGCATAGAATCTAGGCTTTCGAGGCTGCATTATTTCCTGACAAAGTCCCTCCTGCAACATTTATCCAACCTCTAGTACCAACGGCTGGGGATCCGATGGAAATCTGTCTGTTTCATCTCGACCCTCTATTGGACGTTCTTCAGGACTAAGGATTGTCCATGACAGAAAAAGATTACCATTCACTTTTAGCCGGTATGGCGAATGTGATTGCGGAGATAAGGGGAATGATTGAAGAAATTAGGGAAATGAAGGACTCGTTTACTAGGTTAAATAGGTCTAATGCAAAAATGAGGAGAGAAATTTATTCTATTTGGAAGTAGATTGAAGAATATAAGTATGTTGAAGAGGACAGAGAGGGCCAATACAAAGTCTTACCAAGAAGACCACCAACACTCCCTCTTCCACATGAAAAAACTCCTCAACTAGATGCAACAACACCCCCTGAAGATTAGAGAATTTGACATTGTTTAATTTTAGTAGAAATTGAATGTAATCTAAGTAGAAACTCATGTTGTTTTAATTGCGTTTGGATGTAAACACCTTGTTTCTTTTAGATTAAGTTGAACGATGTATGTGATAAAAGATATAATTTTCTGGAACTGCTTGGATTTTGAGAGCTGGATGTATGAATATAGCTTATTGGGAGTAAAGAAACAGGGGAAACTCTGTCTAAATTTTGATGAATTGGAAAGAGGATCGGTGAAAAGCAAGTACTGCATAAACTAAATCAAGTAGACAATTAGATGAGGTTGCCTACGTTGTAAAGAGTTAGATAGAGGATGGAATTATCGTGGAGAGGGAGAGAATTTGAGGACTATTGACTGAATTTGTAGGGTAAAATTTTATTAAGGAGGGGAGAATGTAATATGTAAAAAATTTTCTCTATGTATAATGTAAATCATTTCGGCAGAATATATATTTTAATAGAAGAAATGTGTGTCATAATAGTGCGGTGTACATTTGGTATGATGAAATGAATATACATATGAAATTAATATTAGAAGAATGGTTAATTAAGTGGGAGGAGGCAATTTTTGAAGGGTGGAGGTCGATCATCCAATGGGCGGTCGATCTCCTTTATGAAAAATTAAAAAGGGGTCTGGTAAGTTTGGGAGCAGTCGATCACGTGAAGAAGGTGATCGACTGGACCCAAAGTAGTTTCTATGCAGAGTATATCAATGTTGGAATCGGTCAATCCTAGGGTCGATCGCGAAAATGGCAGTAATAAGCGAAATGCTGAGTGGTCGATCATCCACTACATTGGTGATCAATCGAAAATTCTCATAATTGTGAAACTATAGGTTTTACGGTCGATCACGAGAAGATGGGGAAGAAGTATGAAGGTGATGGGGTGCAGAAGAAAGGGGAGGTCTCTAGGAAAATGATATAGCCAAGAGAAAGAGTTTGAGAGAAAAGAGAGTTCTGTGAAGAAGAAAAGGTGAGTTCTAAGAGAGAAAGAACGTGAAAGGAAGAAGAAGAGAAGGGAAGTGGAAGGTTTAGCTAAGGGAAGGAGTTCTGTGAGAGAAGTCCGTGAGTCAGCAGTGGTGAAGTCTTGAAGAGGAGATTTAAAGGAGTTTCCGTAGGGGAGTGGATTGCGAAAATGGTAAGAGATGTGTGTGTGTTTTGCTAGTGAAGCCTTACATCACAAGATGGTTTAGTTGTGTCTTGTTGATTGCTATAACTGTCGTTATTTTGGATTATTGCTTTGGAAGTTTGGTTTTGCTGTTAATTGTTTATTTGCTCCTTGCGGTTATACTATTGAAATAATTGACTTACCTCTGAAAATACTGCTATGTTAAACTGTGTAGTTGAGGAAATGTGGAGTTAGTTTGAGAGTTGTTCTCTGTTATTTACTACCTTGACGAATTGCTAATGTAAGGATAGTGTTCTGGTTTAATAATCTCTGTTTGTTTACTGTGGTTAATTTATGCCAAGTTTGTTGTTGGAATTGCCATGTTTATTCATAATGGTAGAATAAGTTGTTGAAGAATTGTTAAAGAATAATAAGCTATGTTAGCTGGATCATGAAACAAGTAAGTCCCTGTTGGAGACTTAAATGGTTCTCTACTCTGTTTTGGAATTAAGCAAGTCTTGGTTAAATATACTCTTTGTTGTGCCCCATGTTAAAATGATTTGTAAGATTTCATACTTTCTCATGTTGAGTGTAGTTTGATTTAAATGCAATTAATCTATGTGGTTTCATGCTCAATAAATTGATTGAATTGAGCTTGTTTTCCCTGGTTGCATTAGCATTGGTGCGCCGTAGAATTGTATGTTTCTTTATTCCCTGTTTAACGTTGCTACTTGATAATGTTAGAGCATTGCTTGAATTGACATGCATAATGATTAGAAACAGTTAGGAATGCAACATGCATTGCACAGGAGAGAAATAGATTAATGAAATGTAATTAGAAATTAGAGGTTGGGGAGGTAGTATCAGATCTACTTGGGAGACTATGAGATCATGTATCTCATTCCTTGTCGGGATTAAGTATTCGGTTTGCCCAAGGATGTACCTATACTCCTTGTAGGAAATATCTCTAATGTCCTAGATTAATATTATGAGATTGTGATTAAAGAACAGAAAGGGTGGATTCTTTTCTAACATAAAAGACATGAGCATGCATACATATTTCATTTCATCTCTTATTGGGAGTTAGATTCATCAGTTTATCTTGTGATGTAGCTATGCGTGATATTGAGGAGAGAAACAGTTGATTAAGGATTTGACGGTGAGATTGTGCTGGCTAAACGAAGCAGTAATGGTTGATGAAAAAAGGTTTTCGTTTAAATGAACAAAAATGTATACTATAATTTTATATAGAAAAAGAATGTTTAGTGTGTATATATATATATATATATATATATATATATATATATATATATAGTATTATTCCCTTTTGATTTCGAAAAGAAAATTTTAAAAATGAAGGACTTCCGTTGCACTTCTTTAATTTTAAATTCAAGAAAAAAAAGGGTCGTTGCAATTTTAAAATTTCTATCCCCTCATCTTAGCCGTTCATTCCAATGATGGACGTCCCTCACTTGCAACACACATCCCTTAGCACTATGATAGATGTCTCTTGCTACTCAATGAACGTCCCTCACTCCTTAATGGACACCCCTTGACACCATTTCCTCTTATGAGAGACATCCCTTGCTCTTCAACGAACATCCCTTGACACCGCTTCCCTTGTGACGGATGTCCCTTGCTCTTTAGTGGGCGTCCCTTGACATCATTTCCCCTTATGACAAATGTCCCTCACTCTTTGACGAACGTCCCTCATCACCAAATGACATTCGTCCCTCATCACCAAATGACGTTGTTCCTAAGTAATGACAGACACTCCCCCTTCCTTTGGTGGACGTCCCTTCCTCCTTAACTGCCAACGAACACTAGCAAATACATAACACAATTTCATATCTCATGCATAACTTCACTAACACCAAAAGAACTTCCAAATAACTCAACAATCAAATACATCAAAGAGAACATATTCTATTATTCCAAATTTGTGATCAACCAACCCGCATGTCTGTTTGACCAACCCTTGGTTTTCATGGGGTGACTGTGTGACATTATTAAATCGATCCCTTGATGTCATTGATTCAACTACATGAAGGTGGTCCAGTTGGCCATGGTCCTATTGTCTGGTCGACCACCTCTAGTTTCAACCAATCAACAATCTTTGTTCAAGTCAATCACACAATGGTTTTTCTTTTGGTTGTACTTTTTCTTACGAACATGTTTCTTTCCATCGACATGTTCCTTTCTGTGGACACGTTCACTTCCACAACATCATTGTTCACCACAGATACATTCCTTAATATCTACAGACGTTTTTCAATCCAAACGATGACGCTTGTTCCTTGTTAATTATCTATGGAAAACACATTCATTTTTATGGATGCTGTAACAACCCCATTTTTTATTACTTTTTGAAAATGCATGAAAATTAAAACTTTTTCTTTTATAAAAACAGCATAAGACTTAGTGAAACAATTAAGTTGAAAATGCAATTAATGAAACTCCCTTTTCGAATCGCAGCGGAAATAAGTAAAAATCATTTTCTTTTACAATTAAATACTTTACAAAATCTTTTTTGAATCATTTCTCTTTTTAACTCCCTTTAGCCTAGGCAGCCACAAGATCCGTGCGTGTAAATCTTTCATCAACTACTCTTTAACCTGTTCTCATGCGTGTACCTACATCATGAGATAACTTTGAGCCTAACGCTCAGCAAGAAATAGAATGAAGTATGATACATGCACATATCTGATTATGTCAGAAAGAAATCCACCCAATATGTCTTTTACTCATAGTCTCATATCATTAAACTCATACAGGACTATCACTCGGGAGACAGGCTCTTGCATCCCAAAGGGGAAGGGTTTAATCTCGAGTCTCCCTGTTAGAATCCGAACGAGGAGAATAGTTTCTTACCTGGCGTCCGTAACGTGTTTCTACACTTCCTCCTTCCTCTTTAATACCTTCAAAACAATAACATTTATTCATCAATATTTACCAGTTATGAACCTCAACTTTGGTACCATCATTTCCCATCCATTTTGTAACAGAATATCATACTCCAATTACACTAAATCACTTAACAGTTTCCATTATTTACAACTTACAACCATTAGAGCCTATCTATTAACACCAATTTACAGAACATACATATTTCTCATCCTTTAGTAACAATATCCAATGAAAGTACAGAATAACAATTAACCACTGAAAATCAATCCATTAATCTCTTTCGTTAACAGGGTGTACACACACCTCAATGACATTCAACAAGGTAATAAATAAACTGAAAACCCCCTTCCAGCAACAGAGTTATTTCGTCCAAATATTCACCAGGAGATTATGACTTTTCCATAATATCTATGCTCCATTAACCAAAATAATTACATAACATTATTAACCAAAATAATAATAGAATATTAATCTTCTCAACTTGAACTATCAGCAGAAACCAGATCAAAGAATAACCACTCACACGACCAATAACCAAAACAACCCATAGAGCATAACCAAATAAAACTGGCAGTGTGTGAAATTGACCATTAGAAGTCGTAACTTCCAACAGAATATAAACCTCTAACATTAAATATCTCACTAAACCAAGAAGCAGTTAAACAAAAGGGAAGAAATATCATGACAGAGCATCACCCTTATCATCCATCAACTTTTCCACAACATAATATTCACATAAAAGAGTGAAGGAACCGTTCTCACTGAAAGGACCCGAGAGGCCTGAGAGCTTCATCTTCACCAAAGACCTTCCCTCTCCAGCTTCACACTTTCTTCTTCTCTGCTATTTAACACCTTCAGTAATCAATATCATTGATAATCATAGATAAGCACTCACCACAATTTTATCCTCTACCATTATTCCAATAAAACCCATAACTAGATATGGAAGTTCTTACCTTGAAGAACTCCCAGGAAGAACATCAGCAGATCACTGCTCCACTTCTCACCTCCACGACCTTTTCCTTCTTCTCCGGAGAGTTCCCTCTCAACTCTCTCTATAAAGAAAAATAACACTTCACTGCTGCCTTTTCTTTATAGACAGGGAAGGAGTTTTAAGGGAAAGCAAAAGGTGATGGACATTCACCAACATCGAAGGAGAGGGTCCAATATAACCATGCTAGCTGGAAAGTCTCATATCATTTCAGGAGTTTCACCTGAAAATCGTCGGAGAAGCCACCTAGGGGTCTGACAATTCATCCTGGCCAGGAGAACCAAGTGGAATCGGGTTCCCAAATTTCCATCTCGGTGGCTGAGAACCGCTCCAGCCGCTTCATCATGCCATGCCTCTGTCGTTCACGCCACACCAAATGTCGAATCTCCCAATCAACAGAACACTAGGTAGAAGAAATTACAGAACAGAAAGCTAACGTCTTGAGTTACCTCGGCCTAGCGCTGCCAATTCCTAGCTCACGAGAGCTCGTTCCAAGTCATCTTGCAGTCACGGCTACTCTAAGCCTTAGCTCTCAGAGCACCGTGACTCATCACACCTCACGTCATCACCATCAGCTTGTCGGACAGCGCCTCCCTTCGCAAAGCCCAACATTCGGCAGGAGATTCACCCAAGTCCTCCCCTGTCACACAAGCTCTCACTCAGATCAATCTCCCTCTCTCTCTCTATTCTAAAACTCGGTCCCGAGTCATTCTTTTCTTTCTTCCCTTACATTTCTATTGTAATTCCCGACCAAACCAAATCAGTTCACTCCTTAAATCGGTTCACTCCCCTTCCAATTATCCATTATTTCATTTTAGTCCTTTACTTTTATTTATTTTAATTTCATTTACTTAAATAATTAGTATATATGTATGTATTAATTATACGTATCGTATATTAATTGACCCAATTTTCAATTTCCAATTTATTCCAAATATTGCTTGATGATGATTACGGGTTGATTACATTTTCTGAATTAGTTTTCCATCAAATAAATCTTCAATAATTATCTAAATAATCTTAATGCACCCAATTAATCTCCCAATTATCCTTACTTAATTCAGTACGGAAATCGAGGTATCACACATGCGTTCCTTATCCTATAACGATGCCATCCATTCTATAGATACAAACACTTTTGCATATTCTAACTCTTCCATGGACATCTACACTCCTGCGGATTCTAACAATTCTTCAAGCACTCTTACACCGACACATTATTCTTTCATATATCATTCCACTCCCAGCTTTCTAATCCTTTTTTTTAATAACAATAATTCTTTCGTGGATAGCTTTACCTTATTCATTCAAATTTTCTTTCACATCTGCTTTCTAATCCTTTAATTTACTTAATAAATCTTATATGTTTTTCTAAAAAAACAATTTTCACATTAGTTTTCCTTATTCCGTAACTTACTTAATAATTCTAATATTTTTAGTCATTCAATATAATTCTTCAATTGTGACTATAATTATTCCATTTAAATTCTAAAATGTCACGTAAAATTATTCACACAAATTTTCTAGGTGTTACATCTGTATTCTTCAATTCAATAATCAAACTTCAACTACTTGACCAAAATCCTAACCCTTGACAAAATAGCCAACATATAATGGAAAAATTGTAAATAAGTCAAAATTTTTAAATAAACAATTAAAATAAAATAAAATGCAATTAAAATAAAACAATGGGCTATGTTGGGGCCATGGCACATCAACATTTATGCTCATGCATGTTATGATAGATTAGATTGTTATTATGTGTTATATACATCTTATGCATCATGAAAAATATTTTTTCAGAACTGAAAATGATTTTTATGCATATTTTTTCATATAAGAAAGAAAAAGATGAAAAGAAAAATATCTAAGAGGCTTTAGCGAATCAGCACCAATGATTTGAGGCTTGGTGGATTTATTCCTCAATGATTTGAGGCTTTGGTGGGCTTGTCCACCAATGATTAGAGACTTTAGTATTGTATCCTAATGTTAATGAATGAAAAGAATGAAAGAAAAAAAATAAAAGAAAGAAAGAAAGAAAGAAATATTGAAAATAAAAATACATGTTTTTATGACATTGTATCTCATGACATACATATGCATTTCTTACTAAGTATTAAGCTTACAGATGAACTTTGTAATGTTGGTAATGATACTTTTGATGAGACATATAATGAAGATATACGTGAAGGTTGCAGTTGAAGGAGAACTCTTATGGGCGAGACTATGGCATTGTTGGAGCGAAGTTCACCTGTGGGTGAAGATTGAAAATGATGGATTATTTTGAGAATTTTTGTTAAGTTGTTCCAAAATATTTTTATTTAAGTTATATTACGAAATATTTTTATTTAAGTTATACTTTAATTGTTTGGAGATTAAGTCAAAATGTTTTACAAATATTTATGTTGGGTTATACTACATTGGGATTGTAAATGAGATTTCTTTTAAGACTTTCATTGTATTGTTTTAAAGATATTATTTAAATATATTTTAAAAAAATGGTATGAAAAAAGATTTATGTTATGGGGCATCACAAAAATGGTATCAGAGCAACCCGAGTTAAAATCATTCATGTAGACTGCTTGACAATGTAAACCTCAACATGATAATCTTTCCTCAACTATACATATGTCTAATTTAGATGATAATTTTGATTACTAAATTACATTTTTTTATTTGCTGGTATTAGGGGGGTTTCAAGGAAAATGTATGGTGAGAAGAGCTAGAGAGTAAATAGATGCTAGGGACAAGGCAATTGATCAATTATCTGGATTGGTGGAATGTTAGTTTCAATATCTGGAGCAAATTATGGAAAGGGAAGAGTAAGGAAGGATTTGACCCATTCACGTCGAAGCCGAATGGGAGAAGTTCCTTAAATCGAACACACCTACTTTGATGGGAGTTCCTCTGGCCCAACCAAAGCTGAAGAATGGATCCGAGCTCTAAAGAATATATTTGACTATGCTAAGATAGAGGAGGGAGAAAGAGTTTCTTATACGACATATTTGTTGACTCAGGATGCAAGGTTCTAGTGGGATTCGATTCAGACCACTCATGATGTGAAAATAATGACCTAGCAGAAGTTAAAGGACGTGTTCTATGATAAGTATTTCAGCCACACTACAAGGACACAAAAGTTGATGGAGTTTACCCAACTTCATCAAACTAGATCTGTTACTGAGTACGTGCAGAAATATGAAGCCTTGTCATGGTTTGCACCACGTCTGATGGCTATAAATGAGCTCAAAGTATACAAGTTTATTTAAGGTTTGAAGGTGGAGACATACAGAGATGTGAAGATAAATGGCACTCAAGGTGTACACATTCAATGATTGTGTGTAAGGCATTGGAATTGGAAAAGGCTGAATTACAGTTTCTAAACATATGGAAGTTAGAAGGAAGTTCTTAAGGGAGAACCAACCACAACAAAAAAAAAAGGAAGGGAAACCTAATGCAAAAGGAGAGAAGATACTCTTCAAGGATGGAGAACAACAAGGGAATGAAAAAGCGTGTCCAAGGAGGACCAGTTATTATTTGTGACAATGTTAGAACAACTCAAGTCAATCAATTCCCTAGGTACAAGAGGGACCATTCAAATGAGTGTATGATGTGCCCCAAGGCCGTATCACACGGAGTCAAGCCAAGAAACTCATTGCTTTCCTAACTAACTTCTATTTTGCAGGAAATACCAAGATGTGGGATTCTTTGAAAGATATATCACAAGACGATGAAGGAGTTCCTTTTCATTTGATCTCTTGGGATGGTGCTCCACCAACCAAAGCCAAATTCCACATTAGCCATGAAGTGTGGTGACGTGAAGACTACAAATGTTATTTAAAGTCTTGTTTTGATTTTGTAGAAATAGTATTCTGAACAACAATTTTATTTGGTTTTCTTTTATTGTGTTGTGAGATACTAGAGAGGTGTGCGGTTTGCATGAAAACCGCACCCTCATGCCGAATTTTCGTCACTAAGGGTATTTTGGTCTTTTGAGTTATTTTGTAAATCTTAGGGTTAAGTGCCCTCCCTTAGAAGATTGGAGGGTAGTTTTGAATTGAAGAAAATTTTGTGTTTCTTGAAGAAACCTTGCCGCGGCCTCCCCTCCCCTTTGCGCCGTCCTCATCCATCAGCCAAGCAAGGGATTCTTGAAGCTTCTCAACCTTGCATTCCTTGGGATATTATCTCTTCCAATCACTTGTCTTCAAGGTAAGGATTGTAGAGTGGAGATAAAAGAAGATTCCACCCTTGGAGAGTGTTGGTCTTCGGCCAACCACAAAGTCGCCCCTCTCATTAGGAGGTCCGCGGACTCCATTGAAGTTACACTTGATTCTTGAATGTCTTCTTTGTTCATTTCTTAGTTCTTAGACGCCCTAATGTTCTGGTGATTGAATGCCCAATAGTTGTTGAAGAAATCTTTTGTGGATTATTGATTGGAGAAGATTATTGTTGGATTATTGTTGTAGTGTTGAATCTGTTTTTCTTGCTGGATTGTTGTTGTCGCTGAATATGGTATCTGTTTGAGGCCTTTGCGTCGTTCCTCTCTATTTGATGTCTTCTGGTGATTTATTCAGGGTTGAGTCAAGGAGCTTCCTTCCAAATTTGGGCTTCATTGATGTATGTAACTCGAGTTATTCTCTTTTGAATAACCGTTGGTAAATCTGCCCTGTCAACCCTAATTATTGGAACTTTTGTATTCGGAGCATAACTTTTAAACCAGAATGTATTTCTTTATGAAATTTTGACACGATTATTCTGATTGTATTGAGATCATCCCTGCCAAGTTTCAGTTCAAGCTCACGCATATTTTGGAAGTTAAAACTGATTGACTATTGTTAATTCGACGGATTACAGTTTTCATGAATAGATTTCTTTAAGGCTCTCTATTTGTTACTTGGAGCCTATCAGTGTAGAGCTAGCACTAGAAAATGCTTCTAGTGTAGGGAGGTGGGATACATAGCTAAAGATTGTCTGACTCTAGCAGGGGAGCAAGAGAAGGTAGTCCCAATAGTTTTCTCTCTTATCAATGATTATGGTGTTGAGTAATCTACAGTTGTGTCAGGTATTATATTTATTAATGGCCTAGCTGCTTATACTTTGTTTGATTATGGAGCTACACACTCATTTGTGGTATCTTAGTTTTATTATAATTTAACTATTTATCTAGGCTAATCGATTATGCTTATAGAGTAATGTTACCGTCAGGAGAATTTTTAGATGTAGTGGGTGTCTTGAAAGAGTGTGTTATTGGTGTGAGTGATTGACTTCTACACGCCAACCTTATTGTGATCAATATGAAGGCATATGATGTCATTCTTGGTATAGACTAGTTATTTCAACACTTTGCAATTATAAACTACAAAAGAAGGGTAGTTTATTTTCAACCCCCGAACGACACAGCATATGGGTTTTAAAGCATAAAAGAGAAGAACAAATTGTCATTCATCACCATGATTGAAAATCAGTGACTATTGAAGGGTGGGTATCTTAGCTAGTATAGTTGATACAAGTGTGATACATGATGTAAGGGTCAAAGACATCCCTATTGTTCAACATTTTTCTGAAGTTTTCTTAGAAAACCTATCAGGATTTCTGCCAGACAGAAAAGTTGACTTTGTGATTGACGTATATATAGGCACTGAATCCGTATCAAAGAATCTGTATAGAATGACACTCGCTGAATTGAAGGAGTTAAAAACTCAGCTTGAGGAATTGTTAGACAAGGGTTTTATATACCCAAGTTTCTCCCTATAAGGTGCCCCTATTTTATTTGTTAAGAAGAAAGTTGGCCTACAAGTGGTGATGCCGGAGGATATGAAATTTAGACCAACATTGAGTTAGAAGAAAAGCTAATGTAGTTTTGGATTTCAAGGTCAAGGAACTTCGTATAAACAAATTCCATTGGTAAAAGTATTATGGCAAAATCACTCATCGAAATAGGTGACTTCAGAAAGCCAATAAGAAATGGAAGAAAAGTATGTAAAACTATTTCATGATACAAATTTTGAAGAAAAAATTTAAATAACGAGGGAGAAATATAATACTCCAAAAATTTCCATGAACAATTTCATGTGTGACATGGCATTTTGGAATATAAATGAATGAATGATGTCACAATTGCAAATTTATATATTGTGTAGTAAATAATAATACTGTAATAAAATATGAGATTTATTTTTATTAAGCATGTTACAGGATTAGGAAAGTTTGGTAATGAGAGAAATTGAAAATAATAATATGTAAGTGTCTGCGGGTGGGTTAAACTTTAATAAACATATGAGAATTATTTTATTAAGCTCGTTACGGGATTAGGAAAATTGGGTGTGGAAAAGAATTTGAAAGAATAATGTACAAGAGTCTTCAGAAGGATGCCCACAGAATGAAATGTATCTGCAGAAGTGTTGGTCTCCGCGGGTTAGAGGTAGCATCTATAGAGAGAGGTGTGTCCACAAGAAGATATGTATAGGTGGCAGACCAGACAGAAGAGTTGGTATTCATGGAAGTGGTAGTGTCTGCGGAAGTGTTTGTGCTTACGAAAGGAAACATAAACGTGGCTGATAGTGATTGGTGGACAAGGTAAGGATGTATTCACAGAAGTGAGGTGTCCACAAAAGTGCTGGTATCCAAAGTAGCATTAGTGTCCATGGAAATGAGATATCTGCGAAAGGAAATGTATACGTGATAGTTAGTTATTGGCAACAATGTTGAGGAGTTGGTATCCGCGAGAGAGTTAGTGTCTGCAGAAGTGAGGTGTCCATGAAAGGAAATATATGTGATGGACAGTGATTGGCGAACAAGGTAAGAATGTATCTGTGGAAGTGAGGTGTTCATGAAAGAGTTGGTATCCACGGAAGACTTCGTGACTATGGAAGTGAGATAACTGCTAAAGGATGTGTACATGTTGAATAACGATCGGCGGATAGTTTTAGAGGGATCCATGGGAAGAGGTGTTCATGGAAACGTTGGTGTCCATGAAAGCATTGGTGTGACACCCTATGACGTAAAACCCTTTTTCATGTCATATTTTTAAATACAACATAAAATTTGTACCTTTAAACATTACTAAAGAAGACTTAAATAAAAATCTCATTTAGAATTCAAACGTAATAAAATCCAACGTAAAACAAATATAAATAGTTATAAAATATTTAAACTTAATCACCTAATAAAAAACATAATAAAAACCCTTTTTTTTATTTTCGTTCTCTTCAAATCCTCACCATAAGTCAATTTCGTTTCTACAACGCTTTAGTTTCGCCCATGAGGGTACCTCATCATTTGCAACTTTCATTTGTTTCTAACATCAAGTTCCTTAATAATTTTGTTATTACCTACATCACAATGTTCAATTTATGAGCATGATGCTCATAAGAGATGCAAAAATATAATATGAGTATGAAATGCAATTTTGTAAAAACATGTCTTTTCGTTGTTTCTTTCTTTCTTTTATATTTCTTTCAATCTTTTGTATGGAGCAGAGTGATGAAGTTTGGTCAACTCATACCTTGGGAAGAGTAGGCACAACTAGGGGAAACACACCACTGAGTCTCGTGAACTTCTGCGAGACAGTCTCCCTTATTGGGACCTCTATTAGTGTTTCCCACTCGATGCACAACTTGTAACGCACCGTAATTTCTTAACAATTTATAAAACGTATTTGACACATGCTATTGAATTCATAATGTAGCAGAAGACTCATTCATAAAATTTTCCCATTTCATGTTCACAAACAATTTTCTTTAAAACTCTAGCCCACATTGTCACAACCTAGAGGCAGGCCTAACAGAATCACCAAGTCGAGTGACCCAATTCTCGAAGAGAACCTTATCGCTTAGCCCAAGGTTAGGGAGAAGTAGAAGTCTTAACATGACATTAAGCCCAAATCCAAATTACATTGGTTGGGATTCACAGAGTGATCAACATGAGGCGGGATGGTATAATAATAACAAAGAAAGTACTGTGCCAGAATTAAACCAAATAACACCAAAACAACAAATCCCAACGTACCAGAAACGAAGGGATTGAACGGACTTACATCCACGGGAAGATAGAAGCGTGGCTAGGGAACACCAGCAACGCCCCATGATATCCCCAAAAGTACACACAAATCCTATACATAACCTAGGGAGAAATAAAGTCTAAGAAGTGAGTGACAAACTCAGTAGGGAAATCTATACTAAAGGCAATGCATGGTAAAAAATGTTTTTCTTATCTTTTTTAAAACCATTTTCATACTTCTCATTACCATTTTATTCAATAGGTCCAAGACCGTCGATGAGACTTTTGTCAAAACATACTGTATACATAGACAATTATACTTCAAAATACCCTCATCGTGTTTTCATATTGAAATCAGTCATCAGTGAAAAAGAATGGTCACACAATGACCCATCCGACACACATCACAGAAAGGTGGCGACCGTCACCGAGTAGCACCTCATGAGGTAGAGAAAGTAAAAATGATGGCGATATGGAGATCTAGCACATCACCCGAGTTGCCGTGAGCAAGCTCCGTGACGACACAACTCGTACAATTAAATAAACGGATGAGGTTGCTCGTGACAAATTGTTTCTCAACTAGCTACCTAAAGGTCCCAAATTGACGAAGGTTGCCGAGGAGCAGAGCTACGAGTCGTCACACCACCCATCAAATGGAATGGTATTAGGTAGGCCAAGCTCAACAATAAACAACCCACCAATCCTTGTGACTAAAACTCTGGCTAGGTTCTGGGGCTCAAAACCTAAGGAAGCGTCATCACTTTCCTATCTCCATTTTGACTTTCAGGGCTTGAAACCCGAGGACAAGTCACCAATGCCCTATCCCCCTTTTGCTCGTACAAACAATCAACCTTCACATAGTAAAAGGTTTCGCGGGATAGCCTTGTGATGCTTTAGTACTAACAGTACCTAATGCATCAAGAGGGTTAATCCTCCCATCATATATCATAATACCAAAGCAGAGCACCATGTACGATATAAAATAAACGTGAGAAAGCATACATATACATAAAAACAGACATGTTGTCTAAACAGTCCCCGTTAAGTTTTCAAGTGTGGTATCCCACAAAATAGTAGTTTGAAAACATTATGCAATGCAGTGCAGAAAGTAGAAAAATCTCAACCTAATAGGCGACCATGACACACTTACCGACAAGCAAGCTCCACGCTCTATCAGAAGTGAGGGTCGAATCACTAGCATCTCCAGAACCTATAACAAGGTCGATGTCAACATCCCTATAATCATACAAGGGATACAACCAAAAATCCTAAACAAGAAACCAACCTCGACAGGAAGGACTAGCATAAGACTTCCTGACTCAAACGAGAAACGACGGGTGCCCTACACCTCGAGTCGAGAATATACATGAGGGAGAACAAGGTATGGCTGACGAATCTTAATGAAGTTCGCTAAATCTGACTCCGAGAAACAAGTAGTGTGGTCTACCAAAACATAACCATGGTCGACCCAACACCCAACAGACAACCAGGAAGTCCCACTAGTAGACAAGACACAGTAACGGAAGGCAGAACACACACGCTCAACCTGATCCACTTAGCAGTTGAGAAGACAAAACCGAGGCCCTTTGAACTCAACCATGGCCAACAAGGCATCACAGTGGTCAACCAAGACCACTCAATAGTCATTGAGGAAAAATGAAGGTCAATAGGGACATTGCAGCTTCGACTAACTCAACAACCTTTAACTGAGACCATTCAGTGTCGACGAGACACGTCGACAGTCAACCAAAACCTCACAGCACTTGATAAGACATGTCTGCAACCATCCAAGACTTAACAGTAGAGAAGACTCATCTAAAGCCAATCGATGATGACTTTAGTCGAAAAGCAAGTTGAAATCCATAAACTAAACCGAGCCTAAAACCTTGCCAAAAGACAAGAATTTTCCAATAATGAGTCACAAGGAATAAGTGGAAGTGTTAAGTCTAGGAACCCAACCGACACACAAACACCTCAACAGGACAAAACCAAGATGATTTCCCCAGTTCTAGTCGACCAGTAGTTGACCAAGCGGTCGACCAGTTTAGCCACTGGTCGATTTGTGGTCAACTAGTGTTACACTCGTCGACTAGTTTTGCTAGAAAATATCCATTTTTCATGCATTGCGCCCGATTTTTGACTCCTAACAACACATAACTCTGCATAAACTCCAATACAACCACTATAAATAAGAAATTTCTCTCGGATTTGAGTTTTTAAGCCCGAATCCAAAGTGTAATACCTCAATTTCCTGTAACAAAATTAAATAAGGATAATTGAGAAATTGATTGGGTATAATTGGATTATTTGGATAATTATTGAAATTTAATTGATAGAAATTATTAGAATTGGTTAGAAAATTATTAGAATTGGTTGAAGGAATTTTGTTAAAATTAATTGGGAATAGATAAAATGGCATTAATTGAGTAAAAGGATTACTTGAATAAAAGAGAAGTTTAAATAAAATAAAAGATAAAATGGAAGGAAGAGAAACGCTGCGTTTTGAAGAAGTGAAGGAAAGAAATGGAAACACTGTCATTTTGGCGTAGGATGCTGAAGGACTTTACTCCGGTTGATAGTCGTCGACCGGGATGTCGCCTGGTCTATCGACCGGTACCACATATTTCAGTGGAAATCTGTTGTCTCACGGGTTGGCGTCCACTCCCACACAAGGTTGCATTTTTTTGAGAAGATAAGCTAATAATTGGTGATCTCAAGGCGTGGCTTCATTTGTGATCCCTCCATGTCTCCTTTCCTTTACAGATGGAAAATTTCAATGGGTGTTAGGTAAGATTGTTTAGGATGTGTGAGGCTTATATGGTAGGCCTTCGGGAAGAAATGGACAGAGGAGAAGAAAAGAGATAGAGTGTATGAGAGTTAAATGCTCTTTGGTGAGCTAAGCTAAAACAGAAGAAGAAAGTGAGAGAGAACAGAGTGTGCTCTCCGTGAAGAAAAAAAAGAAAGGAAAGAAGAGAAATAGGAAAAAAAGAAAAGAGGAAGAATAGGGAAGGAAATCTCAGGTCTATTTCTGTCTTCAGGTAATATCTTCCTCCTCCTTTGGTTTATGGATTTGCGATTTCAGCTAAGCTCTCTGTATGATTTGGTGAAGCTTTCTGGTGTGAGTTGTGAACCGAGGAAGTCAAGTTATGAAGCTGAGTAAGAAAGAGGGAGAGCTGTTGCTCTATGGAATCCATCAGAGGTGTTGCAGGTAATGGTTTTCTTCCTTATTATTGGATGGTTTTGACGAAGTGATAATATGTTTGATTTGGTGTATGTTGCTAGAAGATGTATTTGTTAATCTGCCGTTTGGTTCTGTGAGGAATACTTCAAATATATGCTCTCTGTGATTAGCCTGAAGTTGTTAATCTCTTATTTTTGCCTTGCAAAATGTTATTGGACGATGAAGAATATGGATAGTGCTCTATTAATGAAAAACAATTCTTTGTTAATTACTGCTTTGGTTTAAATAATTAAGTATATTATTATTGGATGTTGAGGAGCATGTGTGTACTCTGTTGATGGTTTGATTGTTGTTATAACGATTGAGAAATGCTAAGATTGGATTATGTTGCTCTCTATGGTTTGTTGTTGATACTGCTTAGTTTATAAATAATGAAGAAATGAAATGATATGAATGGTGGGGTTATGAACTGTTTGGTGGAATAAGCTATCAAGTTGAGATATTGTTATGTTTAGACAAATAAACTGTTAAGTAATTAAGTTGGATTAGATTATAGGATTCTATTACAACAAGGATTTATGGTATCAAAATTAAGATTCATAATTGATGGTTATATTCTGTCGAAGTTATATTCTATTTGGAAATAGTATAAAGAAATAGGTCCGAGAATACTATCAAGGATAGATTGTTGTTAAGGAATATTGTTGTGGGTTGTGGAACTGGATATTGGAGGGATTGTTATTAATAATTAAATATTACTGATTTTGAAGGTGCTTAAAGGAAGAAGGATAACATTAGTTTCAAAAACGCTCCAAGGACACTAGATAAGTGATACACATGTGTTTTGGTCTTTAGGGCCCTACATCGCAAGAGTTAGGAATTATATACTGATTGTTTACCGCTCTATTATAATAGTAAGATATTGACCATATTTACTACTTTATTAGAATAGCTAGATATCGAACATGTTTCATGAATTGTACTGTTGATTGCTGGGTGTTTATTAGAATTAGGTTCTTTTAATGATATATTTAATAGATGAGCATGTTAGGGATTATAGTGATGATATGATAGATGATGTATGCATTCATGAGCATGACACGCATCATGGTTTTCAAAAGATTACAAAAATGGTTTTTATGCATGGTTTTGAAAAGGAAATGGAAAATAAAACGAGAGAGCAATAAATGTAAAGAAAATGATCAAATAAAGTAAAGAGGTTGGACTAGTAGGTCAAGCCCGGCAACCAAAGCATGTAAAGATAACAGTTTTTGTGGACCGGTAGGTCAAGCCAGACACAAAAACAAAAGATATGCAAAGATAACGATTTTTGTAGACCGATAAGTAATGCCCGACACAGAGACAAAAGAAAAGAACAGTAAAGTACAGATAAAGAAAATGGTAACGGTGACAGTAACGGAAACGAAAATGAAAACAGGTATAGATATGGAAATGGAAATGGAAACAAATTTCTAGAAATGGAAACAGAAATGGATACAGATACAGATAAGAGAATGGAAATGGAAATGGAAATGGAAATGGAAATGGAAATGAAAATGGAAATGGAAATGGAAACAGAAACAGAAACAAAAATAGTAACATAAACAAAAACAGAAAGGAAACTAAAATGTATAAGATAAAAGAAAACGAAAATGGATAATGACACATGGTTTTACAAGATGCATAACATGTTTAAAGTTTTCCTTTATATCACTTATTGAGCCTTAGGCTCATTAGTTAAGTCTTGCGATGTAGGTACACACACAAGAGAACAGGTTAAGGAGCAGTTGATGAAGGCTTTGTATGCGCGGATCTTGTGGCTGGCAAGACCAAAAATGCTTTGTAAATGTATTTAAATTGTAAGATAAAAGAAGTTTATTGAAATGATTTAATAAATGTTGTTAATTCATAACGTGTTTTATTCATTTAGTCTTCCGCTGTGTTTTACAAACGGTTTTAAGAAAAGAATTTTTATATCATCTTTTAAATGGATTTAATAAAGAAAATTTTTCCGCAATTTTGTAAAAGAAAAGGTTTTAAATAGTACGCGATTTTAAACGTAAGAAAAACCGGGTCATTACACGAAGCCAATCAAAACCCTAGACTTAAATATTAAAAATGGAGAGGAAAAACTTACCGATTCGCAAACCGCCTTCACAAAGGTTGCTCATGTGGACGACAAGAACTCATTTTTTTGTCAAAAGTCAAAAACCCCATGAACAGCTTCCTCCCCTCTATGCGTCTCTCCCTCCTCTCGGCCACATGAAAAGGAGAATGAAGAAGAACAAGATTCCTTGTTCTTCTTATTCATTCCCTTGAATTAAAATAATATATTTATTATAATACCCTGACTTTTTAAGTTGGATAATTATTTTATAGGGGTATTATGAATGACGTATTCGTTAGATTTTTTTTTAAATTAATGGAATTTATTATAATTAAAATAAATTTTAATATAATAAATTAAATTATAATGTTTGGAATTACTAATAATCATTTTAAAGAATTTATTGAATAAAAATAGAGAGGGTATAAACTATTGGGGTTTTAAAATGTAAAGGGATTAAATTAATTAAATTAATTGGATTAAGGAAGATTAAAGGAGGTGAGGGGAAGCATGAACCAGTTCCGCAGAACCGGTTCAAGCCACTTAAACCGGTTCGCTGGGCGAACCAGTTAAATGAAGAAACAGAATGGACTTCGGCCATTCTGCAAGAGGGAGAGCGCGACAGAGAGAAAGAGAGGGAGACGAGGGTGAATGGCGAGCGAGCGACGACGAACGGCAATGGCAAGTTCGAACGGAGGGACGAGATGCTGTTCATTGTCTGGCAATGGGCGAGTAGCTGCCGACAGGATGACGGCGATTTAGGGCTCGTGATTTCGAAACTCCCATGGGCAAGTTTTTCCAGCAGTGATTGTGGTATGTTGGTTGATTTCTTCCTCCTCCTCTGTTTTATGTTGTTCTGTTGTTGGCAGGAGAACGTCTGGCAGGTGATTCACGTGGGGGAGCATCTGGCGTTTAGCGGTTCAAGCTGGACCAGCCAAAGGCCTTGGTCTAGCTTGCTATGGGTTGAACCATCGACAATGATAGTGTGCAACGTGGGGAACACACTTTGTAGGCTAGGCTGTGCTGCTCGGGCATGTAGGAGCTACGCTCCACCTTCTGGAAGTGGCAGAATGTTGTATTCTATCAAGGGCAGAATAAATCGACAGAGGAAGAGTCCCAGGATGTTCTGGAACTGAAGGTGTTGGAGCTCTCGGGTATTCATCAGCCATGGAGCTCTCTGGAGTTGCTGTTCTCGGGTGTGATGGAGGTTTGAGCTGAGAGCTCTCTGGTTCTTCTGGGGGTTGAGTGTGGGGTTGTGGGATGAGCTCCTTGTCCTTGGTTTTTCTCTCGGTCCAGCTTGAGCTTCTTTGCTCCTTAGGGTAATAACTCTTTCTCTGTTAAATTAGTTAAAGCATGCAAGGATAATTATTTTGGACATATTATTAGACTTAGGTTGTTAAACTAATGTTGTTAAAGATGGTTTAATTAGTATTCTGTGAAGATATATGTTAAAGAAATTTCATAGTGATGAGCCCTGTAATTGATAGATTGGTTTCTGGAAGTAGAATGTTAATGGATTAGTTGGAGAACTGTTTAGTGTTAAAGTATAGAATTTGATGAGACGTTGTCAATGATAAATGTTTTTAATCATGAAGGTATCAGGAGAGAAGAAGAATAAAGATTTATCACTAACCCGCATTAAAGATTTGAGGTAAGACTTGGGTGTGTCTTGGCAATGTGGAGGCCCTACACCACAAGTGTGTGCGTGAGTGTGTCTTGGATTGATAGTGTAAAATGCTAGATTTATATGTTGCTCTGTGATATCTCCTCTGTTGATGCCTTGGCTGTTTCTTCGTTATTAGTTTACATGTTTTCTCTCCTGGATGGATTGTGCGTTAGTTCTCTGGATTGTTATTGATAGGTGCTAAGTATATTTTCTATTCATGAATATTCCTTCTTGTTATGCATATATGTTTTCTATGCTTACTGCCGTATGTTTTGGATGCTCTATGTGCTTAATTTTCTGTGATATGCCTATGTTGTGTTGTTGTAGTTGCTGTAGTGAGTTTTCCATGCTTGGCTGTTCAGGTGTCCTCCTTGTTGAACTTGTGCAGCATGCTATTTTCCTTACTGTTGGTGCTGTAATTTCTTTGTTCATATTTCTCCACTGATGGTTCCATTCGTTGAGTTCCTTCCTGTGCATAAATATTGAGCATGCCATTTAATTTCAGTAGTTATAACCAATGTAATTAACTAATATATTGAGCATGTTAACCCAATTGTTAATTCGGCAAGCATGTTAACTTAATTGATTTAGTCAACCTAAGTAGGCAGATGAGTTAAGTAATATAGCATGGTGATAAATTAGGTTATAAACTTCTCAAGCATGTTGTATTGTTTTAATTTAATTATTGTCGTGCGCTTTTATGTTCGTTATAGTTGATATATGAACTCTTAGTATGTTTTATGTATGTTTAGGGTAGTCTCATGACGATAGAAACAATTAGGAAAACCACCAAGAGGTGGCCACACGACTTGAATGAGTGGGATCCCAAGATCAATTAACATAATTAATTAGAAACCAATAGGCTATCCCTAGCTCTATATACGAGCTATTCCTAAAATACGTAACTCTGACTAATATACGTAATTAAAAGATTGGTTTGGGGCGGACCTATTCCAAAGAATTAAAGAGAGACATTTCATCCTGCATAAACTCATTTTCTTACAGGGCCTTTAGGCTCACGTCTTACTTGCGGTGTAGGTACACGTACGCCCGGAGTCCTCGAGCAAGTGAAGAAGCAGTTGATGAGGGATTTGCACGCGCAAGCTCGTGATTGACCAGACTATGAGAAGTGAGAGATAATTAAGTTGTAATTTAATTCAATTTCTAAATTGTAATTAAATTGCTTTTCATAAATTGTAATTTAAATGGTTAGTTTATTTTCTTTAAATTATTTACGCTTCCGCAAATGTTTTTATTTCTGAAATGATTTATTTCCGCTATTGTTAAAGTGTTTCTAACGGCCCGGATTACACTCTGATATGTTTTCCTCAAAATTTAACGCATTTTTAAATGTATGAAAATTCGGGTTGTTACATTTATATTAAAATATATTATATAAATAAAATAAATCCAATTCAAATTCCGATTTAAAACCTGACTCGTTTAAAACACTAACAAAAAATAATCTTTTAGTCAAAATAGTTTATTAAAAATATTTTCACAATTAAATTATTTGCTCGGTTTTACCGTTTTTGACTATTTGGCCAAAAAAATCACACATGGCCGCTACGCGACAAAATTGGTCAACTTTCAACACTTGATTGAAAATTACGCGAAAAATTTACACGTGGAATTTTAAAAATTTTGAAATTCACAGGTTTTACACACATGGTTAGTCTTGTAATAATAATTCATGTCATCTTTCTGGAGATACTTCTTCAAGTGTGGCATTTCTTTTTTATCTTTCTTTATTCCATGTAATTGTTTGATTTGTACCTACACCAAAAGACTCATCTATTTACCTATTGCTTACTAAGTAATGTAAAACTAAACATATCATGACATCCTATAGAATCATGTTGCATAAATAAACATGATATGCATTTTTATAAAACCCTATTGTTTTTTGTTTTCTTTTTCTTTTCTTTCTTTCCATATCTTTCTAGTATAATCATCTCTGACATCAATCAGAAGCTTTTCTAGTAGTTGTACACTTCAATGCACAACTATTTGTCTCGACATCAATCGAAAACTCACTAGCGGCGATGCTCATCAATGCACGGCATCTCTTGATAAACTCAACATCAATCTAGTCGTCATTAGCCACCATGCACAACAACCTATCACCTCTGGTGTAATTAGTTCCGACAGCAATCGAAAGCCTCACTATTAGTCGTACACATCAATGCAAAAATTATCTATGCCGACATCAATCGAAGACTCAATAGTGGTCATGCACATCAATGCATTATGACCTCACACCATTGGTCGACTAACATCAATCAAGATCAAACTAATAAACTCAAGCATATCCTTCAATTCTCTTCAAATCTGTCTTACTTGAAAAATGTATGCATGGAAAATCATTTTTGTTCTTTTTCTTGAAAACATGATGCATGAACAACATACATTATCAACACGTATCATATTCTCGAATATCAATATAATTCTAACATTACATCAAACAACAAATCTAGTACTACATGTGTCAACAATCTAACCTAATAACTAAACAAACAACATATCCTTAAGTCAATGGTATCACCATACAATATATCACAACATATATCAATTTTAACAAAGCATCTATGTCATAACATAAAAACCATCAAACCTAACATACCATCTTATGGTAGGCTAAAAAACATACAATTATTATTTACCTTAATGTCTTGGCACAACGTTCTGTAATCTTACAAAGTTATATCCTTAAACTGAAAACCTTCAATTGATAGAGAGAAAACCATAGCCCTTGAAGAACTTCTTCCTTCCAAATAAATGCTCATGGTTAAAGCTTCAACCCAAAGAAAGATGGTTCCTTTTATGACAAGGCAACTCCAAGCATGAGGTGTCATCCCCTTCAGCATTTTGATACTAATTAATCAATTTCTCCCTTCTTAAATCATGACACGTAATCTATTATCAGGCAACTTTTCATATTCCTAGTCGACTGCACCTCAACTCTGGTCAACCGCTTCCCCACATTTCAAAGAAAATCCTTCTACTGCAGACGCCTAGCTTGCTAAGATGCCTAGCCTTCCACTGCGGTTGTTTAGCCTTCCATTGCGGTTGCATAGCCTTCCATTGGGGATGCCTTACCTCTAGTGGAAATTCATTAAATACTTGTTGCGGATGACCATAACCTCATATCTGGTCAACTGCATATCTATTTGAGACAAAATCTTTTAAATCTACCCATGTTCCAGTTGACCAAACCCTCAACACTGGGCGACTGCAAAATGACCCAAGAGCCTCTAGACATACTCCCACGGTCAGTTGCATTTTGCTGGATACTTGGAATTGCCTAGCCCCGGTCAACTGCACTCTTACTTTGGTTGACCGCAAGCCTACCTAAGAGGTTCTAGACGTGCAATCCAAATGTCCATACTTTTGTGGATACTCAATTTTGCCTTAGTTTTGTCAGCCACACTCTTAACTTAGTCGACTGCAAATCCATCTGAGAGCAATTTTTCCAAAAACTACAACTTGTGTCGGACATCCATTCTAAAGGCCATTTTTCACTTGCGAAGGTCCGTTACCCTGCCAAAAGTCCAATTTTGTTAATAAACACTATCACCTTTATAATCCAACTACATTTTCATTAATCCACACTAATACTTAATCTCCTCAATTATAATATAATGACATAATGAACATTAAATATCATTATTGCGTAGTCCATACTTAATGCAATAAAATTTTTGGGTGTTTCACAATCACCTTGTGAACTTCGGCCAAGTCTTGACATTACCAGACTAACAAGCTTATCCCCCATAGGACCAACCTTTGGGACAACCTATCCTCAACCCTTTGTATTCTTCTTTATGTGTCTTAAATTCTGTTTCTGTCTTTCTTACATGAACATATGCATAAAAACTATTTTTGTTATTCTCTTGAAAAACATTATGCATGAAACATATGCGTAATACATAATATCAATCTTACCTATCATAATATGCATGAACATAACACTTAACATCCTTACAGTCAACACAATAAGCATATCCTCAGTCAATAGCCCTTAGGCATCATGATTAATCACATAAATAGTAACATCAACTAGTAAACATATCCTCGATCAACATAATATCAGTAGACATAACATAATAGCTAGTCAAACATCTCTTATATAATCTATAAACATGAAACAAGCATCACATAAAATAACTTCAATCAACAACCTGTAGGCATCATGGAACAATTATCAAAACATAAAATATTCTAGCATCTTTGTGATGTAGGTCAAAGGCCAAATGCATGTAAACATCACTCATAAAAAGTCTTTAATGAAAAGTTTGACTAACCAACTTTTCTCTAACACTCTAGATTTTCCTTAAAGTAAACAAAGAGTAAGTTAACAAAAGGATAAACCTCTAACAGTATACACTACTCATTGTTCAAGAAATAGTTTCAAAATCCTTACAATAGAAAATCTGCCTTCATAAACTTGAAGAAGGATTTAGCCGCAAGCTTGAGAGAAAGATCTTCATGTCCTCGCGGCTCTAGGGTGATTAGGATTTCAACACAAACATTCAATTTATAGACTGCCCAACTAAGAATCCCATGAAAGAAAATCTCGTAGAAATTGTATCTTAAGTTTATCTTTTCCAAAATTTTCTGAAGATCAAGTTGTAGCTCACTGATATTCTAGAAAAATAAACTCGTTTTGATCTATCTACAGTAGCCGCAGGTGTGTAAGCTACCACTGCGATCGCCTGCTTCATCTATTTCGTCTAATAGTAATCTGTCATGTTAGCATTTATACTTATGTTTGCGGTTGTTGTTTGTACAAAATTAACACTACGCAAGTGCACATGTTACAAATCAAGTAAAAAAAATAAGTAAAGTATCAATCCAATAAGGACAATTTTAGCACAAATTATTCTATGCAAAACAACAAAATTAAAATAGAAAATAGATTGTGAATGGTGAATTAGCAGTTAAACAATTAAAATAAAACACAAATGAGCAATTGAGAGGTTTTAATGATAAGAAAATGGTTTGGATTTGATTTCCTTCTTTATATGAATTTTATTGCAATTATTGTAGAATGTTTTGGAATTATGTCGAATAACTAAGAATTTCTTTTTATTTCATGACTCCATCGAGTTGCTTGATAATTTTCCTAAATAAAATTTTTCAAGCTTATGAAAGACAAATATCTCAAAAAATTTGATTTAACATTATTCTAACATGTCATGTGATTAAAAAAAATCGATATGTAAATGTTATCCTAACACAATTCAATATTGATCTTTAATTCCTAATTACTGGTAAGTACAATAGGAATACGAGTAATTATTTATGCCCTTCAACACTAAGTAAATCAAACATTCAATGTATATTAAATTATTCAACATCAAGCATGCAACAAACTTTAGCAATTAAATAAATTCATATAATTGGTACTTTCTCCTCCTACCCAATAGAAAAGTTATTTCATAACTAGAGTAAAATTCATCATATAAAGTCTAGAAATAAATATAAAATCAAAAATATATATATAAAGAATCTTCTCTATTATTCTTATGTTGCACGATGTTGTTCGATGCTGCATCAACGTCTGTGTCCAGAATAGTTGCCGCGAAGAACAGGAGTTAATGTCTAAAGGATTGTGCGCTTCCGTCATAGGATTTCTTCCACTTGTTCATAGCAAGAAGAACCCACTTTCTCTCTGCTTTCAATCCTTGCCTTTTTGGGTTTCGTTTCTCCTCTTTTTCTGCCACCTGAAATTGTATCGGTTCGTGTTTGGATTTAGAATTTTCCTCCTTAAGTTTTCCTTCTAAAGTTTACTTCTTTTATATCCAACAACTTCTCTGCCATTTTAGCAATCTAATTCTCTCTTTATCTACTTTTGAAAATCAAAACATCTTCTCCCTCATCCAACAAAAGTTTAAAATCAAATCAGATCCATTTTTCTCTCACTCTATAGTTTCTCTTACCGAAAATATGAGAGTGATGCTATCCCATATTTACTGCTGTGATTTTATTCCATATTTCCAACCACTTTTTAATTGCTCTTTTCTAGAATAAGAGAATATTTTTATCTCTTATTTGTTGTTGTGATAAATTTCTTTCATAAAAGTCTCAATAACGTTCTCTTTCCTCTTTAAAATCTTCTCATACCATGATTTTCCCATTTAAATTTGAGGATTCAGCTTTAAATAAATCTGTATTTGATTTCTATAAGAAAATACGGAATAATTATGCATATTTTTCACAAGATTTTACCTTTAAAATCACAAAAAATTGGTTTTTACAACAAAAATATAAAGTTGTGACATTCTGAAACAAAACATTATTTTTTCTTTATTTAATCACTCGTTTCAAGCAATATTTATATAAAATAAAACCATATAATAACTCTTTTTCAAGAGTTATTGATCGTTAATGTTACCATGGTCACAAATATTTCTAGGAAAGCCAACACTTCAGTGGATACTTCATTCCACGTACTTTTCCTCACTTTAAACGACAATGTTTCACTCCGTCTTTTTATCTTTTGCGGACATCTCCCTGTCCACGAAAGCGTATGTTTCCGCTTCTCCACTGTTCACTACAGATTCAACATGAAAACGACAACATTCTTCCTCCAACTTATCCACTATGGATACACTTCCATCTGCATACATGTTTTACCCGTAGATATATCATCCAGATGATGGAATTTTCTCCTTTGCCACGGACGCATACATTTCTACGGATACAGTTCTTTAGAACAAAACAACATTGTTTACTTTTATTTCACTTAATTCTTACCATGTGACATCCTTCCTTTTCGCAAGGAATCTTTCCTTTTTTGCAAAAACATCTTTCCTTAAATCCAAAAATTCATTTTCATCCTTTGATTCAAACCAATGGTTCTTCTTCCTCCCGCATCGTTGTGGCATCTTTCCTTTTTGCGGAAGCATATTTTTATTTTGGCTTCTTCCACATTTTTCTCCATCTTTGATCCTAGCCATTCCTTGACCTCATCCAATGGATGTTGTTTAATCCATTCTTCCATTAAACATTCTTAATCCCATTTGTTGATACACACATATTCGTGGATCCCTGTGGATCCTAACACTTTCACAATATCTACCAATATTTGCCTGCCACGTATACCATTTCCTAAGGCAGACAATCCTGTCCGCGGACACGAACACTCCTGTAAATTCGATTTCATCATTGCGGCAGCTTCTTGATTTCCTTAATAAATTCTATATTTTTATAAAATAAAATTCTATATTTTTATAAAATAAAATTCTTTATTTTAACTTTCCTAATTTCATAACTTATTTAATAATTCTAAGATTTTTAATGCAACACTAAAATTCTCCAATTATGTCAATAATTAATCTATTTAAATTTTACAATGCCACAAAATTAAGTGAGTAAATTTCATGGGTGTTATAAAAGGTGTCTACAGAAGAAAATGTCAAATATGAATGTGACAAATTGTTATTGGGGGACAAAGTGAGTAGATATTCACAGCGGGAGCACGCGCGCTTACTGCAACTAAACTAGAACTCCAAAATACTCTATCCATGGAATTTTCAGACACAAATATATTACCCAACTACAAATAAATCTTTACGTTATATTTTTGGACTGCTGAAAAGGAAACGATAATCCTTGATCATTTTTCGCATGATTTTATTCCGTGGGATTTTCAAACGATTTATAAATAAGAAGGTGGGGACGAAACTCTAATCTTCCATGCATTAAGAGACACAAAGTCTGTTATTTTTCATTCAAGCTCTCAGAAGGTAAGTCTACTACAAACTAGAGTTTGTAAATTAGGTTCATTCATCGACTACGATGGTGAACGACGAAAATCATGGGAGCTACTACAAAACCTTTGAAATAGAGTAGTTTATAAATTTTTTTTCTTTTATTAACTTTATTTTTATTTATCTCATGAAAAATAATAGTGTTGGAAACAAATTAGGACAAATATTGGATCAGTCGGATTGTGAATAAATAGACTTCACTAAGAATTCTAGGTAAGTGATGTTTGCTTGCGTTTGGCCTTTTGGCCTATGATAATTGTTCTACTTGTGATGTCTATGAACTGTTGATCGAGAATATACTTACTGCTTGTTGTTTAATGTTTATGTTTAAGACATTGATCAAGGATATGGTTATTGTATTTACTAATTATTTCTTTGCATGCGTTATTAGATTGTACAGATATTAAGTTTTATGCTCATGCATGTTATAATATGTTTGTAATACCCCGACCTTTTTTTTTAAGCTGAATAATTATTTAATTATCGGAGTATTACGAAGGACGTATTCATAAGAATTCTATTTATTCAGATTAAATAGAATTTACTGTAATTAAAATAAATAGTAATTTAATGAATTTAAACTATAATGTTTGGGATTAATTTAAGTATTTTACATTAAGGAATTAATTATGATTTATTGGGATTAATTGAAAGATAGAAATAATAGGAAATTAGAATAGAAAATTTAATAAGGAGGTGAAAACCGGTTCTGTTGGCTGTGGTTTGGTCCGGTTCATGTTTAGTTCGGGCTGTTTGGATTGGTTCTAATTGAAGAAAAGGAATGGCCTTTGGCCATTTCCTTCAGCATGAGAGAACAAATCGGGGGAGGGAAAAGAGATCGAGAGCCAGATCAGGAGATCGCGGGTGGCGTTCGTGACGACGTGGTGAGCTTCTTCGTGTTGATAGTGTAGTCTGGTGACAACGAACGGCACGAGACCATTTGGGCGCGAGTTCGTTCGGTGGAAAGCTTGGGCTCGGGATTGATATTCTGCCGGCTACAATTTCTGGCTTTTGGCGTGGTTGTTGAGGTAAGCCCAGTCGATTTCTTCATCCTCCTCTATTCTCTGATGATCGGGTGTTGGCTGTGGCGATTCACGGTGATAGGGCTGAGCGTCGGTTTGCGATGAGCTTACGGTCCAGCTGACGATTCAATCCAATCTGGTATGTTCCTCTGATTTCTTGTATAACGGTTTGGAAGGAAGCTGAATGGCAGAGGCGTGGAGAGCTCGATCCAAATAATCTGCACCATCGCGTAAATCATGGGATAAGTTGTTATGCATTTCTTATTTCCTTCTGTGTATAAATTCAGTGAAGGGATGAGAGCGCCACTACGAGAGATCAGGAGAAAGTTGAGCAGGCTGTGGTGCTCTGGTGTCCTCCTTGGGTGTTCGGGTGTTCTTCATGGTAAGGTGGTTGCTGTGTGTGAGAGTGTGATGGAGCTGCCATGTGAGTTGGGAGCAGTGGAGTTGTTGTCCCTACTTGTGTCTTCAGTGATAGTAAGACTTGGGTGTGTCTTGGTCATGTGGATGCCCTACACCGCAAGTATGTGTGCGCGTGGTAGAGTCCATATGTTTTCTATGTTTGAATACTTCGTATGCTTCTATGCTTGGATGATTTTTGTGTTAGTTCTCTGAAATCTTTCTTTGTTGTATTTGTTATAGTACGATTGTTTGTAGGTTCACATGTGTTCTTTGTTGATATCGGGTAGCTCTGTAGTTGATTTCCTTATTGTCTATGTCGTGACCAAATGCTTCACTTGGTTAATAATATAGGTTGCTAAGTACTCTGTAGATTTGGTTAAGCTTTGTGAGATTTCCTTTTTGTCAAATCCCCTTGCTATATTGTCTGTGCTACAATTTCTCTGTTGATGATTATAACTAGTGCATGTTAACCAGTTGAGAACTGTTAATCAAATTGCTAATCTGTCAAGCATATTAACCTAATCGATTTAGTTAACCTAAACAAGTTAATTAATATAAGCATGTTAATAAATTAGGTTATAAACTTTTCAAGCATGTTATCATTCTTTAATGCATTGTTCGATTTAATTATTGGTTTGTTACTGTCGAGCATGCTTATGTCTGCTAGGTTTATTATATGAACTCTCTTGTTGTTGTGTACTTAATATTGTTAGTTCTGGTGCTTATGGTTGTGTTAGTTATGGAACTTGTTGTTGATACTCAAAGCTATTAGTTTATTTGTTATGTGATCAAAATCTATTAATCAATCAATCCCTTACTGTAATCAACTTGCAGTCCAAACACGTTAATCGTGCATCTCTTTGTTGTTAGTTGGTGTTAGCCTGTACACTTTTCTACATATTCACCGTTGATATTGCCTTGTATAATTCTCCGTTGATATGGTTGCCTTGTTCCTTGGATTCTGTTAGGTCTGCTATGAATCAATTCATTGAGCATGATGATTTAATCAATGTAAATATAACTAGTGCAAATAATTAGCCTTGCGAGCATGACTATCGAACTGTTAATTAGATTAGTATATCGTTCTTTAAATTAAACTTCTCAAGCATGCTATCGTTCTTTAACATATTGTTTTGCTTAATCTATTGTATTGTTTTGATTAGTTCCTTGTATGTACGTTTAAGGTAGTCTCATGACGATAGAAACAATTAAGAACACCACCACGGGGTGGGCACACGCCTTGAGTGAGGAAAAGAATTAATCCTTCCCATATCGGGATCACTAGACCAATTAATATAATTAATTAGAAACCGTAGGATTCCCAAAACTCCACGCTCTATGTACGAGCTATACCTAACATACGTAGTTAAAAGGTTGATTTAATGCGGACCTATTCCAAAGAATTAAATAGAAGCATATCATCCCCCATAAACTCATTTCCTTACTGGGTCTTTAGGCTCGCGTCTTATTTGTGGTGTAGGTACACGCACGCACGGAGTCCTCGAGCAACTGAAGAAGCAGTTGATAAGGGATTTGCATGAGCAAACTTGTGGTTGGCCAGGCTATGAGAAGTGAGAGATAATTTAGATGTAATTAAATTAAGTTTTCTTTTCTTAAATTGTAATTAAATGTTTAGTTTATTTCCGTTAAAATATTTACGCTTCCGCAATGATTTACATCCGAAATGTTTTAAGGTGTTCCTAACGGCTTGGCTTGCACTCTGATTTCTTTTAAAAAGGGTTTTAAACAAAAATTTTAAATTTCTCGCATTTCAAAGGATTTATGAAAATTCGGATCGTTACAATGTTAAATAGTTATTATGTGTTACATACATCTCATGCATCATGAAAAATGTTTTTTTAGAACCAAAAGTGATTTTCATGTATATGTTTTCATATAAGAAAAAAAAAAAGATGAAATGAAAAATACATAAAAGGCTTTGGCAAATCGCCACCAATGATTTGAGGCTTTGGTGGATTTATTCCTCAATGATTTGAGTCTTTGGTGGTCTTGTCGCACAAATGATTAGATGCTTTGGTGTTGTATCTTAATGATAATGAAAGAAAAGAAAGAAAGAAGACTAAAAACGAAACTACATATTTTTATGAAATTGCATCTCATGCTCATGATATACATATGCATATCTTACTGAGCATTAGACTCATAAATGAACTTTGTGAGGTAGGTGATGATACGTTTGATGAGACATATAATGAGAAAATACATTAAGGTTGCAGTTGAAGGAGAACTCTCTTAGGCGAGGCTATAACGTTGTTGGAGCAAAGTTGACCCATGGGTGAAGACTGAAAAGAATGGATTATTTTGAGAATTTTTATTAAGTTGTTACAAAATATTTTTATTTAAGTTATGTTTTAATTGTTTGGAGATTAAATTAAAATGTTTTCCAAATATTTATGTTGGATTTTACTACATTCGGATTTTAAATGAAGTTTCTTTTAAGACTGTCGTTGTATTATTTTAAAGGCATAATTTAAATAGATTCTTTTTTAAAAATGGCAAAATAAAGAATTTACGCTACGGAGAGTTACACTTACGATATCATGTTCTTGATGAAAGTCCTTAAACTTTATCAGAGTGTTTGCATTGTGACTAGTCTCTAGACAGTCGCTTCTCCATTTCATATCATTCAAGTAATGATGTGCACAAGTTCATGAGTTAATCATATTTTCACTAGTACTATTTTTTACAAAAATAGGTGGTGATATTATTTTATGTATAGGCTATAATATAGTATGTAGCACTGTTTTCGATACTTACTCCATCAATGATTCATGGAACTAGTTTTTAAAATAGTAAAGTTTTGAATATAAAAATTCATGCATGCACACATTTTCTAACTCATTATTTCAATTAATAAATAAAACCAATTTTTCATAAATTAGTATAATGATAGGATGGATCCCTATTGAATCTAGTTAACTCAACTCAAATGACTCCATTTTTTTTTAAGGAAAAACCTGATGGTCAAGACTAGTAGTAGCCAATTGTATTTGAAGTTCCCTTCTATTCTCTTTTGTCCTAAGTGTTCTTTTTCTTTTAGTGAGGATTTGGTTTTATTTTCCTTCTTTTGATATGGGTTTGTTTGATTTGTAATTGGTGTTTGCACATTTGATTTCATGCATAGTATTTCCCTTTGGAGTTAATTTATTTCACTATTATATGTTCTTGTGGTCACTACGTGGGACTCGACTCATTTCATAGGAGTTATGCCTTGATTTAAATTTTGGTTTAAAATATGTTGTGAATCATGGACCAAAGCCTTTAATTGGTCAGATCCTCTTCAAGAGTCAGATCATTAGACACAATGTTTCTGACTTGGTCTATCTCCAAGTCGTGACAAAGTCTGCAACTTATATTTGAAACATGGAATCTTCAAAATATTATAAAGTGATAAACACAATTCATTCCATTAAAAATGTATGGTTAGATCTCAGTTATATGTATGGTGACATAAAATGTATATGCTTTTATATAATATGATTATATGTAACTTAGACAGATGAAATTATTTTGTTCTTAAAATTTTCATTAAAAAAATTGATTTTATCATAATTCATTATATTTAACATGCTCCTCTTGGTAAAATTTTGTACTAGACACAATCCATAAATCTTGGATTTTATGAATAAATTAAATAAGTAACTAGGATAGATGACACTCAACAATGGAATCCATTATTTGATTCTTGTGTTTGTTAGCTAATGGATCACATAATTAGTGTTCGATTTATAAATATTATGAATTAATTATTCAGTCAAAAACTAATGACGGTCAAAGATAAATATATAATATGATAGATTCATGGATTTTAAATCTAACTCTATTACAAATGTAATGACTATATCAATGGGCATTACATTAAGTAAATATACTCTATGTTTGTAAGACCACAACTCTAGTTATTCAGTAAAATTAGACTAGAGCTAATAATTGTGTTATCAATATAAAGAAGATATGTTAATTAATGAATATTATTGAAGCTTAAAACTATAGGTCTACTAATTTCACTGTCATCTTTTATCACTATTCAAATATATAGAATATACAAATATACGTATAAATGATTAATTACGATAAATCAAGAATCAAATATAGACACTATGGAATTAGGACAACAGTTATCCAAAGTCAAGGCAATCTTATCTCAAATTTGAAATTCAAAATAGATATTTTGTATTTCAAATCTAAGATACAAAATATCACATTAGATCAGAATATTTTTAAAGCAGATTAAACAAGATTTTGTGAAACAAATTTTAGCCCTCAGATTTCAAAAAATTTGAGTGAGCACCACAATGTGAACAACTCGACACAGATTTTGCATTAAGGTCGAGACTTGGTACGACCACAGCAACAACAGTGGCTAATCTATTGCCAGCGCTGCAGCACTGATCCTTGGAACCATTACACTGGTTTGAAATTCAAAAATTTTGTTTTCATCCCCAAAATCATTTGGTGATTTTACAATACTAGTGCATTTATCATCTCAAATAATATAGTGGACATAGAGTAATATGTACACAAGAGAAGTTGTTACAAATAAATTTTCACAAATTTTATCTAAGCATTCAAATTTTGATTTATGGTAATTGAAACAACTAATCTAATAATGACGAAAAAAACGAAAGCACTTGACTTCTATGAAAAAAAAACTAAGATTACAATTATCTCTCAATGTTTCACCTAGCTAAATTATTGTATTTTTTCGATTAATTCAATTGTCTGAATTTGTTAAATGAAAAATCCTAAATAACAATTGTGAATTTGGGATGGTTTTATTATGGATTATATTACCTCGATTTTTCGTAATGAAATTAAGTGAAGATAATTAAAAATTTAATTGAGTTAATTAAGGTTAAAATTAAAAGGGAAATGTTGTTGGATTAATTGAAGTATAAAAAGTTAGTGAAAAATAAGTGATGAATTAATTAGATACAAATAGGAGAGAGAAGAGAGGTTTGGGAGAAACAAAAATGTAGCAATTTAATGGAGGAGCTGGCCATGTGAAAGAGGTCGAGCATTAGTTGGAAATTGGTTTTCAACGGAAGAGCAGTCGAGCATATGCTTGACCAGTCTCAAAGGGAGAAGAATGATAGAAGCGGATGAAGTAAAGGAATCACGTTAGACCAGTCGATAACGATATCGACCGGGAATCACTGGTCAATACAAGTATCAACTGGTATCACTATGTTTTACGAAGAATGAGTTTTCAACGTTAGACCAGCTGAGTGTTGCGGTCGAGCGCCCATCGACCACTCCCACGCAGTTTGCGGTTATCGAAAGGGAAATGCCAATCCCGAGAACTGTTCTCCATTGTGATTCTTCCACATACGCTTTCCTTTATAGATGGCGATTCCTTGAAGGAGTTAGGTGAAATTATGGAGATTATAGGATGCGTGAGTGGGAAGCTTGCTGGAGAATTAGAAAGAGACAAAGAGACAAAGAGTGAAGGGCTCCCCGGGAGAAGAAAAACAAAGCAGAGAGGGAGGAGAGGCTCTGGAGAAGCTGGAGCCGAGAGCTTCTGTGTGAGCCAGGGAAGAGAAAGTGAGAAGAGAGGAAAAGAGAGAAGGGAATGGGAGAGTATCTATGAAGAAGAGAAGGCCAAAAGTGTTCTGTGCGTTGTGAGAAGGCGAGTGAAATTGTGAGGAAAAGGAGAAAGAGAGAGAGAAGTGGAGGGACAGAGGGCTTCTGGAGAATTAAGACAAGGGTTGGGTGATTTTGAGAGAGCTAAAACTAGCATTTCCAATATGATCAGAATTTTAGAGTCTCCTCTCATTTTCTTGGGTATCCAGTCCCCATTCGCTAAAACTAGCATTTCCAATATGATCAGAATTTCATAGTCTTTCTCCTTATCGAGCACAATGATATGTATTGGGAAGATAAATTTATCAACATTGACGAGAATGACTTCAACCATTCATCTTGGATAAGTCAGAGATCTATCAGCCAGTTGTAAAGTTGGTATTAGTTGGTTTGGTTTCATTCAATCTGAGTTTTTGGTAAATCGAAAATGACTTTAAATTTGTATTAGCTCCCAAATCATCTAAATCATTACCAAAAAGTTGATTTTCAAGATCATTGCACTCCTCAATTAAAGTAGCTCTCTCAAAATCACCCAACCCTTTCATGGATAAGATTTTCTTCCTGAACTTTACATAGCTGGGAATATGGACCAAAGCATTAGGTAATGGTACGTTGATCTGAAGTTTTTTGGAAACCTACAAAAATTTAGAAATTTAGTTGTCCTCTTTCACTTTAAGGAAAGGAACTTGTAGATTATTAGAAAGCCGAGTTACCAATTTTAGTCTTTTCAGAGTCTTTTTTTTTTTTTTTTATTAACAGATTGATGAAATACTTTGGATTTCTTAATAGATTCAGACAACTCTTTCCCTCTTCGGAATGAAATAGCCTCACAATGTTTCTTATCTTCCCTCTTTACATTAGTCTTTGTGTTATTGAATAAAGGTGTTAATTTCTAAATTTCTGATTGAGGCAGATTGACTTTATAATTGAGTCATCATTTCATTCATAAAATTAATTAGTGTTGGATGTCATCTCTAGCGGATGAGCTTCTCCAAATTATGTCTGGCAATAGAATCGGGCGGCTTGCTCTGACCAAGACTCCACTTTTTGTCCCGTCCATGGAGGTGCGGTAAGGCACCACCCTGTTGTGCCAGCAGCCAACTCGGGCGTGTCAGCTTAGTTATCCTCATCAAGCCACTAACTTAATGTCTAGCTTCCCAACTGGTAGACGGTTCCTTTTCCCCCAGATCAATGAACAAGGAAGAAGTCCGTTGATTCTTCCGAAGAACCGAAAGCGAATTCTTCCAAGTTTGGCTTCTTTTCTTTTGGTGGCACTTATGGATTAAATCCAGGTGGAGACATTGACTTTGAAAATGATATATTTCCTTAATTATTGCTCTAAAAAAATGAGGTTGATTTCTTCAGTGAGGGTTGTAAAATTTTGAGTTGGGATTATTCTGCTACTTGTTGAAGCTGCTCACATGTTGAATATATTTTGAACTTATCAAACCTTAATTTGCAGCAGAACTTCCTTAACGAATCTCACAAGACAAGGCATGATAGTGTTCTGAATTGAATGCACCCCCGAATTATCAAACCTCTTAGATAACATAGTCACTTGAGTTGTCAGAGCAGTTATTGCATCCACTTCATGAATCTCTATCATCTTTCTATGAGATAATATTTTGTTGGGCATTGATAGTTATTCTTTATCATGTCCTCTAACAATTCATATGTTGCATCAATAGACTTAGCAATAATGGCACCCCCAGTGTTGCATCAATATTATACTTGATATTTCTATCTAACCATTATAAAATATCTAGATTTGGAGCAATTTCAATAAGCCATTATGAAGACATCCCTGAAATAAATCCTTGAATATTTCTAATGCTTTATAGAGTGACTCGATATCATACTACATAAAAGAAGTAATCTCGTTCCTCATTCTTGCAGTCTTAGCCAAAGGAAAATGTTTTATAAGGAATTTTTGTATTAGCTCTTGCCATGTAGTGATGAAGCTAAGAGAAAGTGAAGTCAACCAGCTTTTTGCCTTATGTCTAAGTGAGAAAGGAAACATTTTGCCCCTAATAGGATCATATGAAACTTCATTAAGTTTTAACATGTCCTAAATCTCCAAAAAGTTAGATACATGAGCATTTGGATTATCATTCGTAAGATACATGAGCATTTAGCAGAAAAACAGAGGAGTGGGAAAGGAGAAAAGAGAAAATACAATTTTTGAGAGAGACGCTAGAAGTTGAAGGTGTAGGAGTGTGATTCTGACTTGAATATGAAGGAAAGAGTGTTGAAAACGTCAAAGAGATTTAAAAGAACCAAAAAGTGAAGAAAGAGCTGAAGTTGGAAGCTTATCAAAGCTTGAAAGTGTTGAAATCCATGTAAGTAACTCTAATCCTTAAAGAGTTAAAATTTTATGTAAGTTACAAGTTATAGGTGGTGATTTTAGATTAAAGATTGTTGAAATTGTAATACTGGATGTTTTGGAACATTGATTATGTAATATTGGTTGGTTTTGAGATGAATTAATATTAGGGAAAAGGAAAAATGTTGTAGGGTTTAACAATTTTTCCAGAGTTCGGATGGATGAAATATTAAAATAAAGGAAATGTTGTGGGAGTAAGTATCCATGAAAGTGTGAATATCTGCTGATGTGAGTATCCGTGGATGTGTTGGTATTTAATAATTATTTGAGGAAATACATTTATATATTAAATTAATTGGAAAAAATAATAATTAAGGTATATTTGCGAAATGAGGTGTCGGCAGAAGTGTTGGTATCTGCAAAAGCGTAGGAAACGTTGGTGTCCACGAAAGTGCTGGTGTCTACAGATGTGAGATAGAATATGTGAAATGAGGTATCCGCGGTAATGTTGGTGACGATGATGTATTAGTGTCCACAAAAGTATGGGGATACTTAGTTTCCGGATGAAACGTGGTCGCGTATGACTTGGTGTCCGCAAAATATTAAGTGTGGGATGGATATCTAAAGCTGATATCAGCAGTGGATGTGTAAATTTCTGCAAGCAAAAGTGGGATATCCATTGATAATTGGTTTCAGAAGGACACGTGACCATGCATTAGATGTATCCACAGAAAATTTAAGTGTGAGACAAATATCCATAGTGGACACGTAGGTATCCACAACGAACGCGTAGGTTTTTGTACTGGACAAATAGGTTTACTCAAGCAAATGTGTGGGCATCTGCAGATTAAGTTAGTTCGGACGTCTAGAAAATGAATAATGATTCTATGAAGTTTTTGAGTGGACGTTTGGACCTTGTGGATTACAAACATTTTTTTTAGGTTTCAAACTATTTATTTAATCATTGCATAAGTCCTTTGAGAATAGTTTGAGACATGAGTAGAGGATGTCAAAATAGATATATGATATCATTATATGGATCATTTGTGTATGCTTACATGCATGGTTCATATTACATACATTAGTAGTATGTATTATATACATTCAATGTATGTATAATGTGAATGTCAAATCATGCATTATGGAAATATTTATATGTACAAAAGATATTATCCGGATTGTATGATGGGTAATAGAGGAACCCAATATATTTCGTTAGGGTATGTATTTGTGTGACGTATGTAAAGAGAGAAATAGAAAGAGAATTGTAACACCCAAAAAATTTCACGAATAATTTATAACATGACATTTTGGTATTTAAATGGAACGACAAGCGTCACAATTGCAAATTTATATATTCGAGTAAGGAATGGTTATATTTTAATAAAAATAGATATTTTGTTTTATTAAGTATGTTTTGGATTAGAAAAATTACGTGTGGAAATTTGAGAGATAAACTGGTAGCACATGAGGTGTATATGGGTAAGTGTTGGTGACCATAAAAGTGTTTGAGTATGCAATGCAAGTGTTGGTGTCCTCAGATACTTAGTTTAGGAAGGTCATGTATCCGCTCATGAGTAGTGTTTGCATAATGAGGTATATCCGCAGAAGTGTTTGTATCCACAGAAGCATTGGTGTCTGTAGATGTGAGGTGGAATTGGAGGAAAGATTTGTGGATGTGGCAGATTATGATTGACGGACAATGTGAGCGGATATCCGCAGTAGAAGCATTGGTGTTTACGTATGTGAGGTGAAATCCACGAAATAAGATTTGTTCGCGGAAAGATATGTAAACATGACAGATTGTGATTGGCAGAAAATGTCAGCAGATATACGCAGCAGCTGCGTTGGCATTCACGGAATAAGGTTTGTCCATGGAAAGACATGTAAATGTGATGAACTATGATTGGCAAACAATGTAATATCCAAAGCGGAAGTATTGGTGTCTACAAAATATGAGGGGGAATCTGCAAAATGAGGTTTTTCTATATAAAAACATATAAACGTGGTAGATTGTGATTAGCGGACAATGTAAGCAAATATCTATAGCAAAAGTGTTGGTGTCCGCAAAAGTGAGGTGGAATTTGCGAAATGAGGTTTGTCCGCATAAAGACATGTGAACATGGCGGATTGTGATTGGTAGACGATGTATGGATAATTGTAGCGGAAGCTTTGGTTTCCTCGGATGTGAAGTGGAACTCACCGCATGATGTTTGTCTACAAAAAGATGCAAACAGTCAGATGATGATTGGCGAACAATGTGAGCAAGGTGGATATTCGTAGTGGAAGCACATGCATCTGCAGTGAAATCTAACACATTTGAGTCAGAAAGCACAAGCGTCCACAGAAGAAGTAAACACGTCTGATGCAATTATATTAGACATGTCCAAGATTCATTTCTCCGTGGAAATTTCAAACTGTCAATATATTTCTTGATTGTGAATATATTTTTGGACTCTCTTGTATTTTTCTCTCTAATTATTAGGAGAAAAAAAAACGTGTTGTAAACAAAGCATATTAGAGGTTGACCGAAAGTAAGAAATAATCAATCTGAGAGAACAAAATTGTATTAAGGCCCTGAGATAAGTGATGTTTGCATGCGTTTGGCCTTTAGCCTACAGCCTACATCACAAAGTACTAGGGTATTTTTAATTATGTTTTTTTCATTTGTAAAGGCGTTGATCAAGAATATGTTACTGTGATATTAGACATTAATCGAGGATATGTTACTTTTTTATTGTTGTCTTGATTTCTTTGATTAGATATACCTGATGATAGAATATCATAATGACTTTGGAGATATATTGATGCACCACAAGGACTATGCACAAGGTCCCAAGCCAAGAGGTTCACTAACCTCTTTATTTCTTCTTATTTTGCAGGTAAATACTTTTATGATAATTTGGAAAGAGAACTAACTACAAGAGACAAGGAGCAACCAAGAAATTTACTCAAATGAGAGGGCAACATGAACACCCAAAGCACTTTTGCCACCAACATTCCATTGGCCACTTTGAGGGACACTTGAGTCATCAACATGAGGAAAACCACTTCAAAGAACCTAAAGGAATCTAAAAATGTAGCATGGAGTATTGATAATGAATTATTTGGATCAATTGGATGTAATGGTGTTTGATACATTTTAGTGCGCTCAGCTAGTTAGTGGCCGAGAGCTATAGTTTGCATTTTGTGATTTAAGGTCTTTATGATCATTTGTTTGGGTAGCCGTAATGTGTAATATCCCAAATTTTAGTTGAGCTGAAGGCATAGCTTACGTGATAATTTTGGGAATGATAGGAGCTAAGTTGGACAAGTAAGGATATTGGTCAAGGGAAACGTATATGGAATAAGTAAGTTATGATACCCCATTAGGTTCATAGTTAGATTATAAGAAGGATTGAAGTTAATTGGAGAATGTATGATGATACTTGAAGTTTTATTGGACAATATCAATTGGATTGATAGTTAGTGGAAATAGTAAGAGAAAATATATTTGGGTGTATTTGGAAATTGTAAGGATTGAGAGCTAGTTAATAATAAGGTTGAAGGTATAGGATTTCTTATATTTTAGAACATATTGAATTTAGTGAGGAATAATGTAAAGGAGGAATGATGAAACATATGGTATATGTTGAGGGTTGAAAATTTGGGAGAGTGAAATATGGTTTATTCAGAGTATATATATACATAAGTGTGTCACAAAATAATCTGGGCAATTAAACAAAATTCAGCGCTTAGAGTTGGCGGTCGATCGGGGCGATTGATCAGCTAGGTACGATCGACCAGCGTGAAAAATTGGAAATTCTAAATGATTGTTGGCGTTCGGTCGCCATGAAGAAGAGCGACCAGTGTGGTCATCCACCAACAATTATGATGGTAATCTGAAGAGTTTTAACTGACGTGAAGACGAAGTGAATCGATGTCTAAACGTTGAAGGAGTTTATGGACATTGATGGACTGCAACCTTTGGCTTTCTATCTTCACACGGCCATTGATGAGCATTAGAAAATGGCCTATAAATATGTGGAGTGGCAGCGTGAGTTTGAGGAAGAGAGAAGGAGTGGGGAAACTCCGCCAAAATATTGTAAGGAACCATGAGTGATGAAAGTTATGCTGTGTTTTGTGGCTAACCGTGTGATGTTGTGAGGATTGTGAGTGACAGAGAAGAAATTGTGGAGTGAGGTTCTTCTTCTGGATGAGATTTTCTTAATTGTGAGGAACTTTGAATGATGGTAAGTCATGAGAGTCTGAAGGAGGAGTCTGAGTAATGTGAGAAAGAGCTATAAAAGCAGTGAGGTTTTATGAGGGAAAGTCTTTGGAAAAGTAAGGAAAACCGTGAGGTTTTCTTGGTGAAGGAAAAGAGGTTTTGAGGAGGGTACTCAAGGTATGCATTAATTATTCTTGGATATTACACAACAAACACGAAGTATTGTTTATATTCAGATTGGTTTCTGCATGTGTTATATATATAGAAAATTGGTTGGTGATATGGGCTTTATTATTTGGTAGATTATTATTGGATAAAGTATTAATGGATTAAGGTGTTATTCATGAAGTTGGTTATTATCAAGTGGTATTAGTTGTTGAGATGAGTTTTAGGATAAGGTTGAAAGTATTATAAGTCATAGCATGCAAATGAGTGTCCTGCATATACATGCGTTTATGCTAATGAAGTTGGAATACATTGTTAAATTGGAATTGTGATTGTGGGATTTTAGAGAAGGTAATTATTGGAGTAAAGATTTGTCATTGTTGGACATATTGTTAAGCTATACCTTGTTGGAGTAAATTATTGAGTTGAATTAAGGAGATATGTTAAGCAATCAAATGCTAGTAGTTAGGGTTGTTATTAGGGAATCTTTATTGATTATGTCATGTTGTTAATAACTAGGTTTTTGTGAAGAATCTTAAAGTGTTAAACCATTAAAGCTAAGGACTTCAGGTACGTGGTACTACATATGTTTTGTCTGAAATGGACATCACGGGAATTAGGGGGTGTTTTACTGTTTGTTTAATTGGTTGTTATGAATTGTATATTTATAGATTAAGTTCAGTTCCTTAGTTAGGACGGATCACGTTTTAAGGATACGATTAAGGAACACATTAGATAAGATTGTATGTGCAAGACAACGTTAAGACTTGGAATCCTAAAGTACACAAAAATGGAATATACGTAAACAATTGTGGTCATGTTAGTTACACCCGGCACAGAAATCAAAGTATACGAAAATGAAATGAATGTAAATAGTCACTTTTGTGGACCAGTTAGTTACGCTTGGCACAAAAACCAAAGATAAGTAAACCAACTGTGGTCCGGTTAGTTATGCCCGGCATAGATGTTTGCATAGTCTGGTTAGATACGCCCAGTATATAAATAGTAAAAGACAGAAACATTAAACGGATGTTTGTGTGGACCAGTTTAATACGCCCGACACATGAGTAGATGAAATAACAGTAAAAGAAAGAAACAGTAAACAAATGTTTGTGTGGTCTGCTTAGATACACCCAACACACAAACAGATGAAATAACGATAAAGACATGAATAGTAACAGATAAACAAAATAGAAACTGTATACGATGTTATAGAAATTATATATGAATTTCATGTTTTACGTTTATACCACGTACTAAGCGTTAGGCTCATAGTTAGGTCCCGTTGATGTAGGTAAGGAGTAGATGAATGGATAAAGCTATTAAAGGACGTAGCTGATGGAGTATTGCTGTGTTGGCATTTGTACTGTTGGCGACATTGACCTTGGGTTGTGGCTCACATAAATGAAATAAATATATTTAAATATTTTAAAGACTTTTAAGTGTTTTATAACTTCAAATAAATGTTTTAAGTTTATCTAAGTGTTTATTTAAGTAATTAGTTTGTAGTATTTAAATGTAAAATACTTTCGCTGTATGTTTTATACGATTAAGATTTCCATTGTTTATTACTCTGGTGTTCTATTATGTAATGATTTTAAAAGAAAAGAAAATTTTTATACGGAAAAGGTTACGGAATGTTACATAATGTGAAGGGATATATATACTTTCATTAAGGCTTGTTTGAAGGTAGAGAATTTTCAGCTAAGAACATTGTTCATTTAAAATGCTGGTTTTCCCTCCTTTTCGAGCCTTGTCTTCTTGGTAGATTTTGAGTTGATTTGTGGTGTAAAAAAACTAGTTTCACATTTTCTTGAGAGTTTTGGGTGATTCCTTTTATTGCTACTTCCTTCTCCATCTTTTTACTGAGGTGTACATCCCTAACAAGGAGGTAGAAAGCTCATTGACCCCAAGTTGATGCACCACAGAAGTGCAATTCGAAAATAATAAAGATTTATATTGAAATATGGAAACTGTCCACGGCTAAGTAGCAGTCTTCAAAAGTGTTTGTGTCCGCGAGAGTGTGAGTGTCCACGGGGACTTGAATAAAATATGTGGCAGGTGATCTAAAATAGCGGGAGGCAATCTGACCATTGATGGATGATGCGGAAGTAGTGTGGATCGTCATATTGGGAATCTTTGATGTCCGTGGAAGGGACGACACTCGGTGGAAAAGCAGAATGCGAAATGAACGGTGCTAAAGAAATAACCCGGAATAGAAATAGTTACGGCTAAGAAGGCTTTCGCGACTGAGTGCTTTGTAGATTAGGAAATAGACAGTTTCTATATTTTGCCGCACAACTTAGGAAATATCCAAAACTTTGTAACTCCACAACTCAATCAATATAAGGCTTTTCTCACGAAATTTGGGCAACAGTTGCTTCAATGAATAAAGAATATCTCCTCCAAAAATATTGTTGAAATCCACCACAAAATAGAAAATATGCCTGGTTGAACTAAATTGGTCGAGAATAACAAGAAATCACAACTTGTACTCTCAAACAGAGAACTCCACCAATTTAATCCTTTTGATAGTTGAACACAAGTTCACACATCCTTCTTCAAAGAGAACAAAGACAACTCAAAGTACATACTAAAATGGAAAAATAATCAAATCACTATAGAACTAACAACACCCTCAATTGGAGGAGACTCAAGGCATGAATCAATGACATGGAAGACTGATCAAATATATCCATGAACCAAGGTTGGATTATAATTTATAACTTACACATTTAGGAAAGGAAAGAAATCAATAAAATGAATGCAATATGTAATAATTGGTAACAAATTGAGTAACCCCATAGTTAATGACTGTTACAAAGGTCCTTAATTGTCATTTGAATTCTATAACCATCATTTGAAACGGTATTTATACCCCTAGCTAAGGTCAACTTGATGCATCAAATTTAGAAGAAATAAACTTGTTTGCTTTTGCAATTCCCACGATTTCTTTCGGTTGTTTGTAGCTGTTGGAATAGTGATTGATATTTTATCGATTCGTAAGATTTGGGTAAGGTTATATTTATTTCAACTTTTTTTCACTTCTTAAAGGTGGAAATCTTAGAAGAAGTTGAGAAATCTCACGTATTATCAAGTTGGAGATAGAAGTAACCTTTGGTGTGAAAAAATGTTTTAGGCATCATTTCTGATCAGCTTGTGTTCATCTGTGCATACTTGTAACGACTCGGCTTTTCGTAACCTTTTAAAAATATGCTAAAATTTAAAATTTTTATTTAATCACTGAAACTCTCTTTATTTAAAACTCTTTTAAAGAAATATCAGAGTGCGTCTAACCGGACCGCTACTAAACCTTCGTTAAACTCGTTATGAAAATCCAATAAATAAAATGCGGAAGCATTATAAAATCTTTAATTTAAAACATAGCGGAAGCGTAAATTTATTTTTCTTTGAAAACGTGGCGGAAGCGTAAATAGTAATTTAATTGATAAAAATCTTTTTTAATTAAAAGCGTAGTGGAAACACAATTAATTCATTTAAAACAATTAATAAAATGTTACTTTATATTTACAGCTTGTTCATTTTTACTTTAATTAGCCAACCAGCTGCAAGTCTCGCCCATGCAAATCCTCCATCAGCTGCTCCTAAATCTATTCGTCATTTTCCTACATTGCAAGACGTAAGCTATGAGCCTAATGCTCAGTAAGTGATAATACTTATTATAATACTACAAGCAGCTTCCGTTTTTTTCTTTTTCTTATCTTCTTATCATTTTACGTTTTAATCATCGTTTTCGTCGTTTTTCTCTTATCTTTTTATCTTTTTTGTTTTAGATTATCATTTTAATTGTTGTCTTTCATTGGTCATTCTTTTCATTGTTGACCTCTGATATAGCAGCGATGGCATAATTCAAAAGTCTGCTAACCATTGGCCGTTTGTCCCAGTATAATCCAGAGACCTTGTAACAGATACAAGCAAGAATGGCATAATCCGAAAGCTTGCTAGCGACGATGGCATAATCTGAAAGCTCACTGGCGATCGTGTCCCCAAATGACTTAACAGTCTCGCATCATATCTTTGTTTTTTTCTTTTCTTTACTTTAATTGCGTTAGTTATTTCTTATTTCTCTTTACTCTTTATAGCTTATTATTTGTTCGTTATCTGTTTCTTCATTCGTCATCTGTTTCTTCGTTCGTGATTTGTTCCTTCGTTATGCCTTATTATTCGTTCGTTATTTGTATCTGTTTCGCATAATACTCGTGAATGCATACAATTTCTGAAAGTATAAATAAACATCGAAACGTGCTGTAAAAGTAGTAAGCAACAAAATGTGCGGTTAAAACTGTAAACAACGAAACATGCTATTAAAGCGCTAAACAACGAAACGTGTATTTAAAGCTGTAGACATGCTTGGAAAACGGTAAGCAACAAAACGTGCGATTAAATTGTAAACAACGAAGCATGCTAGGAAAGCAGTAGGCAACGAAACATGCATCTCCTAATCTTGCGATATAGGGTCCGAAGGCCAAAACATATACATATCACTTACCTCGATCGGTTAAAGTGTTCAACGTTTATTCGTTATTCTTTTTCTTCTTTCTTTAGTACCTTCACAATTTAACAACATTTAATTATTACTCTAATGATTTTGTTATAAATCTTTTTCTATCCTTAATGCATATACCCCGTTTACTAGATTTTCTAAAACAAACTCGCTTCATTAATTACAACTCAGACTAATTAATTAATTTCAATTGATAATGTTTAAAAATTAAGCTTAATATATATCGGAAACCAACGTAATCTCATTCATGAATTATAGGCCCATAAATCAAAGCCCAATAACAATATCCGAATTGAGACGTAACACTATACTTATCCAATTTCAATACTATCCATTAACCCGATCAATGACTCGAACTCGAAACCATAGAGCATATCATTTCAAACGCACATAACACCTTTACTTCACGGAACCACAATCATTTTCAAAACATATATATTTCTTTTCCTTCAATATCAATATCATAACCACTAACCCACAGTGGAGTATTCACTAAACCAAATCAACAAATCCATGCATATAAATTAAGCCCAACAGGTTATCACCCAAACCAGATCATCCTACATAAAAATAAGACACACAAAACAACCCTTGAATCCAGCACAACTCCCATGTAAGACCACAAAACAATCAACTCCAACAGTTATGCATCACTAATTAACATTCTGAATCCAAACTATAACTCAACAATAATTATCCAGGGCTCCATATCTAATATTATTTCCAATAGATTGTTGATTCCAAATAGTAGAATACTCATCCATTAATATCAAACAAAACCCAACATATAAGCATAGTTTCTCCATTTCACAACAGAAGCAACAGAGAGCATTCCAATACAACAAACTAAAATCAAAATGACAGAATCAAAGACCATCACAGAACCAGCCATCACAGAACCAGCCAGAAACCCACGTGAACAAAACCAAGATTCATAACAACTGAACATTATCTAAATCTAACAGAGCACAGTAATCCATAACATATCCTCCATTAATGTGCTTTGACTAATTTGACAGAGGAGGAAAGGCTCAACGACTGGGCAGACCCGAAGCAACTCTTTTCCTTCTTGGCCTCTTCTCCCTTCTCGGCTTCTAGGAGAATTCGTCCAAGTCCAGCACTTTAGCTCTCTCGGCTACCAGGAGGAAGATCACCCCAAAGCAAGAACACTTCAGCCATTTCTATCCTCTGTCCAGGAGACAACCACTCTGGGCAGAAAGCGAAGTTCTCCGGCACGTCTCCGACAACGTCGTTTTCTCGATGCAGCTTTCCAGAGGCTGCTCCCCACGCTGCACCCTGTCGTTGTCGCCGGTTCGAACCCAACCAGCTGGACCAAGGCCTTCAGCCGGTCCAGCTCAACCACGAGCCTTCCTGTCGATCGCGAATCACCAGCTCCAAACCAATCCTGCCATCATCACACAACAGCGCCGAGCAACGGATCGCGAAGGAGGAGGACAGAAACCATCGACTTACCTCGTCCTGTCGCCGGAAAACGTTGCCCGAAGCTTGATATCGTCGCCGGCAGAGACTCAAATCCCGAGCCATGCCCTAACGCGACCCGCCTCTTCGCTTCGCCAGCAGCCTCCTGCTCGGACGTCGCCGCGCTGCGAGGAAGCAGCTTCTTCAATCGTCGTCGTCGCCCGATCGTTCGCGCTCCGATCTCCGTCTCGATCTCCCCCTCTCCCCTGGCCTTCTCTCTCGTTTCCTGTCGCACCCAAGAGCCGAAGGCCATTAAAAATAAACCTCCCCCTTCCTTCTTTTAATTGTCCGCCTTTTTAATCACTGAACCGGACCAAGTGGGGGTGAACCGGTTTATGCCTTCCAAAACACCCCCCAATTTTCTTTAACCCAACTAATCCAATTTATTTAATCCTCTTGCATTGCAAATACCAAATAGTCCATTTTATCTCATAAATTTTCCATAAATCTCGTTCCCTGTTTTAATTAAAAGGAAACCGAGCCACTTATAATTGATCTCGGGCCGAGCCGAACAAAACCGCTTAAATCCACTAATCTCCATCTTAATTTCCTTTAATCCAATCCTTCTATTAATGTCTAATTAATCTCTTCAAATTGCTTTTTATTGTAAATCATCTTGTACCTAATTAAATTTCTCTTTAATAATTTAATTAAATAATTCGTTAAATTAAATTATTTTCAACCCAAATGCAACATCGCTTGATGATAATTGACTATTACGTCTTTGGTAATACTCCGATAATTATTCAATTAAATCCAAAATTCTCAATTTCCATCTAATTATTCTTATTAAATTCTAAAATAAAAAATTCAGGGTATTACAATACCTTTGTCTCCTTTTTGAATTTCAGTCTAAAAATTTGAAAGCTTATTTCTTACTTATAAGTTGCTAAGCTGTCCAAATTTCACGTAAAAATTCCTTGAATTATGCCATTTGTAACACAGACATGTGCTCAACGAAATTGTAAAGTCTTAAGTCATTTTTTTTAATAATGGAAAATCTAACAAATTATTGCAATGGTAAAACATAGTTATAACATAAAAATCCCTTAATATATAAAAATCCACATTATTAAATCTGTAGCATTAAATCCCAAAATATTAAATTCATAACATAAAATCCCACAATATTAAATCCTTACACAGTCCATAAAACATGATTTTTAAAACATAAAATCAAACTCCTTTCCAACAAAATAAAACTTCACAAGTTAACATCGTTGGAAAACCTTCAAACCTTGATGGAAAACCATCTTCAATGCTTCATCAACAAAGTCATCTTCGTTAACTTCATTACCTACACTACAAGGTTCAAACTATGAGTCTAATGCTTAGTAAGTTAATAATTAAAATAATTAGTCATGTCACATTCTTTATTTCCATGTGTCTAACAAATTTAAAAATTTCACAACAACTACACAGGAGCAATAACATCTCATATTAGTTCAACTATACACATGCAAGATATGATAGAATATCAATTTCTTTTCTTTTACTTTTTTTTACTTCTCATCTTCATTATCTTTCTAAGAATGAGTAGACTTGACTATGAGACAATCTCACAACTTTGGGTGATAGACAAGCATCTATCAAGTCCTCTATTAGCTGTTACACACATCAATGCATAGTGACTAGCACCAACTCATTTGCCCAACATCAATCAAAGGTTAACGAATAGGTATCTGCATCCTTTGGTTCCCCTTCAGAACAATCTGCATCCTTTGGTTCCCCTTCAGAACAATCTGTCATCCAAACCTAGTTATGTATTTTCTTTCATCTTTTATCTTTCTATATGCCAAACAATGCAAATAAAATAAAAATCTAACTATAGTTGAGCACATCCTTGAGTAAATCAACAATTAACAGTAAATAGAGAATATGATCTCAATTCTAACAGAATGCAACATTCCTAAGCATCATACTCTTACTAAAAACATAACCTAACATTTATCAACACAAATAGTAAAGCAACCAATTCTCGAGTTAATAAAATTAAGTCTCAAAATATAGAGCATCATATCCTAGCACAGGAAATAGAATATCACATCCTCGAGACATTATAGATAAACACAACAAACAAATCAGACAAAGTCTCCTAGCACCTTCGGGTGTAGGCTGACTGGCCAAACACATGCAATCTCTACTTACCTAGATTCTGAGTATTACACTCTATCAAATTCTTAACTTTGTCGAGCCAAAATCCTCTAGGTCAACACAAGGAAATTCTCTTCTCTCAGTCACCAATTAAATTTCTTCTCCAACGCAATAAAGTATCCTCAGTTTTTCCATTTTTAATCCAAGTGTGTCTTGGTAAATCCAAGCTAGACAATCAGTCGTGACTCTTAAACCGAGAGCATTCGTTTCATTTTCCTTCAATGCGCACTTACTTCGCGGTGAAATAGCAAACAATGCCTCAATCATTAATTGGGAGTAGCATCGTTCACCTTTTAAATCGCTAGAACTTCAGATGTAGAAGTACGACTTGCCGCAACAGACACATTCGTGTCCACCAAGAATATTCTCAGCGAATATTTGACATGCTAAACCAATCATCTACCACAATGTATTTCTGGATGTGTTTCTTCCACAGATGCCTAAACTCTCGCGACTCCATTGTTTAGCCAGTTCCTTTAGTCATAATGATGTCATTCCTCTCTTCATTTATTTTACCACAGACGTGTTCACTTCCGAGGACGGACGTTCCTTCCTTGATACAACGTCATTTGCTTCTTTTATTTCCTACAACAAACACATTTGCTTTAGTGAATACTTAACACTCTGCGTTTTTCCTCTGAAATGATGATGTTTGCTTCCTTTTAACACGCTGCCGAGGACAAGTTCACTACCGTGGATATGTTCTTTAATGCAAAATGATGTCATTTATCTTTATGTTTACTTAACATTTTTTCTAGGCGGCATCTTTCCTTTCCACGGGCGAATCTTTCCTCGGATATATAGGTCCTCGTCTTGCCCATTCTATCAATCTAATGATCCTTCTCTCTCCCACAACATAATCTTTCTTCTCCCGCGGGAGCATCTTTTTCTTAATGTAACAATCCACATTCCGTCCTCCCATTTAATCCAACAATCATTCTCACTCCCGCTACAGAATCTTTCTTCTCTCGTGGGAGCATCTTTTCTTTCCACCTTCTAATCTAACGGTGCTTGTTTCGTCCATACATTAGATCCAACAATCGTCATTTTCTCCGCACCTTTGTTTAATAATCACTTAACTAAACAACATCGTTCCTTCAATGGCTATCTCCTTTTTTCTACAGATAGATTTGCTTTCGCAGACGATCTCCTTTCCAAGGAAACTTAATTTTTCTACAACAATGAATGCCACTTCATTCGATACGGTGTCGCCTCACTTAAGGATGCCTTCCTTTATAGATTCTTAACAGCAAACAATTCTTCCAAAATGAAGTCATCTATTAAGCCACAGACAACTTTCCAATTCACTATGTCACTCTAATATGAGTTTGCCCCCACTTTTTAGTTCCAACCTCTTTCCAAATTTTATTTTTTATTTTATTTTTATTAATATCCATTATATATATATATATAAACCACAATATATATCCTTAAATGAATATTCTTCCTTAATAATAATGTCACTACATTTCTAGAAAAATTGCAGTCACTACATTAAATAACTTTACTATTTAAATTAAATGAAAATTGTCTTGATTCATATCATCATTGCATTGAAGTGAATAGAAAATTTTTATGTAATATTCATATTGCATATAATTGTGATATATATAAAGAGGTCTAGAAATACACCTAGGTTGTGGATGTTGGTCTTATACTTGTAAATTGCATGGAATTGTAATTCTTGAATATTAGATTTACTTGCTGTGTTTTATAACTCACTCTATTGTGGTTTCTACTATTTCAGATACAGAAAGTAACCAAAAGTACAAGGCCAAGGCAAGTCAAAGACAAAAATCTAGACACTCAGGGTAGGAGTAGAACTTGAACTCTTGGACTTGGTGTGTGTGTGTGTGTGTCGGTTTTAGTTTCCGTTGTGCATAGTTTGGTGTGAGGGTCACATTTAATAACCTAAGTGTTGTAATAAAGTTAAGATTATTTCATGGCAATAAACAAAACAAACCCTATTGATTGGGATCAACGACAAGACAAATCTTAAAGAAATTTTGCAAACAACTAAAATCTCAAACTATGGAAAATGAAGAATGCAAACCTCACAATCACGTTTTTCATTAAAAAAACACTAGAGTCACATTTTTCGCTTAGAAAATGCCAATGATGTCAACTAAACCTCCAGCAAATGTCCATGGATCAACATTGGATGCCTTTCAACGACAAGGGACACCCAATGTTGATCCACAAGAGACGAACATCTGATATAAATCAGACTAGGTTTGATACCAAATGATACAAATCGGAATAGCTTGGATTCCAAATGATGGGTAATAGAATTGGCAACAAGCCGAACACTTGGATAATAAATATGGAAAATATGGATTAAGAGAAAAGAGAATTAGAGTAGAGTGAGGTTGGACTGAAAAAGGGTGGTTGGCAGACAAAGAGGAATAGTGGACAATTAGATGGAAAATGATAAAGGAAGAAAAAAAGATGACCGTTGAATTAGATTAAAGGACACATGATACAGAAGTGGGACATCCGACACGAGAGATGAACGATTGGGATGAAATAGTGGGAAGGCCCATCACTTAAGATGGATGTCTCTCATCCCACAATGGACCTCCTAAGTCTCACAACGGATGTCCCTCGTCTTAAGACGGACGTCCCTCTTCTTAAGACGGACGTCCCTCAACTTAAGACGGACGCCCCTCATCCCACAACAGACATCCCTCGACTTAAGATGGATGTCCTTTGTCCTATAATGGACATCCCTTGACTTAAGATGGATGTCCCTCGACTTAAGATGGACGTCCCTCCACTTATGACTTTGTTTAGCATTGAGGGACATCCATGGATGGTAGAGGAGGTCCATTGATGTTGAGAGATGACATCGTTTAGTATTGAGAGATGTCTATATTTATGGAAAATGTGACTGTAAGGTTTGCTTCATTCTTTTACCATAGTTCAAAGTTTTAGTAGTCCACTTCAAAGTTTGTTGTTTCACTAACCCCAAACTATAGGGTTTGTTTTGTTAATTTCCCTTATTTCATTTTGTAAATAATAACTTATGTTGTTAAGTTAAGATGCAGTTGTTATAAAATAAAATCACATATTTGGTTATGATGTACATTTTAAATAAAGAGAAGGGTTTAATTGGATTGAAATATGCTAAATTACGTTGTGATTACTTATAATATTATCATTTGTGATGATACCTGGGTGACGTAATCCAACATTATCATACTTCAAACTGAGTATTTGTGTGCACATGTCATTTTCTAGGCAGAGAATCTTTATCACAATTTTTGATTTTCGAGGGGATAGAGGTCAGAGATGTGACAATACCTTAGACACTGCCCCAAAAAACTTGTTGGCGATTTTATAATGCAAGTGCACGTATTACCTTAAGTCATATAGTAAAAGTAGAGTATTGTATGTATGAAGAATTGTTGCAAATAAATTTCTAATTGCCGGTATTATCTCACCTCAACTTTATTTAAACACTAATATTTTGATTTATGGTAATTTAATCAACTAATAAAATAATGACGAAAAAATAAAAGTACTTGACTTTCTATGGAACAAAACTAGAACTACAATTATCCCCAAAAATTTCAACTAACTAAATTATCTATCTTTTCAGTTAATTCAATAGCTTGAACTTGTTAATTGATAAACCCTAAATATCTTCTAATGATCAATTAAAATACTACTATAACTTAATTCACTATATTCGTATGAGAATGAAAACTATAATGATTTATTAAGTTCAGGTTCTCAAATAGATTATATACATTATGCAGATATATTCTTATTCGACATAAACTTAACTTTTCCACACACTAATCGTAGGTCATTGTAATTCCTCTTTGGGGCTATTTGTATGAGAAGAATGAAAGTCCTTTCGAATGAACCTAAAGATACAAGTTTTTTTCCAAATTCTTTGAATGCAATAAAATTGATTCAACTAATAGTTAGTTAATCATATCAAAATAAATAACAACCAGAATAAACAAACTCAATACAAATCAATAAAATTAAAAAAAATAGAAATACAATTAGATTATGTGTCAAGTTCAAATCACAATCCTAGAAGCAAGTTTAGTTCATGATAGAATGAAAAACAATGGCTAAAAATAGATGAATAATGATCCCTATGGCAAATATAGACAAAAAATAAAGAGTAGGAATTGAAAGATATAACTAGGTTGATGCTCTCCATCTCGATATCCATTGAGTGTCCACTCCATTTTCCACGAGTTTTACCAAAGGAAAAACAAAAAAATTGCCTATTTTCAATCATGCTCATCAGTCTCCAAACTCCTCTCATTGTCTTAGGTGTTCTCTATTTAAACATCGTCATGAAATGACTCATTAACCTAATTTTCCCAGAAAGTAGCAATGCATCACTCTGTTATAAGCACACTAGAGCTGCAAAATTTTGCGTGAAGTGCATAGAACTCCAAGATAGTGCTATATTGCTCCTCTAAGCTTCTAACTTTTCACACAAACGCTACAACGCTCTGGATGACCCTTGTAGTGCAGATTCTTAAGTTTCCCTCACCATTATATTATCCTACAAGTTAATTCCACAATATAGAATAATATGTCATTACTTAATATAACATAACTAAACTTACAGTTGATTAAGCATTCCTACATTGAATTTTACATTGTTTGGTAGTCTACAAAAACGACTTTGACCCGATTATGCTCCGATACCATTTTTGTAATGACCTATTTTTCCTTTGCTTAAAACGTTGATTGAAATTCTTTTCTTTGTAAAATGTGTAAAGGAAGACTTCTATTAAGAAAATGTATAGAATTTAAAACTTTCTCTTCAATAAAATCTATCTAATAAAGTGCGTAGCGGAAGACTTCTCATTAAATTGCAAAAAATATTACATACCAATATTCATTCCATTTCATGAACATACTGTATCCTTTGTCACAAACCACATTTCATTTAAAATTAGAAAACAATCATCAAGCTTTACTGAAAATCTATTCCTAAAACTTTTATACAGGTATCAAAATATGACATTTAAAAACATGATATTTTGAGCCTAACTCACTAGTCAGTTTGCCAACAATGCAAAATGCTCAACATAGCAATACTCCATCAGCTGCATTCTTCCTCTCTTCACTTTATAAAGCTCTCATCCACAAATATGATCCTCACCTATATCACAATACTTAAACTATAAGCTAGGCTCAGTATGTGATAGAAATATCTTATGCTCATGTTATGAAACTTTACAAAATAGATGCAGTTTCTGTTCTATGTCTTTTCTTTACCTCTACCTTTACTTTTAACTTTACTTTCACTCAACCATCTAGGTGTTGGAGGTATAACCGTATAAGAGAGAGTGGCACCTATTGACCTGCATGGGGCAGCCATCTCAAGAACTCATACCTCACAACGTCTATTTACGTTTATTTTCATTTATTTCCATTTTTCTTTAGTTCCACTTACCTATACAGGCGCTAGAGGTATCATTGTATAAGGGAGAGTGGCACCTATTGTAACAACTCAGTTTTTCTTACATATGAAAACGTGAAAAATTTAAAACTTTTCTTTCCTTTTATAAAAATAGCGGAAGACTTTTCTTTCATAAAACCCTTTTTACAATTCGCAGAGGAAGTAAATACAATTCTTTTTTTTACAATTAAATACTTTACAAAACTTTTTGCATTTTATCTTACTCTTTAGTCAAGCCAGCAACAAGATCTACGCGTGCAAATCTTTCATCCACTGCTCATTAACCTGTTCATCATCCTAACCTCGTATGTATACCTACATCATCAAGACTTAATTAATGATTCTAAGGCTTGGTAAGTGATATAAAGTAAAGCGTGCACATGTCATGCTGCTTTTAAAACCATATGCAATTTCTATCATCGTTTTCATTTTCCTTTTCATTTTCGTTTCCGTTTCCATTTTTGTTTCCGTTTTTGTTCATCTTGATCTTTACTTCATCTTGACTTAACTTCATCATAACTTTACTTCATCATTTACTTGACTTTACTTCATCATTTACTTGACTTTCATTTCACTTGACAGGCATTTGGAGATGTCAAAACTTGACAATGATGCATAAGGAGGCCAATCGTGGCACACACCCAAGGCAGCCATGTCGTGGCGCACACCCTGGGCGGCCATCCGATGGCACCCACCCCAGCGACCAGCTCAAGAACTCACACCTCCAACCATTTATTTACGTTTTCTTTTACATTTACTTTTCGTTTCCATTTCATTTTTAAAATCAAGCTTAAAATCATTTTCGTATCGTTTTAAAAAACCATGATGCATGTCATGCTCGTGTATGCATATAGTATCCATATCCTCTATATAGGCCTCAAAACATGCTTAACATCATAGTTCTTAACTTAAAGAACTTACATCTATAAACACATCATTACAAGAACTTAAATCTAATAAACATACATCAAGCATCAATATATCCTCGAAACGTGATCGATATCTTAATATTCTAATAAAATAGTAAACAGTCAGCACTCAATTTCCTAACTCCTGTGATGCAGGCCCCAAAGACCAAAACACGTGCAATATCAACTTACCCGTCCGTCCTCACGGAGTTATAGCACTTCTTCCTCTTCTAAAATACATTCAATACCTTCACAAATCCATAACATTTAATTACTAATAACAATCCACTGAATTCCATAAACCTTAATGCTTAAGGGTTCCAACGTTCACTACTTAACAACCTCAACATTACCTATACCCTTATTCCCTATTCATTACTTAATAGCATTTCATAATCCAAACCCAACATCAATTAGTAAGCTATAAACACCACAAGGAACTAAACTGCATATTAACAATCCATTCACTAACTACGAAGCACATTTCATTATCATTTATTTCGTTCCACCATCATATATATATTCCAAGCAGAAGCAAAACATGGAATCAAACATCCATTAACAGAGCACAACATCCATTAATCCTTCAAAGCAATAAACCAAGGAAAGGAAACTCATTATTTATCTTCCACTACATGCACGTAAAAAGCCACAAATAGAAGTGAGGAAATCCTTACCGGAGGGACACCAGAGAAGAACCAGAGGAGCAACTCTTCATCCCCTACCATTTCCTTGCTCCAAGACCCACTCCCTCTCTCTCACTTTTCCTCTTCTTTCTCTGTCACTTTCTTTCTTCTCCTTTTCTCTTTCTTTTTCACTTGGCTCACAGCCCTCCTCCAAAGAGCTTTTTCCCTCACACTCAATGTTTAGCTTTCTCCCGAAATCTTCTCTCTGTTTCCTTCATCAACTCCTTCTACTTCTTCTCTTTCTCTTTCTTCCTTTATGTCTCTTCTCTATCTCCTTCACTTCCTTCTTCCTTCACTTTCCGTAGCTCATAACCTTTTTCCAACACACTCTTTCTTTCCATCCCTCTATGCCTTTCTATTTTCTCCTCATAGAGGTGTCCAATATAAGCCTCACACAATCCTAATAAACATCACCTAACCCTACGCGGGAGTTGCCATCTGTAAAGGGAAGAAACGTGGAGAAATCACATAAGAGTAAGTCGCCATGGGATTTTCAATATGGCTTCTCGGTGACCAAAACCATGTGGGAGTGGTCGATACATCCATCGACCACTAATTCTCGGTCATAGGGTGATCAGTCGCTCAACCGTTGAAAATCAAGATCTGGAATTTCTACGTGAGTGTAGTCGATATTCCTGTTGATCGCTGATTCTCGTTTGATATCTAGATTGACCGGTCTAACGTGGCTTTGCCTCTGTCGTCTTTGCCCAAAATGCACGCGTTCCTTCTCCTTTTTATTTTCAATTTTTCCTCCTTTTTATTTTATCCATTATTATTTCTCTTTTATTAAATTAATTCTTTTAACAACTTTCACTAATTAACACTCCCTCTAAAAATCCATTAATGATTTATTTTTTACTTCTTAACCAAAATCACCACTTAACCAATTTTAATAATCTCATCTAATAAATCTTCAATAATCACTCATATAATCCTATTAACACCCTATTTAAATTCTTAATTATCCTCACTTAATTTTATTACAGAAAATTGGGTAATACAACCTATAATAAAATCATTCTGTAATCACTAATTATTTATGATTATGATTATCCTTAGTCAAAGTTTAATTCTGGGTATTACACCTATTGATCCACATATGGCAACTATCTCAAGAACTCATACCTCGTCGCGTTGATTTATATTTATTTTATACATTTTTTGTTTCCTTTTTTTAAATCCTATGCATAAAACATTTCCATACTTTTTCATCAAAACCGTGATGCATGAAATGCATATGATCAATACAATGCACATTATCATCTACGCAATTCATATCATAAAAACATATTACATTTTTTTCTTTGTCTTGTTGTTAACAATCAACATTTTAGTCTTTAATCACATCAATACTAACCTCATATATTTCCTATAATTAATCACATGTGAACATACAAGTAAGCACATCAGATCATAATAATATCACCATATATACACAACATGTCAAAGAATTTCCTATTTTCTTGTAATGTAGGCCAATAGGCCAAAAACATGCATATCTCTTACCTTGGACCTTATGGGGTTCCAACACTTAGGGTATCCTCTTGAACAACAATACCTTCATAAGCAATAACATTCTCATCAATAACTATTTAACATTCCTTGCACAAAAGTACATATAAACACAATCTATTGCGCATACTATCTTGGATTTTTTATTCACCTTCAATTGTCTATAACTTTCTCCATACTTGTCCAAATTTATTAATTCCAAAATTAATTCTTCCTTAAGATGTCCTGAACAATATATCCAAGTGGTTTCCTCAAAAGTGCCAAGAAGATAGACAATAAACATTAAACACATAACCACTCAATTTATCAATTTCTTCATTTAACACTTCTTTCTTTCATTTCAATTACTAATACTCCATGAAAATAGCAAGGGAAACATTTGTTACCTTTAAATTCCTGAGATAAGAGAGGGGATAGCTTCATTGAGAGTTCTTAAGTCTTCTTCATCATTTCCTTCTTGTTTTCCCAATCTTCTACACATACACATATATATCAGCCTTCTCCAACCTTAAGCTGGAGGTGCTCTTAGGACAAGGCATGGTGGGGATGACCCATCATGAGTTTGCCAATCAAAACACGACATAACACCTTAATGCTAGTGACTTTTCATATTCTGGTCAACCACTTTCTCAAAGCCGATCAACCACAAACCTTCCTAAGGCTTAATTTTTGCATTCTGTAGGATTTGTGGTCAACCACTCCTTCATTGGTCGACCACAATTCTACTTGAGAGCTTCTATTTTGCAATCTGTTGAAATTTTGGTGGACCACTCATTCAGTGGGCGACCACTGTTTTAGTGGTCTACCACTCTTCTCTTCAAAAGTAAATTTACTTAATTTTTCACATCCAACTTCCATTTCCATCCTACCATTAATTCCTCCTCAACAACCGACATCACATCAAACTATAATCTCCATCAAACTAACATCCAATCACCAAACATTGTTATGACAAAATCTTATACTTACCATGATAAAATTTTGGATATTACATAGAGGAACCCAATATGATGCACCAGGTTATGTATTGTGTGACGTAATTAAAGTGAGAAAATAGAAGGAGAGTGATTGTGAGTCTCTCTTAGATTGAGAGTCCCTAGCTCTCCGAAGGTTTATTTGTTCATAGACATGTCTATTGGACATGGTGGCCAGTATGGTGGGGTTTCATGGTTGTGTGCAACTTTACGTACGATGGTATATGATTTTGCATATTGACATTCAGGAATATGCTAATATGGTACTTTTTAAACAACTTCATCATATAAATTAAATAGACATTGCATTGATTTATAACATCATTGCATTATGGAGATTAGAATAGAGGTTGTGTGCTATTCATATTACATATCATATTAATAGTATTGAAATGGTCTAGATATAGGCCTAAAAGAAGTGTGTGGTCCTATATTTGTAAATTAAATAAAATTATAAATCTTAAGTATTAGATTTACTTGCTGAGCTTTATAGCTCATTCCATTATGGTTTTCTCTTTTTGGATTCAGAAAGTAATCAGAAGGACAAAAACAAGACAGATCAAAGACAAGAGGCTAGACACTCAGGGTAGGAATAGAACTCTAACTTTTGGATCTTATGTATATGACTTTTAGTTTCTGTTGTATATAATTTGGTGTGAGGGTTACATATAGAGGCTCAAATGTTGTAATAAAATAAAGATTGTATAGTTTTGAATAACTCATGTTAATATGTGTTGAGATAAAATGTGGTTATAAAAAATGAAATCACATTGTTAGTTTTAGTGTACATATTAAACTTAAAAAAATTAATTAGATTGAAATGTGATAAATTACGCTGTGATTAATTGTACTATTATCCTTTGTAAGGATATTGTGATGATGTAATCAAACATTATCCAAGTTCTATGAGTGGAGAATTCTTATCACAATCTCATAATTCGAGACAGTACGAGGTCGGGGTTTTGAAAAAGATAAATCTAACTTTCACATTACAATTAATGATTTAGAACTAACAGTCTATTTTGCCTTTTAGTGTTTAAAAAATTGTTTTTAACTATACACAAGGGTGATAGACGCCATTGGCACTACATACTTTGGTGAATTCTGTCATACATGAGATGTTTAAACCCAACAATATGCAAGAGATAGTTAACTATACGAAGATTAGACCAATTAGACACTACAGATATTTTTTGTCTGCTTCAATTTGGTTCAAACCATAAATAGTCCCAAACTTATAACCAAACCTAATGGAGTTGGAGATCCTTGGTTCCAAGTTTGAAAAACTAGTCATGACCAAAATGCACTCGTATAGGACATTATTTTAAGTTTTTTGGTATTTTTTGACAAATTACAAACCAAAACAAGTCACAGCCAAACCAAATTGACTAAAATCAAGTAACAAACCATGCTAAAGTAGAAAAAACTAAAACAAAAACAAAATCTAAAGAAAAATGATTAAAACATAAAGAACTAGCTAGATTTTGGTTCTTAAAGTTTGGTTTGGTTCATATTAGGAGTAAATAATCATATTATGAGTAAATCTGTAAAACCCGAGAAAATTTAAATAATAAATTCCACGTATAAATTTTTCACATTAAAATCGGTCAAGGCACTAAAGAGTTGACTCAATTTTTCGCCTAGTGGCCACACATGAATTCTTGGTCAAATAATCAAAACCGGTAAAAATTGGATAATTACCGAGCGGTGAATAAACCAAGAGAGTGAAATTGGAGAATTTAAATCGATCAAAGGAACATTGTCAGTTTGCATTGGAGCAAATCAGAATTAATGTTAGAATTCAGATAAAGCTATTTGATTTATAAAATATGATTGATTCGTATTAAATTAAATTAAATTAAATTAAACAGGAAAGGAAATAGGAAGAGAAGGGTTCTCTTCCATTTCCTTCGGCCGATAGCAAAGAACGCGACGCAGAGAGGGAAAATGCCAGAGATCAAACGGAAGAACCGCGAACTTCCGATAGAGGAACAACGTTTGCAGCGACAATGGGAGCAAAGTTTGTAAAGAGAGTTTTTGAAACGGTAAGGATTTCTCCCTCGATTTTGGAAAATATTGGCATCGGATTTGAGCTTTGAAAGATTGGATCTAAGGGACCCCACTGAAGATTGTTGATTTATTTGGAGTCTAGGAGTGATAATCTGTCTATTGGAGGCAAAACAGGGAAGAAATGGTGCGTCTCCAACAGAAAAATCTTGCTGGAGACAGGGGTTGGTTAACGGAAGATCAACCAAGAACGTAGGGTCGATCGACTGGCCCATTTCTGGTCGATCGACTACCTTGAAGGAATGAAAGCACAATTATATCAATCCATCAGTTTAAACGAGGATCATATGTGTAAATATTGTCAGGATCAAAAAAGCAAAAAAATGAAAAGCAATACAATCAACAATTTTTACGCAAAATTTGTGCAATGAATTTCTAATAAAATTTTTCTTCATCTTTTGATGTCTTTCGTTGCTTTTTTAAACAATTATTTTACTTAAAGATTTTATAGTTTTTCTTAAATCTTCTAGTGTTGATTTTTTTCTTCTATGGGAATTTCTATTTCTACTTCTTTTTCCTTTTCTACTAAATGAAATAGTTGTTCTATATGAGTAGATGATTCTTCATAAGATAGTTTAATTATTAAAGAACGTCTGTAAGGTTCATAAAATAATTTTGATGGTGAACTTGATTTTGATAAAGACATGTTTCTTGCTAATATCCTATCGTCTTTTACAAGTTTTTGTGTATCACTTTTAATATTAAATATTCTAGGTTGTGTTTCTAATTTTAATAATAGTTGAAATAACTTATCTATTGATATTTTTTCATCTTACTTAAAGGCTAAACTATGATGGCTATTTGTTAGAGCATAATTAATTTTATATGTTATTGAGAAATGATGATTCTTTTCTTTCATAAAAATTTTTCATTTTAACTCATATCTGAGAGTTATAGATCTGTCTAAATCTTGATCTCTTAAACTAAATCCTCTTTGTATATTAATATCAAATTTTATCATTCCTTGTGATAAATTTCCTATCTCGTATCCTATAATACATTCGTTGTTATTTATAATTTTGTCATCTCTTATTTCTAATTCTATTGGTGTATTAATTTCTTCCATAAAAGTGCTTTTTAATATAATTTGTATAGTACTACAATGTATATATGAAAATTTTCTTCTATCTTCTTTGTCTATTTTTTCTAATTTGTCTAAAATTTGTACTTTATTAATTACGGGTATTATTATATCCCCTTTTGTTTGTTCAATCAGGATACCTTATTCTCCAAACATTATTCCATATTTGATTATATTTTTTTTGAGATAATCTTTTTTTAATTATTTCTAAGAATGATGTTTCAAAGTCATGTTTTTCAAATAAAGAAAAATCTGATTTTCTAATTTTTCCTATGTCGATAATTCCGTTAAACATATACCCAAATGATTCATTTTCTTCTATTGTTTCAAAATAATTATTAGATGATGACGGTATATTGTCTTACATGAAATAAATAAAAAAAATATACCTGATGGGCTTATATGATAATCTTAATTGCTTTTAATTCTTTGATCCCTCTAGAGTATGACCTCAAGGATACTAGTAGTGGCCTCCAGGGATTTCTCCAAGCTAATTCCAACTAGTGCTCATGGATAGTTTGGAGAGAAAATTTTGAGACTTACAAAACTACTCACTTTATTTTACTCTAAGTTCTCCAAATGAGAGACTTATTTATTTATAGAAGAGGGTCAGACTCCTTACAGACCCGAGAAAGGGACAAGATACCCTACTTAAATAATTTACAAACTTTAAAAAAGATAAGATTCCTAACAAGTGAAATCGTTTGTACAAAGTATTTTAATAATTCATAAAGACAAGATTCCTACTTTAATGATTCAACTTTAATCAGTGCTTCTTGTCTGCCATGTTCCATTATTTGATTCTTCACGTGGCTACATCTTTTTGACTTTGTCAGTCCATAATGCTTATGCTACTGTGACTACTTTTGATGCTGGTTGTATTGCTTTTCATTTTTCTACTTTTTTTATCCTGACAATATTTACACATATGATCCTCGCTTAATCTAATGGATTGACATAATTGTGCTTTTATTCCTTTAGGGATAACGGTCAGTTGTCATTCTAAATTGTAAAAAGATGCTTCAAAAGTTGATAGTGCTTTTTGTAACAACCTGGTCCTAAATTTTTTCTGTTAAATGATGTAATCAAAGTTTAGAGATAAAATTTCATGATACAACTCGTTTCTTAATGCGTTAAGTGGTGGCTTGTAAATTTGTGGGAATTATCGGATGAAAGTCAAGTTGAAAATGTGAAGGAGGTGGAAATTTGGCCTTTTCAGATGACTTCATGAGATTTTGGACGAGGCGGACGCAGCGGACGTTGTGCATTTGAATTTTTTCAAATTTTGGACGAATTCGGACAACGAGGACAACATCTCGGATGAAGCAGACGTTGTGCATTTGAATATGTCTGAATTCTGGACGAATTCGAATGACGCGGACGATATCTCGGACGTCATTTCTACGTCCGAATTCTGAATGCGGATGGTACAAGCAGAATTTGGACGCATCCTCTCGTCCAAATTCTCCCTGTACAGCGACAAAACTGATTTAAAATTAGATGGAGAGTGACGTCAACCAATAAAAACTTGGTTTCTCGACACAAAATTGCACGATGATGGCCGACCAACAGAGATTTGTCCACTGCTCTCCCTCTGCCACCCATACGAATTGTTCCCAGGTGAGCCCTATTTCTTCAGCCCTTCGTTTCTTCTCCTTCGTTGTTTTTCCTGGAGCATTATGGTGGGTTTCTGCGTGGAGGGAGCTGCTTGGAAGGAGAGCTAGCGTGTTTGGAAGAGGAAAACGCCAGTGAAGGTAAGGAATGGGTTGTCTTGGCTTGAGGAAGCCCTACACCCAAGTAAATGTGTGTGCGAGTGAATGTTTTGCTGTTGAAATTTCCATAGTTCTTTAGTTGCCTTATGTTGCCGTAAAATGTCTGGAGAATGCGTTTTAGACATTTCACTGCAGTCCGTTTCTACCTAGTTGTTGTTGTTGAAGTTTTCTTTTTAACTGTTTATATTCTCTGCAACCTCGTTGATGTATTTTTCTTTCACCACTGTGACTTGTACATAACTGAGACGATGGAAATGGACAATAAACTGCTACGGTGTAGATTCATGATCAAAATTGATGAACTAAGACTGACTGAAGGAAATGATATGTATGTAGGAGTCATTAGCAAATGTTTTAGAATATTATTCCCCTCTGCTGTTGTTATTCGTTATTCATTATTGTTAATCTTCGTAGAAAGCATGTTCATTATTGTTACAAGTGCTATATTTATTGCTCATGAATCGGTTCTACCACTCGTTACTACTGTCATATTCAGAGATAAACATTAAATCGGTTGCACACTTTTGCTGTTGTGTTTCCTAGTTGCTGTCATGGTTTCATTTATACTGAATGTATGCTGCTATTTAGCTTCAGTCATTAGAAGCATATAACATTGTCATGAACCGCTACTCTTATAACCGATTAAAAGCATGCTTCTGGTTCATTTACTACTGTTTCATTTTAGTGGTGGAAGAGCATATTCTCACTGTTTAATCCTGATATTTGTCATTGTTGTTATGTTTGACTAAAGTATGATAAATGTTCTGACTTGCCACTGTTTCGCTCGGGTAAATGCATGCTTAGATGTCCAATACGTCACCGATATAGTCGATTAAAAATAGGCTTGATTAAAAATATGCTCAAATGCTTATATTCTCTATTGGATTGTTTTGGTCGTTAAGAGCATGAGTAGTTCTTTTGAGTGGTCAATCGAGAAGCATGATTAGATGTTATAAGTTACTATTATATTCGATAGAAGCATGCTTAGTCATTTAGGATTTTTGCTTTAATCGATGAAAAGCATGCCTAGTGACTCGTACTTTCTGCTGTTATGGTCCATGAGTGCCTGTTTAATTGTTCATAAGTTCCGCTGAATATTCCATTTAGAAGCATGCTAATCATTTACTATTTCTGTTATTATAATTGATAGAAACATGCTTAGTCATTTACGATTTCCGCCATTACATTCGATTAGGGTATGCTTAGTCAATTATAATTTTCATGTTATATATTCTATTAAAGTAAATTTCTGCTGCCTCGACTTACTCATTAATAGCATGTCTAGTTTCACTTGAATCCCTATGTTGTTGTTTTTCTTCATTTGTTGATGCATATGAGCACGTTCTATTACTTGTTCTGTTTATTATTGGGAATTCCTCTGAAGTGTTTTCCATTACTTTCATGTATGTGCTATTCGATTTAGAAGTCTTAGGTTGTATTCACAATAATATAAACCAAGTAGGGGTACCCCCTCAGGGTGATACCCACATGCATGAGTGAGGGAAAAACGTAAGAACAAGAATGTTTGGGATGGACGGGATACGCCATCACTAAAGAAACCCTCCGGCGGGACACGCCGAAAGGGAGAAACCCTGAAGGTTGGACATGCCGGAAGGGGAGAACCCTTGAAGGAGGGATACGCCGGAAAAGGGGACGAAAATAGAGTTGGATGGCGGATGGGTAGCGGAACTAGTCCGCAGTTAGGAGAAGCCCCCAACCTCAACAGGAACGGGGACCTAGCTGCAAGTAAAGGGTTAGATTCGGTCAACTATTCCATCCCCTAAGAACCCTTCAATCTCAAGCTCGATGTACGAGTACAAAATGAATGAAAAATGAACGTAATGAAAAGAATTGGTTTGGGTGGCCCCCATTCCAAGCAGAACTAAAGAGAGATATGCATAATTGTTTTCCCCCATTTCCTTACTAGGCGAAAGCTCACGTCCTTACTTGTGGTGTAGGTAATGAAGTGGTTATGCCAAGAGCTGTAGAAGAGGCCATTCCTGTGGAGCCTGCAGCGTATCAAGAGAAAAAGCGGGTGTAGTAGTAGTACGGTGTCAAATAAAAGAAGAAGGAGTGGATTTGAAAAGGGTTTAATGTCAAACATGGTTTGTAAACATTAATTTTCCCTTTCTAACCCTAGTTGGAACACTTATTCAGATTTTAGGAATTTTTTTATTAGCATCGTTTTGTGACACTTCTAAAATTTACATTTCCGCTTATCTTATTAAAAATAGTTGTCTTTTGAATTGAACCAGTTGCTTTTAGTAAGTTGGTAACACTCGAATTTTCTCAGCACTCTGATTTTAAATGTCAAATGATTCCTAAATGGTATTTCTTCAAGTTTTAATTAACGCAAGAGTTTTTTGACGAGTTTTTAAGATAAGTAAGAATTCGGGTCGTTACACTTTTAACTCCGTCTCTGTTATGGGTTGTGGTCCATGGGAATATATCAGGAATGTGTTGCTAACATAATTAATTTTTGTAGTATAACTAGGAAATATTCGCTGGGATTGAAAAAATACTCCTACTAATAAATGTGCTTCCATAGCCTCTGGTATTTTGAAGTTGTTGAATTCATCCCTTGTTGGATAATCCTGATTTGATACTCATAATACTGCAATAGCTAATGAGGATAATAAACTTTTCCTTGATTGTCAAAGAGCGGATAAGAAGAATGAACTCGTAAAAATATTTCTCTCCTCTTGTCAAATTTGTCAAAGTATAATTTTATTACTAATTTATTTTTAAGGGAAATTCTTCGAAATTCTTCGTGCTAGTAGAATATATAATATCTGTAAGACCATGTTGAAAATAGTCAAAGATTATTAAAGGGGATGCTCTGGAAATAAATATTGCTTTCGGTTCTAGTCCTCTTATTTTGGAATAAAAACTCATAGTAGTATGAATTTATTGATAATTTAATATGGAATTCCAGTATTTCTAGAATTTATCTAATCTGACCTCCTTCATTTTTTTCTTTTCCTTAGTAGTAGAAATTTTTCCAATAATCTCCATTCTTTTAGATACTGTATTTCTTTCTGGTTCTTTCAGGGCTGTTTTCTTATACAAATCAATCAAAGCCTTTTGAGCTTCTTCTTTTGATCCATATGATTTGTGAATCACATTTTTTCCATTAATCTGATGTGCCACAATGGCCCATTTAGAATATACTTCTCTAAATGCTCCATTAAATATTATGTACCACTTTTTCTTTTCAGCCTTGACTAATTATTTTTCTTCTGTTTCCTTTTCTTTTTTTTCTTTTTCTTCTTTTTCTATCTTGTCTGCCCAAGATTCCTTTTTTTATGGTTCTGCTAATGTTGATGGCTGTATTGATGACTGCTGAGTCAATGGTGATAGAGTTTTTACCGTTGTAATTAATACTTCTTCTTCCATCTTTGCTTTTTGTAATTTTTCCATTAATTCTTTAATCTCCTGTTGCTTTTGGACTAGCTGGTCCTTTACTGCCTTCATTGCTGCTTTCATTCCTGAGTTAAAGTATCTGTGAAACATTTATTTTTGGATTTTATATATTTAATATAGGGTTGATATCGGTGCAATTGTAGTTGCCATCTGATGAGTCATCCTTTTCTATGGTCCTTTTGAAGTTTATATTTCCAGAATCCTGTCATATACTTCGAATCTGTTCGTAATTCAAATTTTGTTCCCAATAATTCAATTTTCCATTTTTTAGAATTTTGAGACACGCTAATGTCTCTAGTTCTTGTATTGAATAATTTTGTTCAGTTTTTTTAAAAGGTTTTAGAAAGATATTTGCATAACTTAACTTGATGTTTTTCTATTTTGAGCTGTGGCTCTATTTCATATTTATTTATTTCTTATTTTTGTGAGCCAAGGCTCTGATTCTTTGAGCTGAAGTCCTTTGTAGCTTGCGGGTTCATTTCATTTAAAATATTTTCTTCCTGCTCCTTAGCTTTTTCCATGCTAACTGATGGACTTCCTGATTCATCAAGGTTAAATAATTCTTTGCCATTTATAATTGCTAACATGCGTGCAGCCCATGTATTTTTTGATGCATCTGTTTCTATTATTAAAAAATCATTTATTGTGGGATTGTATAATATTGGTAATATTTTACATTGTTCTTTTATTTTTTTTATTGTTTCTGTGTCTACATCTGTCCATGTCCATTTTATCTTTTCGGATATTTTCTTTTGTAATTGTCTTTTTTCTTTTGCCAAAGTTTTCAAAAAACCTTGTTCAGCAATATAATTCAGATATTCTAAAAATCTTTGTATTTGTTTTCTATCTTGTAATTCATCTGAGAAATTATTTAGTTTTTCTTGTATATTAGAAGTTAATTAAATTTCTCCATTACTATTAATTTGTAATCCTAGATATTCGACTTCTGTTATAAGTAATTTTGATTTCTTTTTTTTTTATATATAATTAGTCTTTTTTCTTTACATCATTCTAATAATTTTATTACTGTATCTTTTATATAAGCTAAACATATTTCCTCTAAGCTTTCTAAATTTTTATTCATAAATCTTTGATAGATGGTGCTTTTTTTAATCTAAAAGCTAATACATTCCATTTGTAATATTTTTTGTGGGGCACAACTAAAAGATGTCAACTTTTTTGTTTCTTCTAACAATCTTAATTGCCAATATCATGATTTTGCATCTAAAGGACTAAATAAATTATTCACTTTTATCTTTTCTACAATATAGTCCTTCCTAAGAAGCTTATAGTTATCTCCTATTGTTACATCATTTATTTTTTTATAATTAATTATCATTCTTCTTTTTTCTTTTTTTATTTCATTATTATTTTCTACATAAAAAGCTCGTGCGTTGTGGGGACTATTTCTTTCTCTAATTATTCCTAATTCTAAAAGATTTTTACATTCTTCTTTAAATTCTTCAACGTCTTTTATACTATAAGGAATTTTATTTGGTATATTTATTTCTGTTAAAAGATCTTTTAGTTTTATTATGACTTCTTCTCTATTTGCATTTTTTCTTTTATCAAGTGGATTGTCACTACATATTTCTTCTAATTTTTCATTTAGAATTTTATTTGTTGTATATAAGAATTGAATAGTATCTAGAATTTCTTGTGATTATAATAATGTCTACTCCAGAGTCATGTAAATAAATATTTTTAGCAATTAAAGGATAATCTTCAATGTGAATAGTAATCTCATTTTCTACAAATCATATTACATGAACTGATTTATCAGCAACAATAATACAAAGAGACTTTTTTAATTGAGTCCATTTATTTAAAACATTTCTACAAGCAAAGCATAATGTTGCTCTAGTATCAATATAAGCATAAAAAATTTTATTTTGAATAATAGTTTTAATAAATGTTGCATTATGATTAGTTAAAGTAATCTTTTTATTCATCATCACTAGATATTACAGAATCTATTTCATATGCATAGATTTCTATTTCAGAATCCTCTATAGGATCATATCCTATTTCATAAGCTAATTTTAATATTTGTGTTTTATTATTATTTTCATATTTCTGGGACATTTATTTGCATAATGTCCTTCTTCATGGCATAACCAACAAATATATTTCTTTGGTTGTGGGACAATATTTGGTATTATTCTATTGATATTTCTTGTTAAATTGTCTTCTATTTTTAAAATATTTTCAAGGGTTTTTCCATTTATTTTTCTTATATTTTTATAGGGAATTTTTTTCCATTTCTTTTTTCTAAATGGTTTTTCTTGACACCCATATTTTTCTATTTTATTTGTTAATTTATCACAACATAATTTTATTTGTGCTTCATGTTTTGCTATTTCTTATGTACATGATTCTTGCATCCATGCTTTTAATATTGTTATTCGAGCTCCTAATGTATCAAGAACTGCTTTTGCTTCTATAGCTTTTTTATATAAATTTTCTACTAAGGTACTTATTTTTTGTGGTAATTTTTTATAAAACATATCATTAGCTAATAGTTTATGTTGATAATCTAATTGGTAATAACTTTCTTTATATTCACATATAAAGCTGTCTCAATAACATAAGTTACATATATGTAAATTTGTTATTTGCTAGAAAGTATTTTTAATAAATGCATATGTTTCTTCATTTTCTTTAGAATATCGTCCTATGAATTCTGTTGTTAATAATTGGATTATATTTTTAAAGGTTGTTTGCGAGTTTGTTTCAGCTATGATGATTTTTGATGGTGTATCAAGGGTTGTTAAATAATTATAGACTATTCAAGTAGTCTTGTGAGTTATATAATTAAATAAATCCATTGGTTGTAGCTTATTTTATTTTTCCAATCTTGTAACATTTTATAACTATTTTCTTCATAATCAAGATTTAGAATATTAGTGTTCTAATTAGTTTCTATTTTTGAAATATATTGGAAAGGAACTTTTGTCCATTTATTATTGTAATAATATCCCTGCTAATTCATATATTCGTTAAATCCTATATCTTGAGTTTCGTCATAAGTTTGTTTTTTATTTTTATTACTAGATTCTGGTATATCTGGTTTTATATAATTAGGATTTTCGTAGTGATTATTATAAGGATTTTCGTCCATATTTTCATAAGGATTATAAGGATTTTCGTCTGATTCATAATCAAACATTATTTCATTGTTTTCTGGATTTTCGTTATTCATTAGTAAATATTGATCTATTTTTTCTTCTTCCTTTGGTATATCTAACGCTGCAAGTAAACTACTTAATTTTTCTATTTGTTCTACTAATTCTCCATTACATATGTGGAGGTGGTTGTATAGTTAATTTTCTTACTGATCTTTGTTTAGATATATATTTTTCTAAATCATCTATAGTTATACACCTATTCTTTTCTTGTCTTTCTATTATTTTTTGTAGATTTTCTATAATTTCTAAAATATCTTTTCTATAATTTATTTATTGACTTTGTTTTTAAGGATTCTTTTCAAATTTCTCTAATAACTTTAAAAGAATATTTTTTACTTCTGTCAATTCTTTATAATTTTCTGTAAAACTATCTTTTATTATTTCTTCTATTAAACTTTTAATTTTCCTATTTAATTGTTTTAATTCATTAATTTTTACTATTAAATTCGATTCTACTTGTTTTATGGATTCTGAAAGAGTTATATTCATCCTATATATGTTTTAAGATATTCTTCTAGTTCTATTATCATTATTTGAGTTTCAGGCTATCCTCGGTACATCTCATATTACATGGAGATGGTTGATTGTGTGCTGTGTGAAACATGGGATTAGGAAGGTGATGACGCTTCCTTGGGTTTTGAACCCCTAAACATGATCAAGGTGTATATACAGGTTGTGGCATCGCAGAGCATGCTTGTCGACAATCCCAAGTGACAAGGTGGGTCTCCAGACCGCCGTCATTTGTCTTCCTCCAGGCACATGAGGTGTTGCTCGTGTTGATGGGCGTCTTTTTATGTAATTGTTCGGAGGAGTCATTGAGAGACTCTCTATTTTCACTGACAACGTTTTTCGATATAAAACAAGATGAGAGTATTTTAACTTATAGTTGTCTATGTATACAGCCATGTTTTCTTGAGACCTTGTCGGGGGCCCTTAGTGGATGGATTTCCTTAGAGATAAAAAGGATTTAATAATGTTTGATAAACATGCATGATTACCTAAAACTCATGGGTTTTACGAAAATAGAAAAATAAGTTTTCCACGCGCATAACATTTAGTATAAGTTTTCTACTGAGATAATCACTCACCCTAACGACCTCTTCACTCCAGATAAAGAGAAGAGTGGCTAGGCTTGCGCGAATTTGGTTAAAGACCTTGTTCTATTTATTTTATTTCATTCCCTAGTTGAACTTTTGTTTCTTGGTAAATACGTCGTCGGATAATGTGTAAGGTATTTTGGATTTCAGTTTCTAGACCTTAGAATGTATGCACAATATTTTTTGGATCATTTAACTTTTTATTTCCACATTAATTACTCTTACAATCATTATATGAACCATGACTCATCATAAGTGAGCTACAGTTAGAAATTTTATGCAAGTCTTCTGTAAATCTTAACACGTCTTATGCTAGGCGATCGGGTCCTCACCAAGGGCTAGGTCGTTTGTCCCAACGTTTCTATTCAATCTGCCTTCGGGCCGTGACAAAATCAAACCCCCGTCCACCCTAGTTAATTCTAGTAGTTTTATGATAAACTACTGAATAAAAGTTTTTAAGATTTGTCAAACGGTTGATCTATCTAAAACCAAAAGCAAAATATACAAGTTGCTACACAACCTTCCTAATAACTAAAAGTTATCAATTTTATGTTAAATAATAAAGTAACATTATTAAATGTAAAATGCTAGAAACTATGTTCAAATTATCATACTTTAAAGGTGTAACAAGTGAGGAGATTTTGGAAGAGTTGAGTGTTGCAATGAAGAATGGTCGGGATGAAAAGAATAGTCAGGTTGTGTTGGACTCTCAGTTGGGGGATGAATTTTGGTTTATTACTTGGTTGAGCTATTTAGTCAAGTTAGCTTGTTGGTGAGCACAATTGACTTGGTCGAGGACAAACTCAACTCGAGACGTCGAACTAGACCAAGTTAGGCTGGGTAGCTATATCAATAGACTGAGTCAACCTAATATTATTAGTAAATGAAGTGACATATTTTTAATTTCTACAGTCAAATGTTAAATTAATTTTATTAAAATATTATTATTATTTATTTCATGAATCCGTTAAATAATTAACTTTTATAATAAAAAAAAATAGAAGAATCTCTTATTAAATTTAGGGTAAATGACAAATCAACCATCGTGATTTGATGTCAATGATAAGTCACCACTGTGATTTTTTTTTTAACAAGTTAACCACTGCGATATGCGAAAATAACAAGGTCGACATTGCTGGTACTTTCTCCATTAACGTCAACAACTCGTAGGAAAACACGGAGACTCTGAAAAATGCAGTCACCATTTCTTCTGAGCAGGACTTCAAAAACACAGAAAAATCTTAACGAAACTACTCTACGTAAGCTTCCAGCACGCATGGAGGACTCTTATTTGATATGGAGAATTCCGTTTTCCAAAAGCATCGTATACGAGAGAATATTAGTTCCCTTTTTCCAACAATGAACGGAAAACAATTGATCAGTGACTGATTTTTCGACGAATTTTCAGGGAGACTGAACGAGAGAGATGGGGAAAATGAATTCTTTTCTTTAAATTTGTCATCGTTAAAATATACAGATTAGGATGTTTCTTGTTTGAACAAGAGTAGAAAATATGAATATCCATATATTATTTGATACACCTGAGATAGCCATTAGAGACTGGAAGATGAGTGAACAAAATGGAGGCTCTTGCTGGGAAACAGTCTACCATAAAAAGAACCAGGAGCGCCAAAAATGGAGCATTTCTCGGCAAACTCATCGCCTTTCTCTCCTCATGCCTAGAGACTGCGTTTGCTGATGCGAGAGACCGCATTTTGCGCGGTCTCTCCTCCTACCGAGAGACCACGTAAAACGCGGTCTCTGCTGATGCGAGAGACCGCGTTTTACGCGGTGTCTCCTCAGGTCAGAACACAAGAAGAACCAAGTTAGGCAGCGGTATGAGAGCTCCGGCTACGCGATGGTACACCAAATTTGAACGAAAGAAGACATAGCATGGAGTAGTTGCAGACATCATTTAACAAAAACAATTTACATATAATAAGATGGAACTTTATTTCCAATCATTGGGGCTATCTTCCATTAGGGCTATCTTCCATTGAAGAATCATTTGAACTTACAGGATTTGTATTCCCGGTTTTGTGCTGAAGAAAGCTAGGTTCATTGCTCCGAACACCATTGCCCGAGGGAAGACCCCCACTGATTATCAGAGTGTTCAGATCGAATTCTTTGTCATGTAGTTGTTGGACTTGAAATTCCAGAAAACAAAGCAAATCCTGAGTTCAAGAGAGGTCGAGAGTGCTGATGATGAACATGTGCCCTTGGAGACATTGATGGCTCCTCCCCATTATAATCCAGGTCGTTCTGTATCATCAGCAGATGTTCATAAAAAGCTTTAAAAAGATGACCGACTCTCAAGAAATATTAGTAATCTCCGTGCAACAGATGATACAAACATCAAAATCAAAACCATGTTTCAAATATAGGTAAGAATACCACATACACTTGACATAAAAAGACATTACTTGACCCTCTGCGATCTCTTACAAAACAAACAATTAGTAGGAGAGTTGGCAAAATTTATGAGACACAACAAAGAGCATCAGCTAACGACTGAACATTTATAAGCAGCTAACGACTGAACATAACATTTGTTTGAGATTAGATGTACTTGGCTGCTTATAAATGTTATGTTCGGTTTTCAGTTGGGAATTTCAGTTGGGAAGAGTTGAAACTCAGCAAAGCCAACTACATCTGATCCGGTTCAATCGTCTTAGATTTCTTGATTAATTGGGCGGTGGAGTTTTTTACTGAATGAATTGCAGAAATTCTTCCATCATCAATTTCCACAATCACTGCTTTAGAACAATGCAGAAAAAACAAATTCATTAGAAAATAAAAAATATGAGCAAATGAAATCAAGAAGATCTTGATTCTTTGATAAAGCACAGTTTGAAAATTGAGCTCTATAATACAATTAAAGATGTAAATATAGCAGGTATCTTGAAAATTAGCACAAGCAGCAAATATGTAATGTAGCAGTGCAGCACAAAAAACTGCTCCTCTTCCCGGTATCATGTTTGTTTTCTAATTGAAGCAGAGCAGACAAAGATTCTATTATTCTCTAATAGAGAGTAGCGAGAAAGTAAGCATCGATTTAGGATTTCTAGGTTAGATTTGGGAAGTTAAAATGCATTTACTGAAATCATAGATGAGAGAGAACCCAGTTTTTTCAGACGAAACCGAAGAAGAAAAATGGTCAATTCCAGTTTCTTACTGATCGCCATGGAAAAAAAGCTACATCTCATTTCTTCATGCAGCCTCTGCCACCAGCGACAACTCCAGCCCTAGCACCATCGCGTAGCCGGAGCTCTCATACCGCTGCCCAACTTGGTTCTTCTTCTTGCAATCAGAGACCGCGATTATCGCGGTCTCGTGTTCCGACCTGAGGAGAGACAGCGTCTCTCATCAGGAGAGACCGCGTTTCGGCGGGAGGAGAGACCACGCAAAATGCGGTCTCTCGCATCAGTACAGACCGCGTAAACGGCATGAGGAGAGAAAGGCGATGAGTTTGCCGAGAAATGCTCCACTTTTGTCCCTCCTGGTTCTTTTTATGGTAGACTGTTTCTCAGCAAGAGCCTCCATTTTGTTCACTCATTTTCTCGTTTCTATTGGATATCTCAATGTACCCAATAATATATGAAAATTCATATTTTCTGCTTTTGTTCCAACAACAAACTTAATCTGTATATTTTAACGATGGTAAATTTAAAGAAAAAAATTTATTTTCTCCATCTCTCTCGTTCAGTCTCCCTAAAAATTCGTCAAAAAATCAGTCACTGATCCATCGTTTTCCATTAAAAAATGGAACTAATATTCTCTCGTATACGATGCTTTTGGAAAACAGAATTCTCCATATCAAAGAAGAGTCCTCCATGCGTGCTGGAAGCTTACGCAGAGCAGTTTCGTGAAGATTTTTCTGTGTTTCTAAAGTCCCACTCAGAAGAAATGGTGACCACGTTTTTACAGAGTCTTCGTGTTTTCCTACAAGTTGTTGACGTTAAAGGAGAAAGTAACATCGATGCCGGCCTTGTTATTTTTGCATACTACAATGGTTATTTTATTAAAAAAAATACCATAATAATTAACTTATCATTGATCTTAAACCACAATAGTTAATTTATATTTACCCTTAAATTTACAAACTACGCGCAGTTAGACGAGTCATTTTTGTCTTAATTTTATTTGAACATTATTTTAGAGGACAAGGTCGTTATCAATTTAAATAAATCATTTTTTAATTAAAATGAAACGACATGTCTCAATTTAATATGAGGGAGGACGTGACATGTCACTAACTGCGTTATCTTCTGGCCGACACGTAGGCTTTAGCCTACGTACACCTGAAGCCACTTCAGCACTCTCTGTGGCTCTCTCGCTCTCTCTCTCTCTCTCTCTCTTTGTAGCTCTGCAATGGAAGGTATGGCTCGATCACTTTTCTGGTTTGCGTTTTGTGTGTTTGAATGCAGTGATTCTCGTTTCGATGATGTTTAATTCATAACCATAATTCTTTTCGTCAATTTTATTTTATAATTTTCGTTTTTGGTTTCGACCTATGGCTGTGAATCCCCGTGCGATTAGCATCAATATCGGATCACTCTTACCAGTGGGAATTTTATTTTCTAATTTTAGGGTTTTTTTTTTATTTAGACTAGCTCAAAGCCTCCTTAACTCTAGCATACTGAATCGAGCATGGGTTCCTTATAATTTGTGGAGGAATAGTTTGGGTGCGTGTTTTTTTTTTGCCAATGTATAGCCTACCTTTCAGTCAGGCTTGCGGTTTAATACCACTATTTTCCTATCTCCTTGCCCACCCTGTGATACAAAATTGGAATTAAGATTTGGAATTAGCCATTGTACGATCCATTTTTGTCATTTTGGTTTGCAAAAGGTGAATTGTTTTCTTACTTTTGATCTAAAATTTGTTCTTCTTGATTATGTAACTTACTTGTGATGCGTTTGATTTTCTTAGAATGATCTCAGAATAAAACTCTATTTGGTATTTCACTTCAAATCATGGTTCTCCAATTTTTTGGGGAATTTGATATTTTGAGGGTTGGAGCAGAACTGGTGTCAAATTAGTCGAACACGAGTATGGGATCTATTTGTTGTGTTGCTGCTAAAGATATGAGTCATAGGACTATCAGAAATATACCAACTGATAATCCACAAAGTAATAATCGTTATTCTTCAAGTTTGAGCTTTCGATGGGATAATCGTGGCCAGGTGGCTGGCGAAGAGACTTCTGTTCCCTGGTTTTCAGATGGAATGAGTTGCAGTGATAGATCAAAAATCAAGTATAATGCTGAATTTGCATCTGGTGAAGAAAGTTCACTGGAAAATTCCCGGCAGGCCTGGTTAAAGTCTCCATCATCAGAAGGAAGTGCACGATCGTTAAGAACTCATGCTCCGGGTTAGTAATCTCTAGGATGATAACTGTTTCGCACTTTCTGTTTCTGTTTGGAAAAATGCTGGTCAAATTAATATTTGACTTTGATATTGAATTCATTCTTGGTTTGAATTTTCGTAACAATAATATATGTATATCTTATTGGAAATAAAAACTTTCGATTAATTAATGAATTGGAGGTGACCAATGTGGAAATGGAAAATGTAGAAGATGTACAAACGTTCTGTCATCCTTCATCACTTTGGTTTTTTATTTTTGAATAGTTATTATTTAATTGCAAAAGGAATAAGTTGAATAGCATGACTTTTACAGTGTCCCTCATTTGTATTGAATTTGTATATCCATTTTAATTATTTATTACTCTTTATGCAGTTCGATCCATTTCGAAAAATATTTCTGCAGATCCGAGTTTGGAACAGGTGGAGATATTTTTATCAGCAGTTATTCAGTTACAATTTACTTGTTGATTGTTGTAGTTTTCTAAGTATGCAATGCTATTAATTTCTGAATTAGGTGAAGGAGCCAGCAGAATCAGGTAGCGAACCCTATCCCTCTCCTGCCAAGCTCTCTCATTCATTGCCTGCAACATCATCATCCTCAGCTTCCCCTTTGTCTTCCCAAAGTAGCGTACCTTGCAACGTTTCAAAGCCATCAAGATGGACCCACCAGTCACCGAATTCAGCACCCCAGCAGTTACGTCAAGTGTATAATAACCAAAGTTCAGGATTCAAGTCACCAACTAGCTACTCAGTCTCAGAGGATAGAAAATTCCCATCTTGGAGCAACGAATTCATAGGGGACTCAGATGGAGGTTCGCCAATTGGTTGGTCAATGCAGGGTCTCTCTGAGCTGATAGCTCCGTCAGAGAGGGGAAGTTGGTCTTTTGACAGTGAGTCGTCTGGGTTTAATTGTGAGAAGATTGGCAGAGCAAGAAATCAGTTTTCTTCTTCTTCCTCCGTTGAGTTGAAAACATGTGGTGTTTGCTCCAAATTGTTGGCAGAAAGGCCGCCATGGATCAACCACAAGATTATCGGTAATGATATTTCTGTGGTAGCAGTGCTAACTTGCGGGCATGTTTATCATGGCGAGTGCCTGGAGAGTATGACACCTGAAAGTAGTAAGTATGAACCAAGCTGCCTTGTTTGTAATGTTGGTGAAAAGCACGGCCTTAAGTTGAAAGAGAAGGCACTAAAATCCTCCAGTTTGAGTTTGAGGAGTTCCTCGGGAAGGCCTTTCTTAAGAAAGAATTTTTCGTTTGGTTCAAATAGTCCCTTCTCAATGTCGCGTAAGCAAGCCAGAAAGAAGGGTTTCTTCTGGATCAAATCAACTAAAACCTAAGCATCCTATAATCTCAAGAGAGGTTAGTTCTCTCTCTCTACCCTCACAAGCTGGATCAGGATGAGGTTTGTCAATCCAAAAAATTAAGATTGGGAATGAACACATAACATGTTGTGGTAAATAGAATGCTTCGTTGTTAATATATTTGAGTTATCATTTGACTTGGTGTGCTTTCTCTTACAGATTCTCTGCAATTTTAGCAGGGAGGAAGGATTTCGACAAGGGCACGACTTAATTTATCAAATTCTTTGAGGGAACATCTAGATCTGAACAGCCGATACGAAATTTCAGGTGGGTTTGTTATTGAAGATTACCATAGATAGTGAAAAAGAAAAGATGAGGAAAAAGAATGTCCAGAAGGATATAAAGATGATAATAGGAATGAAATGGGTTCATAATGTCTTTTACCCACATTTTATCTCAGCAGAACAAAATCATCATGGTCTCAGTCAATTGTATTAGAGGAACACACGCACTTGTAGTTGAGTGTTATCCTGCCTTGTAATTCTCAAGATTCCATGATTCAAGGAGTAAATAATTACAGAACCATCAAGATTGTGCAATTAAGAAGACACCCGAATAGAATATCTCCCATTTTTAATTCATTAGTGTGAGGTTACAATTAGAGAAGTGACTCCCAAAATCAAATATATTTGTAATTTTAGAAGTTCATGGAATTTTTTTACTGGGTATTTGGGTTGTTCATGGGTCGTGGGTTTATTGGGTATCTTTGGTTCTGTCCTCTTTTCTGTTCAGGTGGTGTAAGACATGTTATTCGGGCGAGGAGTTGATGTACCACAAGAATCTATTACTAGGCTCAAACCCAAGAAATTGACTAACATTGATATATATTTTATTGGTATTGAAAGCTTAATATTAAAATAATATTAATATGGAAATTTGTCCCAACCAATTGGGTTAAGTCGAGGGACAAGACACGGTTTCAGTTATGTTTTTATTTTATTTGTGATTTTATTAAAGACCAAATTATTGTTAGTTAACTTTATATATGTCAATAAGAGTTAGGATTGAAGGAGATTATTATTAGAGAAAATAACAAAAAGACTCGAGCGAGAGGAAGGACCGATTCGGCCTACCCTCTCAAGGGAAAGCTTCGACATCTTTCTTGACTAGAAAAAGGTTAAGTTCAACCATTCTACCTCCTCAATAATTTTCATAAGCTGCAAGAGTATGGAGTTAGAGGATTCTCTCTTCAATTCTTTGAAGATTAAGTGAATGAGAATCCAACCAGATCCATCGACATCCATTTTCAACCTTACGGCTTATCTCAGTTTGCACTTGGTCCATCGTCTAATTTTATTCAATTTTGGTCACATTTAGATCGTCTTTTAGTTGTTGGTCAAGTTTTGAGAAATTGGCATCGTTATGGTCAGTCAAGTCTTTAAAATGTTTTGCAAACTGGTTGGCATTTAGTTCTTCATAAAGTTCATGGAGGGTTTGTTTAGTTTTAGAAAATTATTGTGTTTGATTTGGTGGATTTTTTGCCATTACAAATTTGATATCTTGATCATATCTTTTCAATTTTGGAGCATATTAATTGAAGCTAATCATTTTATAGTTGAATTTAATTCAATTAGTGTTGATCTTTATCTACTAAAATTGATTTGAATTTAGAGAGAATATATTTTCAAGATTAGTATTGTAATCTTCTCTCCATTTGGTGAGAATATATCTTTGGGAGCTAATAAGTTTGAGTCAAACCTTGGTGAACATTAACACGTATCATTGATTTGAAAATTAAAAGAGATATAAATATTTCGATCCGGCTCAAGAGTATTTTGATCATACTATTTACATTGAATTTATCTATTTCAAAATTGATCTTTTAAAATTAGATTGAGTTGAATTATCCTATTTTATTTTTATCTTATTTAAATTGGGCATATTCTATTTTACTATTATACTATATTTTGGATCAAATTTTATGGAGATTTGATTTGTTCTTCCTTATCTTAATTAAAAATTATATTTTTATTAAGAACATACAATAAAGTTGTGATTTTTAAGGTTTATGATAATTATATACAGTGGACTACATAATACTGAAAGCTAACTATTACTAATTGGTCATCCATCCGCAATAGTTTCAGCATCATTAGTGCAATATTTTGATTTTTATGACGAAATTAAGTAAAAATAATCGAAATTAATTGAGTATAATTGGATGATTAAATATTTATTTCATGAGAAATTTAATTGGAGATTATTTGAAAAAAATTATTGAGGATATATTTGATGAAAAATTTACTGAAAACCGAATCGAAGAATTTAAATTAGACTGATAATTATCATCAAATATTTGGAGTAAATCGAGAATTGGAATTTGGTTAAAAATAATTTAATTAAATGAAAATTTTAATTAAATTATTAAAAGAGAATTTAATTGAGCGAAAAAGGGGTTTAAATTAAATGGAAAAAAATTAAATTGATTAGTTGGAATTAAAGAATTAAATGAAATTTTAAAATGGGGAAAGGAAAACCGGTTTGGTTTGGTTCGGTTGGAGATTAAGTTGGGCCGATTCGTTGGCTTGGTTTGGTTGAAAAACAAATAGAGGGGAAAGGAAATGAAATTAGGGCTAGTGTTTTTGAAGGGAAAAGAAGGAATTGACAAGGAGAGAACCCTAGAGAAGGGAAAATCGGAAGAGAGAGCTTACGGCAGGGGAGGCGAGGCTACTCTGTCCGGCAAGCGATCTGCTGTTGACGGCGCGGGACGACAAACCGTATGGCTGGGGCTCGAAACAACAGTGGATTACAGGGCATGGGTTGGTCTGGTACTCCCCCGAAGCTGTAAAATCATTGGGCGAGGTAAGTCGTGATTGTTCGGTCGATGGTTGTTGTGATTGGCAGGGATAAATTGATGAAAATGGCAAGGGATTCTATGGCGATCAATCAGCAGCGATTGAAATGTGCAGGTTTCGTCCTGCTGGTTCGTAGAGAGGTGTGAACCGGTTCAATTGTTCTACCGACACAATAGTCCATGATATTTTCCTTTACTTAAGACGATTACTATAGGGAACACTAAACACTAATCTTCAAGAAGCTGTCGAGGAAGTAATTGAGCTACAGAAGAAATAAAGAAGGCTATCGGGTAAGAAGAAATAAAAGGAAGAAGAACAGAGAGTTGAAATAAAATTGGCAGAAAGGTAGAGCTGATGGCCGAGAGGTTGGAGCTCTAGGCTTCGGATGAGCTGCTGTGTTTTGGAGTTGACTATGAGCTACAGTGTAATACCCCAATCCTAATTTTTCCAGTTAAACGATGTAATCAGACTTTGGAGGAACATATTGGCGTAATATATATTTATTAATATCGTCCATATACATGTTAAGTTGTGATTTATAATACGTAGAAATAAGACTCAAATAAGAACTTAGTCAAAAATGCAAAGGAATGAAGGTCAGGCGACTTCGGACGCCATGCGGATGAGGTCTGGCGTCCAAAGGAGCACTTGGGGACGAAGGCAAGATGAATTCTCACTTCCTAAGTGACTCTGTCATCTTGCAGACAAAGGTGCGGACGATGCGAAAGAGAGCAGGACGCGTGCGCATTGAATCTGTTTAAGTCTGGAGACTTTCGGATGAACCCGACGCCTGCGGACGAGGAGGAACATCGTCCGATTTGAATCTGTCCAATATTTGGACACATTCAGACGATGCATGCGGATGACTAGCAGACTCCAAACGGCGTCCGAATGGTTATTTGGACAGTATGGACGAAAGGGGGACGTCGTTTCTCATCCGAAGCCACGAATTTGCCTAAAGAATTTGGCCTTGTGGATGAGATCAAGTCATCCGCACTCGTCCGGATCGCAGCAGTTCAGCGACAGAATAAATTAAAAACAGAAAGAAAACGACATGGAACCAATAGAAACCCAGACCACTCAACCTCACTCCCACGATCCCAACCAGTCAGAAGGTGTCGCCTGCATACTCCTGCTAGGTGTACGTTTGGTCCCCTGGGTGAGCCCTATTTCTCCAGCCTTCATCTCCTTCTTCTTCATTTTTCTGGTTTTGCTGGGAGGGGCTGGTGGCTGCTGCGTGAAGGAAACTGCCTGAGCAGCTGCTGTCTGAGTGAAGAACCGTCTTCAAGGGGTAAGGAATGGGTAGTCGGTGGCCAAGTGAGGCCCTACACCCAAGTATATGTGTGATTGTGTTGCTGTAGGAATCTCTATAGTCGTTTGAGTTTTTGCTGCGTTGTTATTGTTCTGAATGCTAATGGATGCTTTAGACTCTCATATTTTATTTACTGCTACTGATTCTTTTACACTTTCTTTGTATTAAAATGCTACGTTTCCTTTGCTAACCTCGTTTGATATTCTCTGTATGTTTTCCGCTGTAAGTTTCCCTTAAAAAAAACAATGATAATAGAGAATGGTGAAGGGCTTACTATGTTGAGCCCAAATGGATCAAAGAGAAGGTGTTTAAGAGGATGAGAAATACAAATGAGTGTCTAACAAATTTCTATTGTTATTAAAAATGATGATTTCATTTGTTAGTAAATCTTTCACTCAATAGCTCTATGTGTATGGTTTCGTTATTGTTCGATATTAGGAAAGCATGCTCATTATTATTCATTTCTCGCCATCCTTACAACTAGTATCATCTAGGAAGTAAACTTTCATTCTCATGTTCATTGATGCAGATTTTAGTTAATGGATAGCAAGTCTTTGTTATTCTGTCTTCGTTGATATTTACCGCCAACTGAGCTCGTCATGGGACTTGTTTTGCTGACATGTTTTGCTGTGTCGATATTGTCACTAATATTTAGCGTATCTAACATTTATTGTTGCCATATATATGATCCTTGTGAAGCACGTTTCGTTATCCTTCTTTTGATGTTTTCTACTGTACATTAGTCATAAGAAGCGTATCCTATCTCTTTTTAGTCATTGAGAGCATGTATTCGTTATTTTATTTCGTCACATACGCTGCTGTAGTTTAATCATTTGGAAGCATGTGTTCGTCATTTTATCTCGTCACATACCCTGCTGTATTTTTTAGTCATTTGGAAGCATGTGTTTGCCTTTTGATCTTGTCATATACGCTGCGGTATTTTAATTGTTAAAGAGCATGTATTCGTCGCTTGCCTTGTCATGTATGTTGCGTTATATTGTCATTATGTTTTCTGCTGTCATAATCGATTATAGACAGGATTAGTTGTACACATTTTTTTTCCCACAGCCTCGTTTCAGTCATAAAAGTATGTTTAGACCTGTTGTGTGATCGAATAAAAGCACGATGGTATTCATTTATTGCTGTTCCATTATGTTAATTAAAAACAAATGTTCACTGCTTCGTTCTATAATATTCGCCGTTATATTACCGCTCTAGAAGCATGCCCATTACTCCACCTCGCCATTAGGATTATTGTTGTCCATCTTGAATGTAGGAGTACGTTTCGTTGTTTTTCTTTGAGATTTGTTAATGCTGTTTACTTCCTCTTTAAGAAGTATGCTTTCACTATTTCATTTCGTGGTTAAAATTGATAATCATACACTGCTCAATTTCGTTTAATAGTATAACTCCGCTAATAGTATAATTTTGTTTAATAGCACGATTTCGTATAATAGCTCGTAGACTAGGGCTCTTTATTTAAGATCAATGATGAAGCATGGTTTGATGTTCCACTGTTTCTTAAGCATAATACATTTTGTGTGTTGGATGATTATGCTTAGTTAACTTTAATTTAATCGTTGGCATGATATCAAAGCATCTTATACCTTGTTCGCCTTATGTGTTATGTTATGCTATAGTAGATTCTTTAAAGTATCGTTGTTTGGTACCATTGGGACCCATGTATGTGCTGGTTAGATAAGTATGTCCTCATATATTCATATAATAGAAACCAAGTAGGGAGTACCCCCTTGAGGCGGTACTCACATGCATGGTAAGGAAAGTAAAACGATAAGAAAAGACGAAGGAAAGGAATAAGGGAGTTGGGAGGCGGATGGGTAGCAGTCCTAGCCTGGCAATTAGAAAATGCCCCTACCTTACCGAGAACGGGACCTAGTTGCCCATAGGAGGTTAGGTCCGACCCACTATACCATCCCATATGGGTCTTCCAATCTCCAGTTTGATGTACGAGTAAAGAAAGAATGAAAGAACGAAACGTAATGAAATAGTTGGTTTGGGTGGCCCCCATTCTAAAGGAAACTAAAGAGAGACTTATGTATTTGTTTTCCCCCATCTCCTTACTGGGCGAAAGCTCACGTCCTTACTTGTGGTGTAGGTAATGAAGTGATTGTGCCAGGTGCTGCAGAGGAGGCCATTCCGGTGGAGCCTGTGGTAGGTCCGGACGAGACACGAGCAGAGTAGTAGTACGGCTTCAAGGAAGTAAAGAAAAATGAACTTTGTAAGGGCTAACGTCGAGTTATTTTCTTTTACGAATGTTAGTTACCATTTTACCCCTAATTGGATATTTAGTCGGAATATTATGTAGACCTTATGTGAAAACTCAAACCTTTGGTTTAAAAGTTAATGCCTAAGAATATGTTTTCAATTTTGTTTTTTCGCTAAAATGTTAATCATAGTTTCTTGTTTTCGTAAATTGGATTTCTTGTTTAGTTACGTTTTCCACAACCTTTAAGAACGAATTTTTATCGCTTCCGCAAATCATAAATGGTAATTCTTCACTATTTAAGGAATGATAAAATGAGTTTTTAGTAATAATCGGATTTTCACACTCTGATAAACCTTTTGTGAAAAGATTTGTTTTTTAAAGAAAGATTTGTCTCCGAAACTTGTTTTTTTAGTAATTAACAATGTATTTTAATATGGTTAAGAAATCCGGGTCGTTACATACAGTCTCGGATGCTCTGTTGGTAAGGTTCTCATCTGCTGTTTATAGAAATTATGGGATTAAGAATCAGAGATTTACGGGTGATGGATTATGCTCTGATTGGCCGATTATAGTTCAACCTTGATTGCAATTATGGATATTGACGTGTGATAGAAATACTCTCTATTGTGTGTTGGATACGTAGGATGTATGTTTTAGGTGATCGATACTCTGTTGCTTGGATTAATATTCTGTGATGATGCACCCTGGATCTGTATCAATATTATTTTTAATTTATCTTATTTTGAATGAAGGACGTCCAATACCTTATTTATATCAAAGAAAGAAGATTTGAGGTCAAATCCTCAAAAAGCCGGAGAGGATGATGCAATATCAAATCAAAGATTAAAGAAAATTTTCGAATTGACCGAGAATCACAACAACGCGATCTTGAAGAAAGAGAAAGATATTGGAGATAATATCTTTAAAAAGATTCACTTTTGTATAGGAGATCTAGATCCACTTATTTAAGAGATCTAGATCCACTTATCTAGGTTATATTGTATTTAGTTTTTTTTAATTTATATTTGTAAAAGGCTATATAAAGCCATCTAATTTTATGTTTTAGAGAGTTGTTGAATTTTGATAAAAGAAAGCTTTTGCTTTTCGGGAATTGGAGAGATCCTTTTCTTCCTTTGGTGAGTGATATCCAAAGACCCTTTGGTGCGTAATATCCAAAGTCCCTTTCGTGTGAGTTATATCACAAAAGAAACTTGCAGCCGCGTCCTTATCCAAGGAGGTGAGAAGCGTTGCGTTCATCCATCACGTGCAGTGCGTTCCGTGTCCACATCATTTGGTATCAGAGCTAAACATATCCTTACACAACATTTTTCTCATGATAACTTGAAGAGCATCCGAAGTGGTATAAAATCCACGATGGCTGAACCTTCAACATCTAACTCCAACGAAGATTTGTGGGAACTCGTTCTCTCACTACAACGAGATATTGCTCAACTAAAGATAAATCAAAACCGACAACGGACTAATCATCCTCCGGGCACTGTTGTAGAAAAAATCACAAGAGATGAGGTTGGAGAAGAGCCATTACTATGTTTGGAGCTTTAATTAGAAGAGGAAAATTGCCAAGAAGAGCAAGTACCGGATATGATAGACGGCCAAGTTTCCTATGTGGCCATAACAACAGAAAAGAATCAACATGTCCATATTTCATGTTACAAGATGAAAAAGGTGTGTCCTTTAATCACCAATGAGAGAATTTGTGTTGACATGGCTCACTTAATTTTGGTTAAAGGAGATTGCTTTGAATTATTAAGACATGACATCACCTACAAAATTTGGAGGTACGCTGACAAAGATCAAAATATTCATGGCCAAAATTTTATACAAGAAAAAGTCAAAGATGGAAGTCATTATGTTTGGCGTCAATTTGAATTTTCCATTTGATCCGGGTGAAAGACATGCGGAAGATAAAGGTAGAAGATTTCTAGGATTTGAGGGCAAATCCTTTTCAACTCCGGGAGTATGATGCACCCTAGATCTGCATCAATATTATTTTTAATTTATCTTATTTTGAATGAAGGACGTCCAATACCTTATTTATATAAAAAAAAGAAGATTTTGAGGTCAAATCCTCAAAAAGCCAGAGAGGATGATGCAATATCAAATCAAAGATCAAAGAAAGTTTTCGAATTGACCGAGAATCACAACAACACGATCTTGAAAAAAGAGAAAGATATTAGAGATAATATCTTTAAAAAGATTCACTTTTGTATAGGAGATCTAGATCCACTTATTTAGGAGATCTAGATCCACTTATCTATGTTATATTGTATTTAGTTTTTTTTTTAATTTATATTTGTAAAAGGCTATATAAAGCCATCTAATTTTATGTTTTAGAGAGTTGTTGATTTTTGATAAAAGAAAGCTTTTGCTTTTCGGGAATTTGAGAGATCCTTTTCTTCCTTTGGTGAGTGATATTCAAAGACCCTTTGGTGCGTAATATCCAAAGTCCCTTTCGTGTGAGTTATATCACGAAAGAAACTTGCAGCCGCGTCCTTATCCAAGGAGGTGAGAAGCGTTGCGTTCATCCATCACGTGCAGTGCGTTCCGTGTCCACATCATTTGGTATCAGAGCTAAACATATCCTTACATAACATTTTTTCTCATGATAACTTTAAGAGCATCCGAAGCGGTACAAAATCCACGATGGCTGAACCTTCAACATCTAACTCCAACGAAGATTTGTGGGAACTCGTTCTCTCATTACAACGAGATATTGCTCAACTAAAGATGAATCAAAACCGACAACGGACTAATCATCCTCCGGGCACTGTTGTAGAAAAAATCACAAGGGATGAGGTTGGAGAAGAGCCATTACTATGTTTGGAGCCTCAATTAGAAGAGAAAAATTGCCAAGAAGAGCAAGTACTAGATATGATAGACGGCCAAGTTCCCTATGTGGCCATAACAACAGAAAAGAAGCAACATGTCCATATTTCATGTTACAAGATGAAAAATGTGTGTCCTTTAATCACCAATGAGAGAATTTGTGTTGACATGGCTCACTTAATTTTGGTTAAAGGAGATTGCTTTGAATTATTAAGACATGACATCACCTACAAAATTTGGAGGTACGTTGACAAAGATCAAAATATTCATGGCCAAATTTTATACAAGAAAAATTCAAAGATGGAAGTCATTATGTTTGGCGTCAATTTGAATTTTCCATTTGATCCGGGTGGAAGACATGCGGAAGATAAAGGTAGAAGATTTCTAGGATTTGAGGGCAAATCTTTTTCAACCCCGGGAGTATGATGCACCCTAGATCTGCATCAATATTATTTTTAATTTATCTTATTTTGAATGAAGGACGTCCAATACCTTATTTATATCAAAGAAAGAAGATTTTGAGGTCAAATCCTCAAAAAGCCAGAGAGGATGATGCAATATCAAATCAAAGATCAAAGAAAGTTTTCGAATTGACCGAGAATCACAACAATACGATCTTGAAGAAAGAGAAAGATATTAGAGATAATATATTTAAAAAGATTCACTTTTGTATAGGAGATCTAGATCCACTTATTTAGGAGATCTAGATCTAGATCCACTTATCTAGGTTATATTGTATTTAGTTTTTTTTTTTAATTTATATTTGTAAAAGGCTATATAAAGCCATCTAATTTTATGTTTTAGAGAGTTGTTGAATTTTGATAAAAGAAAGCTTTTGCTTTTCGGGAATTGGAGAGATCCTTTTCTTCCTTTGGTGAGTGATATCCAAAGACCATTTGGTGCGTAATATCCAAAGTCCCTTTCGTGTGAATTATATCACGAAAGAAACTTGCAGCCACGTCCTTATCCAAGGAGGTGAGAAGCGTTGCGTTCATCCATCACGTGCAGTGCATTCCGTGTCCACATCATTGATGAATATACGCTCCTGTTGGTTATTATTTGGATGAGTTTGTTGGAAGATATAATATGTTGGTTTTGAATGATAATTTGTTGCTTGCTGTAAAATATTTTATGCCATTGTTAGTGATTATTTTTGCTGCCATAAATTAAGCTTCGACGATGCAAAGAATAAAACAATAGAGTGATATGTTTTGACACTACAGTATGAATATGATCATCAAGGTGGTTGGAGGAAGAAGGAAAATAAGATGAAGATAAAGAGACATCCATACTTACATCTATATGTGTGTCACACATTGGGCTTGAATAATACAAGGTATAATGTCGTGTGTCTAGTGCAATCAATTAAGGTGCATGTAAGTTGCATAAGATGTAATATCTACAAATTTTAAAAGATAAAAAGTAAATAAATAAATATTCATTGAGGGAAAAACGGTTTTAGAAAGATTTTGCTTGCCTACAAACATTGTGAACGGGGAGGGATTTCCTCCCAAATACCTTCCTTCCCCACCAAGTTTTAAACGTCAATTTCTTCTCCCTCAGCATGATCAATCGTACCCTATGTCCTGATTCCTTTTTGTCCTCATTTCTCGTCGACTGCCTCTCTTGTTCTCGACACTGTAGAACGTAAATTAGTGTTGGGAAATTGTAATGGTAAGTATGATTTTTCAACTCTATGCTTCTAATTATTGTGAATTAAAATTGTGGTTATGATGTGCCTCTCTGATGGAAGGGAATTGTATGAGTTCGGAGAGGGAAAAACGTTGGATTTCGTGATCACAACCAGAACTTCTATGATCGGAAAACCAATGAGCAAAGAGGGTAAAATTCTGAAGTTTTCCCTTTGGTTTTGTTTTGTTTGTTGGTAAATTGGTATGAATTTTTGGATTTGCTGAAATTATCTTGTGAAGTCAGAAGTTTTGCATATGAAACATTTGTTAATGGTTGAAAGGTTGGACAAAATCCGACAATGAAATCGCATGGATAACGTCTGTGAGAAAACATTGAACCGCGACTCATGAACACTGAGTCGTGGCATAGGTCACCACGACCTCGGCCAATAGAGTGATAGGTTGAGAGGTGAGCCTCGCCAATGGCGAACTTGCCTACATCGAAGTGGAAGGAGAGGAACGGGGGTCAGACCGGACTATGTAATTGGCCACTTGGGCTGCGGTCTGGGCCTAAGGTATAATAACCCGATTTTCCGTGATAAAATTTAGTAAGGATAATTGAGAAATCATTTAAGTGATGATTTTGAGGTATTGGGAACTAAGTGGTATGATAATGGTATTAGTATAATTATTATAAGTTGAGTGAATTATTGATAAATGGAAAAAATAAGAATTTGTTGGCTGATGGACATCTCTTGGGAAGAGACGGACGTCCAAAAATGGAGGAAAAATGGGAATGACGGACGTCCATTGTAGTGGGACGGACGTCATCTTTGGTGAGAGGGTAGACGGATGCCATTGGGAAAGGCAGACGTCACTAAGGAAAGACTGGTGGCCAAAGTCTGAAGAAAACAGATGTCCTTTATATAAGGACGGACATCCGTTATAGTGTAACGAGCACCCTTTATTGTGCGGTGGACCTCCTTTATGGATGACAGATACTCGAAGTGGGGGAACAAACATCCTTTATGGAGGGACGGACGTCCGTTGTGTGGAAATGGATGCCCTTTTATAAGGGCAGATGTCCTTATGAAAGGCGGGTGTTAAGTATAAGTGGAGTGACGTCATTGGGTGAAATGGACATCCCTTAGCTGGACGGACGTCCCTTGTGAAAGCGAGTGTTAGTATGTAAAGAGAACGACGTCGCTGAAGGGAACGTTGGACGTCCTTTATGGACAACGGACATCCGAAATAGAGAATAGAAGAACAATGCTAAAATTTAAGTGGTTGGCCGCTCATCCTCATCAATTTTAGACATCTCTAACACTTTCAAGATAAAGAGAAAAATAAAAGAGGTCATCTGGGGATGTGAGGTTGAGTTGGCTGCTTCTCATCGTCAAGTTTAGACATTTCCAACGCATTTGAAGATAAAATAAAGATAAAGATAAAATGGATTGTCTGTGAATGTGAGGTTGAGTTGGTTGCTCCTCTTCGTCAAATTTAAACAACTCCAACGCCTTCCAAGATAAAATAAAGATAAAGATAAAAGAGGTCGTCTAGAGATGTAAGGTTGTGTTTGTAATGACCCGATATTTATTTCCTTTTAAAATCGCTTAAAATTTCAAATTTTTTCATTTATAAAATTAGAGTAAGATTTTTCTTTTAAAATCGAGTGTTAAATCTTTTATTAAAATCATTTTCCAACAACAATATTTTAGCAGCGGAATAACTTTCATTTATAAAAAATCATCTTGCGGAAGCAATAAAAGAGAGACTTAAAACAATTATTAGACTCAACTATTTCTTTACAAAACTATTTACTCATTAGCCCAGCTAGCTACAAGATTCATTCGTGCCAATTCCTCATCAACTGTTCCTTGTATTGATCGTCTATTTCCAAGCATATACATACATCAACAAGACTTAACTAATGAGCCTAATGCACATCAAGTGATATAAAATAAAATAAACATGCTGTGCATTTTTTAAATCTTTTTTGTTTTCCGTTTCTGTTTCTTTTCATTTTCTTTTCGTTTTTGTTTCACATTTCATTTCCTTTCTTTTTCAGTCTTCTTGATCTTAACTTTACTTGATCTTTCCGTTTCCGTTTCCGTTTCCCCTTTCCTTTTCCTGTTCTGTTTACATACGTTCCCACAATACTTTGTTATTAGTTAATTTCCTTTTCTGGAATGGAACCTATCCGTTCCATATACCGAGAGAATGGATACATCCTATGGTCATGTGGCTATTCGTCACTTCGGCAAGGAGATACATCATATGGCCTCACCACCGATAACCGTCACCATTCTCTTTTTTGTTGAAGACATTGGAGATTTTCGTACAAGAGAAATGATGAACCCTAGAGTCCACGTGGTTTACCATCACTCCGATAGGGATATACATTCTATGGTGTCCCTGCCGATGGACAGTCATCAAATCACCTAAACCCCCACACTCTTATTTACGATTATTCAATGATACAATGGATATTCCTACAGGTAAGTGATGGTTGTTCGCTCGGGTGATCAGCCCTTGAGAACGCCGTTCACTAAGTATGTATGAGCATCCATTCCACCACTTTTCGTTTCTGTTTCAAAATCATGCATGAAAACCATTTTCATATCTTTTGACAACCATGATGCTCGTGAATGCATACAACTCTATCACATCTTTCCAATAATCTCAAAACATGCTCGTCTACAAAAGATATCATTAAAAGAACCTAAATCTAGTAAACAACCAGCAATAATAGCACAATATACGGAACATGCTCAATTTGTGGTAAAGCAGTAAACAACCTAAATATTTTATGAAAGCGGTAACAATCAGCAAACAATGTCCTAATTCTTGTGATGTAGGGTCCGAAGACCAAAGCACAGTAAGTATCAACTTACCTCCAGGCTTTAACACGTTTTAGTGCTTAACCGTTATCATTTTCTTCTCTTTCTGTACCTTCACAATTTAACAACATTTATCATTAATCTAATCAATTACTCAACTTATTAATCCCATCGACTTTTACACTCTAAATCTTTATACATTATCTACTAAGGTTCTCTAAACGAAACCTCTTCGACAATATAACCCAACCTAATGAATTAATCCAGGTAACCGAATATATTTATCCAAGAATGAATTGGATCGAAACCAATAGAGTTCCATTCAAAAGGGGGCATTTTCCACATTTACGCCCAATGAATTTAGCCAACAATAACCAAACCAACACAACAACATATATTGACAAGAAAATGCATTTTATTATCTTTGTCCCAACAAAACAGCAGTTAAATCATCTATCAATACCAACGACATGTGATCAAAGGCAGAATCAACAATAGTTAAATCTATGCACCTTCAACAACTATTAGAGCATACAATTTATTTATCCTTTTTATCCCAATAAAACGACAGTAGATAAATCATCCCAAACAAACAACCAGAAGCTAATCTGAATTAATCACAGCAGTAGACATTCAACAACCAATCCAGAATATCAATCCAACACATTTTCGCGTCCAACAATCCATTTAGAATATTAACTTAACATGCTTCAGACCAACAACAATGTAGGGACATTATCCAAATATGACCAGTAATCCATTCGGCAGTACACAATAGCACAATGGGTTAACCACTCATTTCTATCAAATAAAACTAATCCCAACATACCAATAATTGGACAATCACCAACAGAAGACTAATCTAGAGTTCATAAGCAGCAGAGAAGAAGGTCCTTACCCTAAAGAATACCCAACACAACAGCTCACACGACAAATCCAGTACCAAGCCAAACCGTGCACTACCACCACTCCCTTCCAGCTCACCCGCAAAAGACACAAACAACTCGTTACAACCAAAGGAAAACCACAGCACAGAAGGCCGAGAATTTAACTCGCAGAAGACTTACCACCCACGGAGAACCTGTTGCCACGACCACCCGTAAGCTCACACCCAAGCTTCGCCTGAAGAGAACCCTGATAATAAAATAGTGCTCTAATAAAATACTAACACGAGCAATGCAAATGACTTAAAGGTTTACTCTCTCTACATATTACATTACAAAGAAAGCCTATTTATAGGCTATTACAGAATAAAAGAAAAAAAAACACACATCCACAAAACACTCTCCTCAAAACACTGACGAAAAGCAACGCCGAAAGTGAAACATTAAAAAACATGGCAAAGCAACACCAAAAGAAAAATATTGAAAAACATTGCATTAATTGTTGGTCCCACCACCATTAATGCTTGGGTTGCACCAATAATTCACCTAACAATCCCTCTCGTAAACTAAAGTGCTTAACTTCAGTTTAATGTAGCCATTTCTTCAAGTAGGATTCTTCATATCGTAAACACCCAATAAATTTCTCAAACTTTGAAATAAAATGAATTTGAGTTGTTTAATAAATATATTAGCTAATTGCTCTTTGCTGGGACAATGCTTTAAATCAATTATTCCACTATTGCTAAGATCCCTTAAAAAATAGGGCGATTTTCATATAATACCTTGACTTTTGATGACCTTTTTACCTGACACCTTAATGTTTCAAAATTTTTAACTGACACCTTCAATTATACGATGTTAGCAATTGTCACCTTTTGTTACCTTACCCCTGATTCCCATCGCTTGCATCTGAAAGACGTCGAAGAACCGAAGCTGAAGTCCTCACAAATTACTCTCCGCGAAGGCGACAGGCGACAGGCGACAAGTCCTGCTTGAAGCGTCGCCGAAGCTGGAATCTGACCTACGGTGTGAAGCGATATCTGACGCATGACCGGCGACGAGTACGACTCCTGCTTGAAGCGTTGTCTGAAGTTGGAATCCAACGCATGACAGGCGACAAAGGAGACGAATCAGACTCCTGCTTGAAGCGACCTCCGAAGCCCGAACAAGTCTGACTTGAAGTGCTCCGACTGCCACCTCCGACCTCCGATTTGAAGACGAAACCAGGTTGGATCTCTCCTATCTCAATATGGCTTCGGGCTTTCTTCTTTGAGTTGTCGTCAGTGATGGTCTTCAGTTTCGAAACTGCCTTTTGCAGAAGAGTAAGTTGATTCAACGAGAATTCACATAAAAATTAACAAAACAGAGGAGGATATATCTGAAATGAAATGCAATGCTTTTCAATCTAACATGGTTTGGTCGGCATTCACCATTTGATGTTGCAAATAATTTTTTTGCATCTTCAATTAGGAATGAAATGCTTTAGTGTGAAGATGTATGATGGTCAAAGGAGGTAATAATCAATTATGGACAGATTGGGTAATGATCAAGGAATTAGTATGTTGTCATTTGAATGATGATTCCTGGTGGTTCAATTATGTTGTTTAGTCTCATTCATTTGTTAAATTTTAATTGTGGCAGGTGATTCGATGGATAATCTGTCAATAGAATTAAATCATGAAAGGAGTTTAAGCGAGGGGATGCAACTTGTTGGGGATCTTGTTGTGACTATAGCAAGTTCTGAAAGTCTGAATGAAGAACTTTACTCACTAAACGAATCAAGTGAAGAGGTAGATTATCAGTTGCAAGAGAATTATACGGACATCGCATCTGTATCTACTTCCATGGAAGTAGCATTAGGAATGAAGTTCATCTCGCTTACAAAAATTAAAGAGTTGGTGGTTGAAAATACCAGACGTTGATGGCGCACACTGTATTGGCTTACAAGAAGTTTAAAGTCAAAATGGAAGAAATGGACAACATCCATTTCAAATTTATGAAGCATTTTCTTCTATTAAACTTCTAGTTATTGAAACTATGATTTTCTTGAATTATTATACAATATTCATTTGGGATTTCTAAAGCTTTTTCTTGTATTAAACTTTGACTTCTAAACAACCAATCAAAAATCATGTACTTGAAGTTTAATACAAGAAATCAAAATTAATAACCAACGAACCTAAATTCAACCTCTACAATAACCACAATATGCAAAAAAGACTAGAAACCAAATAATGTTTGCAATCCACAATACATGTAAATAAATACAAAACTTTCTTGCATGCTTCTTATTAACAGCCTCTAACTGTGCGACAGTTGATTGTAGACAATTAACAATCTTCTTTTCTCGCACGCCTATTGCTACGTCATGCCAGACAAAGAAATTGCATCCTCTACTTCTCTAAACACGATAAAAAAATTGATTAGTGTAGTATAAAAACTTCTTACATTCCCAAAATATAATTTATACCTTGTAATTTTGACAACCAAAAAATCTTCATCCCGGATTTGCTCATGTCCAAGACGTTCGTATGACAGCTCTTATGTTACAAAAAATGTTACAAAAACAAGTAACATGTGAACATCTACATGAAACACACTCAAGGACACAAAAAATTAGACAAAAACAACATTCACTAATCTATAATATTAACAGAAAAGACCTTCATGAGTATGACTGCTACTAGTTGAATTGCGCGACATTCTGCAACAAAAGTTACACAGTTATGTTAATCAACAGCCATACAAAGACAATAGCGAACTACAAAGACACAAAATTTTTTCAACAGCCATTACAAATGTCTTGTTTGGAATAACAAACCCAGATGACCTTGGAGTTACAAAGCACAACAAGGTGCTACTAGGTTGTTTGTTAAACATAATGACCAATGAAAGCTTCAATTGAATCAATTTGCTGGATGATAGAATGTAGCAGATACACCAAGTTCATAAAGATGATTTTTTATAGAGGCAGTTTCTTTTACCATGTAAGAACAAATCCATGCATATATTTGTACTGCTATATTCCCTAACAATGTGTTAGAGGATCATTCAATCAAATATTGAAGGAAGTAATGACAAGTAATATGTTATAATAACTTCCAAATTCAGATTGCTACAGTTTTTCTAGTTTCAACCATTTATGAAATGGTTTCTTATTGTAATAATTGATTCATCTTCTATGATTTCTAGGTAACTTTTCTCAACCGAAGCCATATTGAGAGAGGAGAGATCCCACCGAGTTTCATCTTCAAATCGGAGGTTGGAGGTCGCAGTCGGAGCACTTCAAGTCAGACTTGTTCGGGCTTCGGAGGTCGCTTCAAGCAGGAGTTCGATTCGTCTCCTTCGTTGCCTATCGTGCGTCGCATTCCAGCTTCGGACAACGCTTCAAGCAGGAGTCCGATTCATCTCCTTCGTCTCCTGTCGTGCGTCGGATTCCAGCTTCGGACAACACTTCAAGCAGGAGTCCAACTCGTCGCCGGTCGTGTGTCGGATATCGCTTCACACCATAGGTCAGATTCCAGCTTCGGCAATGCTTCAAGTAGGACTCGTCGCCTGTCGCCTTCGCAGAGAGTAATTTGTGATGGGACTTCGGCTTCGGTTCTTCGACGTCTTTCAAATGCAAGCGACGGGATTCAGAGGTAAGGTAACAGAAGGTGACAATTGCTAACATCGTATAATTGAAGGTGTCAGTTAAAAATTTTGAAACATTAAGGAGTCAGGTGAAAAGGTCATCAAAAGTCAAGGTATTATATGAAAATAGCCCTAAAAAATAATATTTCACTTCAATATGTTTGCTCCTTCCATGTAGCACTGGATTCTTTGAAAGTTTTATGGTTGAGCTGTCGTCACAGAAAATTGTAGTTGCTCTATTTTGGTTGAACTATAATTCTTCAAGAATTCTCTTTAACCATATAATTTGGCAAGTACAAGCACACGCAGCAATAAATTCAGCTTCAGTCGTTGATAAAGTCACAATTCGTTGCTTCTTAGATGACCACGAAACAGCCCCTGTACCAAACATAAAGACATAATCGAATGTACTTTTTCTATCATCTTGATCACCTGCATAATCGCTGTCAGTAAATCTGATCAATTCAGATTGTTTACCCTTCTTGTAGAATATGCCAAAATCTTTGGTTCATTGCAAATAGCGTAAGATTCGTTTAGCAACTGATAAATGGAGTTTTTCCAGATTCTCCATATATCGGCTGATTAAACTCACAGAGTACGTAATATCCAATCTTGTTGCAGTTAAATATATCAAACTGCCAACAATTTGTCTATAGAGTGTCTTGTTCACTTTTGTTCCTCCATTATCCTTTTGTAGCTTCAAACCAACCTCTGCAGGAGTATTTACGGGATTGCAATCCCTCATCTGAAACCAATCTAAAATTTCTCGAAATATACTTCTTTTGATAAATAAAAATTTCATTAATAGATTGCATTACTTCTATGCCAAGAAAATAATGCATCATTCCAAGGTCAGACATTTCAAATTCATTCAGCATAGATTGTTTAAATTTCTCAAACATAGAACAATCATTCCCGGTGTAAATAAGATCATCCACTTATAAACACACAATGAGCATATTTCATTTATCTCCAAGCTTAACAAATAATGTGTGCTCATATGGACATTTTTGAAAATCTTCTTTTAAAAAATAAGTTTCAATCCGACTATACCAAGCATGTGGAGCTTGTTTCAATCCATATAAAGCTTTTTTCAATTTATAAACTTTATGCTCATTTCCAATTTTAATATAACAGGAGGTTAATCGATAAATACCTTTTCTTCCAAGGTTCCATGCAAGAATGCTGATTTGACATCCAATTGAAAAATAGACCACGATCTTTGTGTTGCTAATGCAATAACCATTCGGATTGTATCATGTCTTGCAACTGGAGCAAAAACTTCACTGTAATCAACTCCATATTCTTGTTTGTAGCCTTTAGCCACTAATCATGCATTTTATTTGTCAACCTCACCATTTTCTTTTAATTTCATTTTGAATACCCATTTTACACCGATAGTTTTATGATCTTTTTAAAGATCACATAACTCGCAAGTATCATTCCGTTCAATAGCTTCAATTTCATCGTCCATTGACTTTCGCCATTTTGATTCTTTTGAGGCAATTTCAAAAGACGTTGGATCGCAGTCTGCAAAGAAAGTAAAATATGCTATTAGATCATCAGTTTGGTCAATTCCAGATACCTCATAATCTGCCATCCAGGATGGCCTTTTTTGAATACGACATAAATAAGTTTATGCTGTTGTATCATAAGCTTATGCTATTGAGGAACTTGCAGCATCAATATGAACTTCATTTTGAGGATCTTCAAGAGTAAGATCCGTTGGATTTTCTTGTTGTGGTTGCTCTATATCAGTCTCATCATCAAGAATAGTTGGAGTAGGCTGCTGCCATGTCGTATTCCAGAAACTTTCCTCATCAAAAATAACATCTCTGCTTGTCACAATCTTAGTGAACGGATTGAACAATCAATATGCTTTTGATGTGTCACTAACGCCGAGAAAAACACATTTTTCTCCCTTATCATCCAGTTTCTTTCTTCTTTCATCTGGTATATGTGCATATGAAATGCAACCGAATATTTTGAAATAATTTACTGCTGGTTTTCTCCCACTCCAAGCTTCCTCTGGCGTCATATTTTTAACGGAAAAAGTAGGACTCCGATTTAATATATGAATGCTCCAATTTACTGCTTCAGGCCAAAAAGTTTTTGGAACTTTTCCTTTGGTCAATAAGCACCTCACCATGTTAAGAACGGTTCTATTTTTCCTCTCTGATACGCCGTTTTGTTGTGGTGTATAGGCATTTGTGAGCTCCTTTTGTATGCCTTGAACATTACAGAAAGTTTCAAACTCCCTTGAGTAATATTCTCCTTCTCGATCCGTACGAAGGGATTTGATACTTTTCTCTTTTTTTTTTTAACTCGTGCCTTGAAGCTTTTAAATGCACTAAAAGCTTCAAATTTTTCCTGCAAAAGATAGAACCATGTTTTTCGAGTAAAGTCGTCAATAAATGTAATGAAGTACCTTTTAGCCCCATTCGATACTGGCTTTATCGGCCCACAAATGTCTAAATGAATTAGGTCTAAGATATTTTTCGCTCTCCATGACTTTCCTTGTGGAAATTGAGAACGATGTTGTTTTCCAACAACGCATTCTTCACAAATTTGAGAAGGAATAGAAATTTGAGGAAGACCAACCACCATATTTTTCTCTTGTAGAGTTTTTAGTCCGCCAAAATTTAAATGACCATACCAAAGATGTCATAGCCATGACGGATCTTTAACCTCGGCCATCAAACAAGGTTGGATAACATCAATTTTCAGAGGAAACGACTTATTTGACGTCATTTGAATAACAACAGTAGATCCACGAGAAGAGTCATATATTTCACAAACACCATTTTCAGTGGTTATTGTATATCCTTTTTCTTGCAACTAACCAACACTTAATAAGTTAGTCTTAAATCAGGAACATAAAGAATATTGGAAATTGTTTCTTCAAAACCATTCTTGGTTCTTATTTTAATGTCACCTGTTCCCATGACTTTCACAGTAGAATAATTACCAAAACTTACTGTAGAGCAAAAATATTCATTTAAGGAGGAAAAAGAAGATTTATTTCCACACATGTTGTTACTGCAACCTGTATCAATACACCATACATCAGATTGATGTACCTCATCAACATGTGCAACTATCAATAAAGATTCCTCTTCTTGTTTTTCTATAAAATTGGATTTCTCTCCTTTTTCTTTGTAGTTAGGCAGTTTAGTATAACATTCAGAACGATAATGACCAATTTTATGACATCGAAAACACTCTACCTTAGATTTGTCAAAGTGTTGATCTTTTCCTCTGCCTTTGTTTTGAAATTGGTCATCATCTGCTTTGTAATATTGACCACCCTTTCGGTTGCCTCGATCTCCATTTCCTCCACCTCTACCTTTACCTCGACCTCTTCCTCTAAAATTTGAGGAAGACGTACAGGTGGTAGCTTTTAAAGCTTGCTCCTCTCTTGGTGAACTTTTGTTCATCTTTTGTTCGTGAACCAGTAACGAGCTTTGGAGTTCGTCAAGCGAAAAATCATCAATGTCTTTGGATTCTTCAATTGAGCAGACAACATAATCAAACTTCGGTATTAAGGATCATAGAATCTTTTCAACGATGGCAACATCTTCCATTTTCTCGCTATGAAAACACATTCTTTTTGCTATCCCCATAGTCCTTGCTCAATAAGCGGTAACGGATTCTCCATCTTTCATTTGTAGAGTCTCGAAATCATGTCTCAAGGCTTGAAGCTGTGCACGCTTTACTCTCGAAGAGCCTTGATATTTCTTTTTCATTGAATCCCAAATATCCTTGGAGGTATCTTTGCAAAGAATAGTCTCCAATATTGAACGATCAATCGCTTGGAATAAATAATTTTTGGCTTTGAGATCTCTCAATTTTTGCCCTTCAATTTCTACCCGTTGTGCATTGGTGAGAACGGTGTCCTTTGTTGGTTTGGTTACTCCATTTTGAATCACTTGTCAATATTCTTTGGACCTCAAGAAATTTTCTATCAACATGCTCCAATGATCATAGTGACCATCAAACCGTGGAATAGCAGGTTGAACAAAACTATCGGAAGTCATGAATAATATTCGTTGTAGTGAGAAACAAAAACATGCTAGAATGTTACAATAATCTAGAACCCTCACTTTTTTCAATAGCTCTGATACCACTGATAATAAAATAGTGCTTTAATAAAATAGTTTTTTTTTTTTCCGCATAAAATCTCTTCGATAAAACATTTATAGAGCAAATCAAAGTGCATTTTGAGCCTGGCAAGTTCTGGGTACCCTCATAAATCCAGAGGCTGATAATAAAATAGTGCTCTAATAAAATAGTAACACGAGCAATGCAAAAGACTTGAAGGTTTACTCTCTCTACATACTACATTACAAAGAAAGCCTATTTATAGGCTATTACAAAAAAAAAAAAAAAACACACGTCAACAAAACACTCTCCTCAAAACACTGACGAAGAACAACGCCGAAAGTGAAACATTGAAAAACATTGCAAAGTAACACCGAAAGAAAAACATTGAAAAACATTGCATTAATGGTTGGTCCCACTACCATTAATGCTTGAGTCCCATCAATAATTTACATAACAAACCCAGCTACCAGAAACGACCCCCGTTCGCAGCCCTAAGTCCGCATTTTGCACACACGGGTAGGGGCAAATTCTCGCCGTTCATATCGTCAGACGAGTCGAACTCGCCATTCGTTGGACCATGCCTCACTTGTCGCATGCCAAACTCCAACTTTGCGTCGCAGGAGACGCTCGCGACCACCCTTCACCGTCACCCAATTCCGAGTCTCCCTCTCCGTCGCGCGATTCGCCCTCACTGCTCTCTCTCGATCTCCCTCTCTCTGTTTCTCCTCCCTTCAGCCAAAAATCGCAACCCTAATTTTCTAATTCCCACTTCTCTTTTCATTTGTTCTCAATCGGACCAGCAATTAGCCAGAGCTGATTTAGCTGAACCAGTTCAACGCCTTCTCTCCCTTCCCATTTTCATTTCCTTTTTAAATTATCATTTAATCCTCAATTAATCATTCTCTCACATTTTAATTTTAATTAATTCTCACTTTCTTTTCTCATTTTAATTTAATAACTCAATATAATACTCTACTAACTTAACCCTAATTATAATCTAATAAATTTCGATTACCCCCAATTTTTCTCCAATTATTCTTATTAAATCCCATTATGAAAAGTTGGGGTATTACAGAGTTGGCTGCTCCTCCTCGTCAAGTTTAGATATTTTCAACGCCTTTCAAGATAAAATAAAGATAAAGATAAAAGCGGTCGTCTGGGGATGTGAGATTGAGTTGCATGCTCCTCCTCGTCAAGTTTAGACATCTCCAACACCTTTCAAGATAGAGTAAAGAAAAGACAGAAAAGAAACAAAAACAGAAAACGAAAAGAGATTTTAAAAGCTGTATGACTTGTGTATCATACCTTTTATTTTATATCACTTACTGAGTTTTAGGCTCATTAGTTAAGTCTTGCGGTGTAGGTACACGCACAGAAGAACAAGTTAAGGAGCAATTGATTAAGGACTTGCACGCACGGATCTTGTGGTTGGTTAGGTTAAAGGGATTTAACAAAAGATGGTTTGTAAAAGAGTTTTATAAATGACTTTGTAAAGTAATTAAACTACATATTTGTTTTATATAAAAGGATTTCTGCTGTGTTTAACAGAATGTTTTACGAAAAGAATTTTATTTCTGTCTTTTAAGTGGTTTTAAGAAGGAAATAATCTTCCGCTACACAACTGCAAAGAAAATGATTTAAATAAAAGAAAAATTTTAAATTTTACGCATTTTTCAAACGTAATAAAAAACGGGTCGTTACATAAGGCCTGGACCTAAATAGGCAGTAGACCAAAGCCATATTGGGTCGTGGTTCAGGACCTGTTTTGGGCTTATTTTTTGTCAAATTTTGGGTATTTTCTACCCAATTAGTTTTGGATTAATTTTAAATGATAATTGGAGATTTCAATGTATAAAAATTTAATCCAAAAATTTGACGAACTTATTTTTGGATAGGTACCCAAAAATTAAATTAAAAATCCATGGACCCTTCGAGTTAGATTATTGGGCTTTAGTCTATGTAATCCATTTTGAGGTAGGGATTTACTTATTATGCACACCACTACATAAATTTTCTAAAAAAATAATATGTTGAGACATGTCTCATATAAATAACGAGTCTATTTTATGACTCGTCGAATTTTATATTATATGTAGTTTTCCACTGTACATGTTTTATTAAACACATGTATATAAAAATTTCTGAATCAACTTGGTCGTGTGAACCGAATTTGATCAACCCAATTTGGGGAATGTTTTACTTTATGCACATTCTACCGTGGGAGGATGTGTTTATTTATTCTTAACTAGAGTAATGAAACAACTGTATATGTTATGTTCCTGTGTGCAAAATCCTAAATCTGATCAGAGTCTTTATGTGGTTTTCATGATCGCCGAACATCACTTTTATTATGTGAAATGCATATGATATGGTGTGCCTAGAATCCTTGAGTGACTCCATTTTCACTGAAATTTTATTTTAGTATAGCAATGGTCTATTTTACTTACGTACCACATTATAGTGGGTTGTTTTAAATGCGTGTCCTTTTGTACAATTTTCTTTCAAAAATGAATTTATAAAACAACAATTTTAAGATCATGCATGTTTTATCATTGTTTTAAATTAAATTTGATCTCTATTGAGTTCAATCAACTCACCCCAATGACACCTTTTCAAGACTTTATCAGCAAAACTTCTAGTTGATGAATCAGGATTAAATTCAGAGGAGTTTATTTTCTTTCCAATACGTTAATAATTTTTCCTTTGAGAAATGCTCTGTGAGATATATTTTGCTATGGATAACTCTAATTTCTATTTTTTTCATTTTTATTCTGCATAATTACTTTTGGATTATTTTGTTATACTATCTTGATATCAATTGTTAGATATGTTAAGCTCAAGGTTTGTGAGGCCTTGTTTTATAATAAATGTTTTAAGATTTCGTTGCTAGTTAATAAAATTAAAGAAAATGGTTGGACGATTCGGTTTTTTCTGATCGGGTCATTCCACATCTTGTCTCGAGTCCCTTGTGGATCATGACATGAGACATCCAAATTATCTATATATAAAAACAATGAATTTATAGCCACTACCATTTCAAAAAAAAGTATGGACGTGATGGAGAAGTTGAGACTAAAAGAGAGCTTGGATGATATAGGGATTGCCAAGTGGATGGTTAAAAATCTGAAATTTTTTATGTGCATTGAGTGGTTTGGGGTGAGAATGGAAGAATCATTGATCAAAAGAAAGGGTAAAGAAGAGCGAGTTTAGATAGGGATGTGGTAAATTTTCTGCATCAAAAAAGGGCTCTCTCTCTCTCTCTGTTAGTGGATGATTAATCATGGAGGAAATGCTAGGCAGCATGAGTTTTGACATGGGTTCTCTGAAGACAAACCTACCACAGAAGTAAAAACAAATCTTTCTTCTACAACTAATGGTTTTTTTGGTTTTGTCGCATGAAAATCACATGATCTTTACTGCAGGAGAGGACTTTCGAGGTATTATGAGGGAAAAACAAGGTCATTTGCATGCATACAGGAAGTGAAGTGCGTAGGAGATCTTGAAAAGAAAGAGCATCAAAAGGCAAAACGAAGAAAAAAGTGTTTGGATAGGAAGAAAATGGCCATTCCTCCTCCGCATGCATGCCCAGTAACATCTATCAAACCCCTCTCTGAAACTCTTCTCTGAAGCATCGTGTACAGGCTGATTTCCACATTGTTTCTATTTGTTAATAAGCATGTAATACAACATCGACGCTTTCTTTAACGTCAGATTTCTATTTTATTCTAATAATTGTTGGACGTAATTTCATCATATCGACAGGTTTACATATATTATCGTTATTATTATTTATCGACAGGTTAAATACAAATTACGTTATGGACTTGGAGTAATACGATAATACAGTCCGAGCATGGCATCAAGATTGGAATTTATCTTTTCTTGTGATAGGAAAATTGACAACGAGCCGTACAAAGATTATGGCCCCTATTTTCACAGGTATTTCTCTTGTACACTGGCATCATCTAAGGAGAATACGACGTCGGTTTAAAATACAGAAACACCCAAGCATGGCTGCGATAATTAATCCTAATGTACGTGGGTTATAATTTTCATCACGTCTGGTGTCAGAAACTGTCATCTTCCATGGTCCAATTATGTAGCATAAAAAATGTCTAATTCCAACAGAGTTAGGATGTCCCTTAACTTAAATTTACAACAGCACACTGTCAATTTAGCGTGGAATGATCACACAAGGCGCTAAGTAACTCAAATGCGGGAGGAGAGACAATTGGTCTCCACCAAACAAGAAAAAAGCGACAACTAGAAATGAAGATGTAAGAACTGTGAGAGCCGCAAGATCTCTCTCTCCCTAAAATAACAAAATTAGATTAAACCTCCTATTTAATGTAACTTTTTCTTCTTGATTGTGGGCGTAGCACCATCGTCAAGCATTATAAGGTCCTCTTCATCGTCCAGAACTTCGAGTTTAGTAGAGTTCTTGGTTTCTGCTATCGAGCTGACAGACTCGGATTCCTCGCATAATTTTCTTTTCTTCCCTGCAGAAACTTCCAACCCGTCCATCTTGCCTGGCTTCACAGTTGTTGCAAATGGATTTAACGTGCTTTCGCCATTAACAACGGTCTTGTCTTCATTCTTAGCCACTGCAGATGCTTGAACCCATCCAGATAGAAGCATTCCATCAGGTTCCTTCTCCTCATCAAATTCCTCTCTGTGAATACAAGAATCCAAGTAACTAATACAAATTCTGGATTTCCAATAACCTCAAAACTGTACATGTACAGACCATTAAATACCCGATGAAAAAAAAAACAGAGAAACCCATCTGCTCTGTAACAGATTTTCAAGCATGTACGGCAGGCAAAAGAAATATTCCAGTCAACTCACCTGGTGTTCATGTCTAACCTTCTGCATAACAGGATAATATTGTGCTTAGAATGAGATAACAAGTAAAAAACTACCTGTGCTTAATATTGATATTACAAGTGAGCTCTTGTTGGAGATCTTCGACTGTCAGTATTGTCCCACTAGTAACTGGAGAAGGCAGCATAGATAACACCTGGAATTTTATACAGAAGAGCATGTGTAAGAGTGGATCAGAGGGCAGATTGGAAAACATCAGATATACCTTATCAAGGTTAGAGGCATAATTTGCCACCATGTCGACATCGAGATCATCACCAACTTCGTACAGAAGGGAAGGACCATGCATGATTAGTGGAAAGTTCATCCCCAGCTTGGACTTGACAATCTTTTCAACCAAATCCCTCAACTTTGTCAGTTGAGTATTAACCTCAAGAGAGAGAGGTGTCTGTTTTCGTCAGGATACAGTGTATAAGCGTAGCTTAAATTTGACAAAATAACCCTAAGACAGCATATTTGAAAAAACAAATTGTCTAATAAAAGTACAGGGGTACTTTAATATACCTCAGAACAAACATAGCAAGATTTGTTTGGTTCAAATGGTTCCACTGGCATGATTAGCATCTTTCTTGATGGATGTTCAAGGCAGTAGGTCATTCTACAGATTTGGAAAATAAGATTTCAACAAACAACCATCATAAGGAAGTAATGTAATAGAAAGAACAATTATCTAAATAATATGATGGGTAATAATTTCTCCATGACTAGAACCAACTCTGAAAAAACACTATCAGATTTGGCTATTGTTCTTCATAAGCTGCACATGAAAAAAATTCATGATTTTGAAAAATGAAACCCACTCCAGATTGCAAGTGTGATATAAACCATTAACTAAAACTACCAAGTTCAATCTTTTATTCACAATCGTCCATCAAACAAATGGAAGGACAAAAATAAAAATGAGTTCTTTGAAGTTGGGTGTGAAAGAAACTAACTTCAATAATGGTACTAACATCAATAACAGTATTTCTTAGCATATGAAGACATTCAGAATAGAAAACGGTGCTGAAAGTGAGAAACCAATTTGCATCGAAAGGAAGAGAAACTTTAAACACCTGTAATTCTTTGTATCATTTTGCAGCACCTTGATTGCTTCAATCACAATCAATCCAGCAATAATAGCGTTTGTTGTTGCAACTGCATGCACAATATTACCAGCAATACCTTTGGCTTCAAAAAGGCTATGCAGTGGAATACCAAAGGAAGCAGCCCTGATATTTGCAGCAGCAGTGACAAATTCCACGGCTAGCTGATCATCTTTGTCAAAAGTCATGTTTCCAATGTCCTGCATCGCACACGCTATAAATAAACTTCAAAACATCATGAAAATGAAGGGGAATGAAAATGTCAGATTATGGGGAAAAGGAATATCATATTCATAAACAAAACATAAGGCCAACCTTCTCCCTCTTTGTGAAAAATAGTTTAAGAGCCTCAATAAAGATTTTTGAGTTTTCAATAAGACTCCACATGTCCTGAGGGTTTTTCATTCCCAAAGATGTCATGGCGGACACTAATGATAAATCAGGAGTCGAACTTTCTCTGTCCACATTTCCGTTCTGTTGAGCCGGTTCATTCAAGAGGACATCTCTAGAATAAATTGGCCTTGGTCTATTATGATTTTTCCATGTCTCTTCATTAGATAAAGCTACTTCAATGTTATAACCAAAAACATGATCATATATCCTTCTTCCATATTGCTCAATGTCCTCATTCTTTCTGTGTTCAAATACATCATCAGCCTGATCTGACGAGCTAGCAGTATCATTAGCTCGTACATTCAAATCGTTTTCTTGATTCTTGTCACCAAACAACTTTGCAAAAAGAAGTTCTTTTGCCCAAACAATACAGTGCACAAACTGCAATATTCAAACAAAAAAATCACCATCCGGAAATAAAATAGTACAACAACATTGTCTATTCATCAACACATATTCAGAATAAAAAGACAAGGCAGAATAACTTTTGTGAAAATCACCATAATCCCGGATTCATAATATGGCATACTATAGCTATAGAAAAGCAATCATTAAATTAACAAGTTTTCAACCAAACTGCATCTACACCATTCACTCAGGATCCATTGATGTCAGAAAATGTTGTCCATCACGGAATAATGCTCAGTTTGATATAAGATCTATCCAATTTGACTGAGGTAAGAAGCAAAAGCTTCAACAAAACCCTGCCTTGAAATGTCTTGTAAAACATTAAAACCACAGACTATGAACAGTACCTTAGAAGGAGTACTAGTAATTGTACACACAGGGTATGTTTTGGGGGCAGGTTTTGGCTGGCATTCATAGCACTCTGTCCTTCCCTTGACATGAACGGTTACCTGCTCCAAAAAATAAGAACAATCAAGGAAAATTGACAATCATTAATAAGAACATCAAAACTTGAGCTGATCAACAACAAAAGAAGAGACATATAATGTAGCTGGCATTGAAATAATATGAAACTTCTTCTATTTTGATCATACTTGAAAAAGTTAAACACCAATGTCCAATTGAGGATAAAAGAAAACTGCAAAAAATTTTCTTTCAGATGACCAGCAAAGTTAGTAACACATAATATTTGTCTCAAGTTGTATCCATGGAAAATGTAGGATAAGCACTCTGCAACACATATAACCTTAACAGAGCATTATGAAGCACAAGCACACTATAAGAAATTGAACCACCATTTTGAACCAATTCTACTACCAAATGCAGACTTTATCAAGCAAACAAATTCTTCAAAAAAAAGGCCATGCCAATAGGAACACCACTAGATTTCCAATAGCTTAATCCTGTGTGGTGAATGAAGAATGGAAAGCATACAAGTAACATGTGGCTAGCCGTACAAAAAATTTCTTTAAATAAAAAAATAATGACCTGTCCAAGGAAACCAGTAGTCCCACTTTCAACAAGAGGAACATCAGCTGCCAAACACAGACGATTAACATGCCGTCTTGCATCTACATTGTCAAGCCCATTCAAGACAACACTAAATTGCTTAAAGAAATCCACATTGAAGTCCTGGCTCTTGACATTTGCATGATATGCAGTAATGTTGATGAGAGGTCTAAATCTTAAAATTGCATCTCGAGCAACCTGATTTTAAATATTCACAATTGAAGATAAATTTCCAAAAGAGGAAAATGATTTTGGTAAATAGGATAGGTGACGGTGGCAATAAACAATGGCAGAAATTTCTTACTTTGGCCTTCGATTGTCCAACATGAGATTTACGGAATAAAAATTGTCTGTTGAGGTTGCTGACTTCTATGGTATCCACGTCAATCTGCAAGTCAGTATTAGCTAGTGCATGAGCCGACAATTACAAAAAATAATAAGTCTTTGGATGAAGTAAAATGCCTACTTAGTGCTTAGGCTCCATGAGATAGTATGTATCAAAGCGACTATCCACTGATCTTCAATGTTTAATTATATGCTATAATCTATAAAAATATAACTGTATTGCGAAAGATGTGCACTATTACTTACGTCTGTAGCTGTAACATGGAAAACCAAATCAATTTTCTTTGTAAAGCTAATAATCCAAAATATTTAGAGGAAGATGACCTTATTTAAACAAGCAGAATAAAGTTTGATACATAAGAATTTACCCTCCCCTCTCCCTCCACCAAGATTTTGAAAAATTAGAAAGTACACAAATTTTATAAAATAAAATATAGTAAGAATAACTTAAACCTTTGCACGTCATACATTCATGGTACATGTGTAATTTGAGTGGCGAGAAAACGTCAAATAATTATAATGGTAATACTATAACCATCAAACAAAATAAAACCGACCCATAAGGTTCAAACTACTTAAAATGTATAAAAAATCAAATAAATCAAGTAAAATAACAACCATGAAAAATAGATCCAAAAATTAAAAAAGTTGAAGAAAAAGAAATAACTTTTTTGAATGTTGCTCAAATTGGTAGGGGGAGAAATAGGAAAGCACTCACAATATGAATGTCTTCAAAGCCAGAGAGAGCTAGAGTCTTGAGGAGCTCGCAGCCGATTCCACCTGCTCCAACCATGAGCACTTTGGCGCCCTATAAAACCCAAACAGAAGTTCAGAACCTTCTAAACTCACGAAAACCAAGAAAAAACGAAGGGAAATCGCAGGGTAACCTTTACGGCGGATAACTGCTGAAGGGAAGCCATTGAAGTAGAAAATTGAGCTATAAAGGGCAGAAGCAGTTGCTAAATACCATAACAGAGAAGGAGAAGGAGAAGGAGAAGGATTTGTGAGTAAAATTGGGGGTATTTTATGAGAGAATCGAATGCGAAGAGCAGAAAGAAGAAATATCAAAGTGATCGTGACCCCATATGGTTCGTGGAAATGGCAGCTGAGTGAAGCGCCAAGTAGTCACAAAACAGACGTAACAAAATCTCTCTCTCTACAGTCGTTAGTGGGGGAGAGAAAACAGTAGGACATAGAAATAGGTTGGGTTGGGCTAAAAGCTAGTGGTGGGAATCGGTTCGGTTCGAACCAGATAATTGAACCGAACCGTTTTAATCGGTTTGGTTCGCTTTAAATAAGGAAAAAAATTAGTTTATAACCGAGTCGAACCGACTCGTAAATTTTGGTTCGATTCTCGATTCTCGATTCTGTGAAGTGAAAAAATCGAATTACCCGAACCGAACCGAACTCTATCCTTTGTCACCTCGAGCCTTGCACCAGTCCTACCACTACCAGAAAAGAAACCCTGTCGGCTGAAAGCATCTCAAGACCCTAACGTGTCCCTCCCTTCATCTCATCTGATCTCTCCCAGTCTCCCTCACTTTTTCTGTCGACTTCAATCTCTAGGTCACGGCCACACGCCGAGTCGCCGACCCTGCTCTCTCTCGCAGTCGCTCTAGCCGAAGGCGGACATCGATGAGTGACGAAGACCTTAATGGTATGTAATTGTTGTTTCAAAATGAAATTGTGAACTTCGGTTGGATTGTTGTTTCTCTTCACCTTCGGTTGTTACATAATCACGTATGCTTCAAAATCAACCTGACTGGTATATAACTTTGATTTTTATTTGTTCCTGTGTGTTTATATAACTTGTGTTCGAAGAATTTGCTAAGTCAGCAGCTTCTTGATCTTTCGTCTCTGTTGTAATTTTTATTCTTAGCATTTTTCTTTGCTTCATGGTTATGCAAATACCTTTGATTTTTGTTTCTGTTTTCGGTTTGGATGATTGTTTTCTAGGAGGTCCGTATGGAGTTCTTGTTTATGGTTTTTTATGTCTTAGTATGTTGTTGAGGCTTGGATCTGCTTGTCTGTTTGTCTCTCTCGTTGAATGTGCTGCTCTGGTGGGTAGGAATATGGCTTTTTGCTGGAGTAGGAGCATGATTTTGTGTTAAAAAAGGAGTTTGTGGTAGAGATGAAGAGGTCCAGAGGCACTGCTTTCATTTCCAAATCAACTCATTCAGGTGAGGTCAGGGTAAATTTTAATTCATCAATGTTGAATTATTGTGTTGTTAAGTTTGTATCTTAAGTTTGGATGCCTGTGGAAGGTAGCTCAATCTGCAGATCTAAGCTTCAGCGATGAGGTTTGCATTCTGCTCTGTCTGATCTAAGCTTAGGAACATTGTTCAATCTGAAATTTAGGAACAATGTTTGCATAATGCAGGAACAATGTGATGACATAGACAATGTGGTTTTTTTTCTGGAGAGAATGTTGGGAATGTTCAATGTGTGGTTTTTTTGTCTAGAGAGAACGTTGGGAATGTTCAATGTTGGGTAATGGGGATTTTTTGGAGAGATAAGAATGTTGAAGTTGTTGATTGTTGAATTAAGCTGAAGAGTGAAGTCTCATGTTGAATTACAGGGAACTACAGGAAGAAGATGAACTGATGACTCTGTGAATTGATTGATGGTTTGTTTAACAGTTTGAATGTTTGTTATTTTTGCTAAATTAAACTCAAAGAATCAAACTCTAAAAACCGCGTAAAAAACCAAAAAATCGAACCGAAAACATAAAGATTGAGGCCATGAAAAAACCAAACCGAAACTAAAACCGAAACCAAACCGATTAGAACTGAAACCGAAATTCGGTTTTTAGTTTGCTTTTCCACTACTCTCGGTTCGGTTTCGGTTTGAAAATTTTAAAACCGAACAGAGTAGGTTTGGTTTTAATTTGGCTAAAAATTGAACCGAACCGAACCGTTCCCACCCCTACTAAAACTCTGTAATTTGCAGTTCTTAACTTCGTACAGAGAAATTAACACCACAGACCCAATAATTCGTTATCAATAACAAGTCAAACTTTAGAAAAAAAAATTTAACAACTAAAATCCTTAACTATAGATAATTTTTGCCGGCGAGCTTGCAATCACGATTCCTGTCCAGGACCATCGAGTTTAACGCCTCAGTTTTTTCTATGTCAAGCACCGTCGAAGGACGTCAAGCACCGTCCCTCCTGGAAGTTCAAAAAAGATGGACGATGGATGGCGAGCGAGGGCAGACGACGGTGGTTTCGTCTCTGTCAAGCTCGTTGGCCGTTGGATTGCAGAATGTACGACCATGATTGAATCTAGTGTTTCCCTAAGGCGAGGGACAGACGAAAATCCCTGGCCGTTGGATCGAGCAAGGAATGTCCCTCATCTGGATCGACGACCAGGATTGAAGCTGGCGTCTTCTAGATCGAACAGACGGACGTCCCTCCCTGGCCGTTGGATCGAGTGACGGACGTCCATCCTCTGGATCGACGGCCAGGATTGAATTTGGCGTCTTCCAGATTCGACGGACGGACGTCCCTCCCTGGCCGTTGGATCAAGCGACAGACGTCCCTTCTCTAGATTGATGGCCAGGATTGACTCCAAATTAACTGTCATGTGCAAGGCATAAGTGATCTTAAAACGCGCGAATTCCCTCAATGAAGATGGACGTCCCTCGCCATGAAAAGGACGTCCATCTACCAATACTACGTCATTCTGCCCTCAATGGACGCCTCTCGCCTTTAGACAACGTCGACTAGGCATGAAGGACGTTCGTCTTATTACGACAAACGTCTGTCACTCTCGGATTTCATTCAAATCTGCCTTTAGATGTCGTTGTTTAGGCCATGACGGACGTCCGTCTTAATACAACGGACGTCCGTTCCTCTCAGATATTACTCTCTGAACGCTATACGACAGCGTTTTCCTCGTGACGGACGACGAAAATCTGCCTTATAATCGTGATGGGTGTCCCTTGCCCTATATATTGCAGAAAGAATCCCGACGAACTCAATGAAGTTCCCCCGACGAACTCCCGAACTCCCGATTTTTAAAGCGAAAAATGGCGCCGAAGGCAGGTCAAATGTCAAAGAAGCGTAAGGTGGCTCCCTCTGAGCCCGCGGGTCTAGTGCGCGTGTCTATAAGCCCACCGAACCCGGATTGTTCAGCTCTATCTCCTCCAAAGAACGGTACGATAATGACATTGTACCTCGTGCCATAATTATATATAGGAAGGTAGATTTCAATTCGTTTGCTGATTTTGGATTGAAGGACATGTTTGAGCGAATTGGCTTAGTTGAATTGTGCACGATGGGGGGTTATTACTGTGAGAGGGCTGTAAAGTTGTTTTATGCAAATTTGGAGTTGGACATTTCCATGACAGAGAATTGAGGACTTTTCTGTATGGAAAATATATTAGGATAACTATAGGACAGTTGAATGAGCTTATTGGATGCTGCACGGAGAAGCTGTTGGAGGAGTATTTCCATGTGTCGAAGGACCCCGATTTTGTTAAACAAGGAGAAGGACTTGCATTGCTAAAGCGATTGGTTTGCAATCCTACAGCCGTGGAATCTTTCTTCTGCCCTAAATCAAAGGACCTCTGTGCTAAAGCAAGAGTTATCCATCACATAATCATCCACACAGTTGTGCCTCGTGATAGACATGGAGACCTTGTCACTACTATTGATCTCTACGTGATGGAGAAGCTCTACAATGGGAAGATGTTCAACTTTGCATACGTCATTATGCAATAAATAAAGGCAAGCCTGAATAGTGGAAGGAAGAATCTCCCATATAATTGGCTCATTCAGCGCATTATTGACAGCAACGGGTTGGCTGTCCCTCACATGGAACGACGAACCAATGAAAAATCACTTGACGTGTGCAATCAAGTGATATTGGCTCGGATGAGGCTGCAAAAAGTACGAGGGGAGTGGCTTTTTAGAGGAGAGGTGACAGCTGCACCTCTTGCACCCCGTCCTTCCACGTAAGTTGCACCTCCACCTTCCACATCAGATCCACCTTCGCCGTCCACGTTAGCTCCACCTCCGCCGTCAGCTGCACCTCCACCTTCCACGTTCACTACTCTAATTTCGTGGACATTAGATGCACAACCGACATATCACGTGGAGGTGGATGACAATTTTGTGCAACCTACGGCAGACGATGCACCTCCCCTTCCCCAGTCCTCACCCTCCGTACTCATTAGTGAGGAGAGGTGGCAGTGGCTTGTCGCGAAGTTGGATAGACAGGAGAGCCAACTTGGCGAGCTTCAAGCCACTGTACTACAAATGAAAGAAGTACAGACGCATATGGCAACCGCTCCTCTAGCAGCCCAGACAGCTCCTCCATCAGCTTCTCCTACATCTTCTGATGCCGGTCTGGACGGATGCCAGTATGTCTTTGAGCTTACATGCACTTTTCTTATATGCATTAGTATTGTTGATTAACAATGTGTTACAATTGTGCAGATCTCCTATCATTAGACATCCGTCCCCTCCTCCAAACCTTGCCAAAGTTCATAAGATTTTGGCCTCGGGTCCTCCAGTGATGGGCCCTACAGCGGGTCGAAGGATAACAGTGCAAGTGGTATGTCTTCTATTTGATTTTGTACAATGTGTAGAATTTACAATTACACTAATTTTCCATTGCAGCATGTGAAATTGATGGACGAGTTCATGGCACTTGCACGCTTAAATACGAAGAACAACAAGGAGACGTGTGCTCTACTTTGCGGCTCCAAGGTAAGAAGCAATGTGATTTGAAAATTATTCTCAATCGTGATTTGAAAATGAATGTTGTGTGTCGTGTTGTCGATTCGTAGGGTGAAAATATATGTTTAATAACAACCCTCCTCAATAAATAAATTGCGTTCTTAACATGCAGTGCACGATGATAAGAGAGGACACCACAGAGGTTCAAATAAGGAGGGGCTGTTGACTCTTGGTTGGATCCATGTAAGACACTTGTGTTCATTCATGCAATATTTCTTCCCTATATCATACACGGAGTAATATTTCTTCCTCATGCAGTGCCACCTGGAGTTGAATTGTTTCATGTCATCGATTGACGTGCACACGAAGTATGCATACCAATTGCTAATGCCGGAGGCAATTGCAATTGTCATGGTACCGACGGACAAAAAGCGGTATGTTTTTCAACCCTGTACTTTGAATGAAGTGACAAACTAATTTGGTCTCCCAATTGCAGCCAACACGACATATTTCAAGTCTCTCGGCCTTTAGGGTGGTTGGTGATTGCCAAGTGTGCGCAACAGGGCTTCCATCTCCATGAGCCGCACAGTTAGGAGGACATGTACGAGGAGACCACTCATGTTGAGATGAGTTCCGACTTGCTGTTCAATGTCATCAATATTCGGGACAAAGAGCCTTCCATTTTAGAAGATGCACTAGCTATAGAACAAGCACCAGCGATAGAACAGGCACCAGCTACAAAAGAGGCACCACCTGTAACATATTCAAGAACTGCAAGAGGTGCAAAAGGTGCAAGAATTGCAAGAACATTAAATAAGTGGCTTAATTGATTTTTTTTGTAAAGTTTGTTGTTGTATATTGGTTTTGCAACTTTAGAAAGTTTCAGTAAAGTTTGTTGTTGTGATTTCTGCTGTTGGTGCAAATTGCTTGTTGGTTTTGGGCGAGGGATGCCCCAAATAGGTCGAGGGCTGTCCATTGGTCGGCGAGGGATGTCTGTTATGCTATGAAGGAAATCTGTTATACCAATTAGCAGAGTCGAACCTCCAGATGGACGTCCGTTATGCTATGACGGACGTTCGTTATAATGTAGGAAATAAGGCAGATTCACATATTCAATTCCAACGCATATAACAATTCCAACACATTGAAATTCAGTGTATTACATATGTACAATACTAACGCAATAATACTGGGGGTTTACATATGTACAAATAGGATACGAACAAATACGTAAAAACACTTATAGAAGACCCATGGTTAAGGACGTGGGTGTGGGGCGATGGACTCCTGCAAAGCATAAAAGCAATATAATGTCAGACAAAACGCACATAGTGAGAACAACGAATGAAAGCATAACAATCTAAGCACCTGCGTATCGACGAAAATGGTAAAACCCATGAAGGTGTCGTGTGAGCGTTCTACTTTGCCACTACCACTTGCCATGCCAGTTGCTAAGCCTCTACCTTGACAAGAGCGGACATTATGACCCACACCATGACAACGACTACATGTCATGGGGACATGTCTCCCGCTAAGTACCGTGTGGCTACGGGGCTCGTCCGTATCCCGCACTTTCATTTTTTAGGCCGAACTGGGAGTCTCTTAACCGGCGGTGGCAGAATTGGCGGCTGGTTTCAAGCCACATTGGTGGCCACTGACAGGTCGGGCAAAGTGGGAGTACATCCTCATAAATGTGTCCCGATGTTACCATACATGCACATAATCCTCAGGTGAAGTCCTCATAAAATTGATGTACAAGATGACATGCATGCATGAGATTCCAGTTAGCTCCCACCGGTAACAGTTGCAGGTGCACGTGTCCAGATCAACTATGTACCTTTCATTACCGTCACTGACCTGAAACCAATTAGCTCCTGCAGATGTTGGTCACAAATTTTGAGCTGCATGTTGCAGATTGGCAAGCTTCTTTGTGGTCTTAGGACACAAAAGATCCGTAGCTTCAACCATCTGGTTATGTTTCTTAACAATCCTAGTCATTATGCCCATTCTAATCATCTTGAACATAGTGAGAATCAGTTTGTCCTGGGCTGGTAAGAGGCAGACATTGTAGCACTCGCTCAAATTATTGAGGCCCATGTTGCGCTTTGGACGGAACTGAAAGCATGTTTTGACCAACACCTCAAGTTAAGTTTCTGCAGATATGCGTGGGCTGACTGATTGAACGTAAGTAGTTTATTCATCTCCTTCTAATATTGCGACGATGTTGTGGCCCTTGCTGCCTTCTACATGATATCTTTGTACTGCATGCCTGGAAATTTTTTTTTGAAATTGGATTACAAGTGTCGCAGAAATGATGCTCAGCTGCTGGCGCATATTGTTCAATAGCAGACACCAACCCTTTTTGTCGGTCGGAAATAAATGTCCATCCCCTGCCTATGTCACTGTCTATGCCCAAAAGCAAGCAGCACAAAAACATGGCCCAGGAGTCTCTAGATTCTGATACAACAAGTGCCACAGCAACTGGATAAATTCCATCATTGGCGTCAATGCTGATGGCTATGAGAAATTGGCTTAGGCACGACCCCTTAAGGTGATAGCCATCTGGGCAAATGATGGGTCTACCAAACTCCGTCAGACCTCTCTTGCACGCATCCAAACACATGTACATCCTTTTAAATATTGGACTTGGATAGGGCGTAAGCTCAGGAATATCTACCACCAACAACAATGTACTACCAGGATTGGATCTTCAAATCTCTTCTACGTAGGACCACAGTTGCTTGTATTGTTCGTCACCATCCCCTTCGTTGAGGTTCAGTGCTAAATTCCAGGCCCTTCTAGCAAGGCTCAGGGTAATATTGACATTAAAGTCCTTTCTAATAGTCTCAATAATGGAAGGTAGGTCCCACGTGGGTTGACTTTTGAATTTATCCAAATATTTGAGTTGCCATCCATTTGTAGGAAGCGTGTCAGCTTTCCATTTGTCGTGCACATGTGTGCGCCTCATTATAGCTCTTAATTTGAAAGGTCAGCTCATCTTTCATCTTTGAAGCGTGAAGCCGCCAACTGCATCCATTGTTGCACACAGCAGTCAATCGATGACGTTCGCTTTTGAAAAACTTGATCCCGTGCCCATTTTTCAATGCATAATCAACCACTTCATCTCTAATATTCTTCAACGAACTATACTTTTTACCTAGACATAACCCCAAGGACGAACATTCTACTTGGGGATGCATACTTTTTGCCCAATCATCATCATCTGAATCACATATTGAACGTAGCTCTAAGTCCAGAGATGCCAAGATTGGATACACTTCTATCCAGTTTCGTGATAGAACCACCGATTGTAATACCCTGAACTTTTATATGAGAATTTAATAAAGATTAATTTGGGACATTTGGAATTAATGGGTAATTTTCGGGGTATTACCAAGGACGTATTCATAATATTATAATTTATGGAAATTTACCAGATTAAGGATTAATTTGGGAGAAGAATAAAATGAGATTTATGGGATAAATTAGATTATTTAGATTTAACCATTTAAGGAGATGAAATAAATTAATTGAATTAAAGGAAAATTTAAAAAAAGGGGAAGTGGGAGGGCATGAACCGGTTCTGCCGAAACCGGTTCATGCCATTTGAACTAGTTCACTAAGTGAACTGGTTGAAAGAGAAAATTTCTTCTTAGAGCGAGTCGTAGAGAAAGAAACGAGAGAGAAAGAGAGAGAGTGAAAAAGAGAGGGGGCTGCGAGGGAGCGATCAAGCGGGAGTGCTCGCTAGCGGGTTCTTCGCGGCGGGAGACACGGTGCGAGTGACAAGGAATGATGAACGAGCAACTGCAGGTCGCAAGGTGCAAGCTAGGGCTCAGAATCGGGACCCCGCAGGTTTCATTTTCCGACGACGAATAGAGGTATGGTTTCCCTTCTCCTTTGCATTTCTTCTGGTTTAGTAGTCGGTTGGAGGCATTGCGGTGCTGATTCGCGGTCGGCAGTGTGATGATTTCAGGGAGCTCTTGGAAGGGGGCGATGGTTCTACCTTCTGTTCGCTGGGCAGTGGATGGGTTCAGTTTGCGGTTTGGCCGAACCCTTCCTTGCTTTGCAGAAAGCCAACAGCGTGTCCAGCGTGGGGAACACACTCTGAAAAGCTGGAGAGGCTGTCCAGCGTGCGAGAGGAATCCTTTCTACGATGTTGCATCCTATTGGCAGAATGTTTGTTTGCTAGAGGTTTTAACTACGAGAAGGAGGAGAGAAGGAACAAAAGGGCTGCTATGGGGTGTGCCGAGTCGAGAGAGAGAGGTGACGGAAAGAGAGCATGCTCTCTGATGTTCCTTGGAGTGATGGTCGAGAGCAGTGAAGGGAATAAAGAAGGAGGTCCGTGTTTGATTGTTCTTCAGGTATCGATTCCTCCATGTTTTCTTTATGAATTAATTTATGGAGATGTTTTGCTGCTTGGAAATGAGCTTCTGTTTCATTACAGATTTGATAAATATTCATTGTTGGGCTATTTCCATTCTCTATTAGTCATATTTGGTTTAGCCATGGAGATTTTGTGTTGACAAATGAATTTGTTGTTTCGTTGGGCACGATGGGGATGTGATATGTTGATTCAGTTTCTGCTTTGAATTACTATTGGATAATTGTGCTAAAATGTCTTTAGGAAAGAAGATAAAAGAGTGAGTATATTATTGTCTATTATTGATTGGCATAGCTGTTGCCATTTTGGAATGTTTTGGGATTTAACACGTCTAGTTAACCATTGTTTGAAGCTAGAAAGTGGAAACAAAGAATAATTGTTGGGAAAATATGCATGGTTGGTTAAAGTGGTGTTAATAGATAATGTTGATGAAAATAAATGGACAGAAATTGTAAGTGCCTAAGTAACGAATAAGGAATGTGTTGAGATCAATAAGTTAATTAATTGATTAGATTGATGATTAAGCGTTATTAAATTGTGAAGGTACAAAGAAGAGGAGGATGGTAACGGTTAAGTGCCAAAATGTGTTAAAGCTTCAAGGTAAGGAAATTTGGGTGTGTCTTGGCCATTTGGAGGCCCTACACCACAAGTATGGGCGCGGGAGTGTTATGTTAGTTTCCTATAATGCTTACTATTAGTTGATTTTTAGTTGATGGTTCCTTGGATGCGCTATTATTGTTATCTCCTTGTTGATTCCTTGTTGGTTGATAGTGTGGATTCCTTTGTCGTTAATTGTTCCCCTTACTTGTGCCAATTTCCCTTGATGATAGTGTAGATTTTCCTATTTGTTAGTTTATCCTCTTTATTGCAAATGTTTAGTTTTTATGATGAACTAGCAATGTCCAAATGATATGAAAATAGAATGACAAAGGTGTGAATGATGAGGAGCATGAATGGGTTAAGAGTTCTCTTAAATGTCCGGTCATGTATTATCTACTTGCTACCTAGATTACATTCCTTATGATAATTCAACTGTCATTTCTTTCATTCAATATATATATCGTTTGGTTATCTCCTTTTGATATCCATGTTAAATTAACTAGCATGTTAACCAATTTGTTGAGTATGATAATTAACTAGTTGTAATTAATAACTAATTAGTTGAGCATGTTAATTAACTAGTTGGGCATATTTAAATTACATGACTTGTCTTGATGCATGTCAAATAATCATAACAATCAATCAATTAGGATAATTAACGAGACTCAAGCATGTTAGCTAACTTAACTAGAATAGGCTGAGCACATATAATTAACTAGTTTAATAATCGTAGCATGTTTAATTAATTAGTTTCATTTACCCGCACGTTTTCATTTACCCGCATGTCTAATTTTGCAAGCATGTTTAATGAACTAAACTTGAGCATAGAACTAATAAGAGTAACATTAGCATATTAATCAACAAAGTCATGCCATGCTTAATTATTGACTGGTATAGTTATTTGGTGAATTGATAGTGCTATGTATATGTTAAACCCCTTGAGCATGTTTAATTGATTATTCTAGCATGATTGATGGCTAGTATTTAATTGGGCATATTATTGACATTGAAGAATGTAAATTATTATTAAGCATGATTAGTTGACACTAAATCTAAGCATGATTAGTTAACTAGGATAAAAGCATGACCCTTCAACATGAAAATTAATTAGGATAATTAACTAGATGATAATTATAATCCTTTCCTGAGCATGTTAATTAAATTATGTTTTACTTTCATATGCACGTCACTTGTTATTCTGTTATATTTCCTTTATTATTGTGATTTACATATCCAAGCATGTTTCCCATTGTTTAATTAGTTCTATAATTGCTTCCTTTATATGCCGTACTTTATTGGGTGTTCCATTGTTATTAGTTGTCTTTGTGTGCTTGTTCAGTTACTGCTATTCCTTTTTTTTTTGCGCTTTAATTTTAGTTACTTTCGTTTATGCGCATTTCAGGTTCTATGAATGTTATATTGTGAAGCATCATGCATCATGTTAGGTTGAGAATGTATGATCATGCATTACGTTGATAGAAATCATAGGGAGTGCCGCCTTGGTGGTGGTACGCAAGCATGGATAAGTGAGGAAAAATATTAAGGAAAGAAAGAAAAGGGAGTTGAGGACGGATTGGTAGTCGGGTCTAGTCTACAATCTAGCTGAAGCCCCTCTCTTATCGGGTACGGGAGTTCTAGATTGCAAGTAAAAGGCTAGGTCCAGTAAACTATACCATTCCATATAGGTTCTCCAATCTCCAGCTCAATGTATGAGTAACGAACGAACGAATGAAAGTAAAGTAATGAACGAACGAATAACGTAATGAAATGATTGGTTTGGGTGGCCCCCATTCCAATAAGGACTAAAGAGAGGCATTCCATAATTGCATTAACTCTTTTCCTTACTGAGCCATTAGGCTCACGTATTACTTGTGGTTTAGGTACAAACGACGAATAGATAATAATATGCTCATATACGAAAACGACGAACAAATAATAAAGCAGAGGTAAAAGATTTGTACGAACGAGATTTGGAGCTGGCCAGACATGAAGAGGGTAAAAGAGAAATAGTTGTAATTAAATTAAGTATTTTTAATTGTATTTAACTGTCAGCACTTCAGTTTTACTCAATAGTTTAGTTTCCATTCTTAACGCATTATTTACGCTTCCACAACGTTTTAAATAAATGATTTCATAACTCTTCCGCATTTCATCAATTCAATTTTATAACGAGTTTTACAAATGGTTGGTAGCGATCTAGTTTTAGCATCGCACTCTGATTCATTTTATAAAATTTTGAATTTTTACGCATTTTTAAGGATTTACAAAAATTCGGGTTGTTACAATGATTCTCATTGGTCTTTATTGCCAAAATAGGAATAGGATCCACCTCCATTCCTCAGTCAATGGATTCTTCAACCATAGATGAAGCAACACCCCTTGACTCCATGTGATGTGCAACACTCTATTCGTTCGATTGTGTTGAGGGAGTTGGTCAGGGGAAGACAAAATTTGTCTCTCAAATATCTGGGGTGGGACAGCTTATTGTGTTCGATTCTGATATAAGGCAGAAGAAATGGACTTATTATTTAGGGCAAGGGAATGAAATTTGAGAGGTCCGTCGTATTAAGACGAATGTCCGTCATGGCCTAAACAACGACATCTAAAGACAGATTTGAATGAAATTCGAGAGTGACAGACATCCGTTAAGGGAAGAATGACGTGTTTTAAAATCACGTGTGCCTTTCACGTGATAGTTAATTTGGACGACGTAGTATTGGTAGTTGGACGTCCGTTTTATGGTGAGGGACGTTTGTCTTAATTGAGGAAATTCGCGTGTTTTAAAATCACGTGTGCCTTTCATGTGACAGTTAATTTGGAGTCAATCATGGCCGTCGATCCAGAGGTGGGACGTCCATTGCTCAATCCAACGGCCAGGGAGGGACGTCCATCCGTCGAATCTAGAAGACACCAGATTCAATTTTGGCCGTCGATTCAGAGGATGGGCGTCCGTCACTTGATCCAATGGCCAAGGGTCGATCTGGAAGATGCCAGCTTCAATCCTGGCTGTCGAACTAGATGAGGGACGTCCCTCGCTCAATCCAACGGCCAGGGATTTTCGTCTATCCGTCACCTAGGGAAACACCAGATTCAATCATGGTCGTACATTCTGTGATCCAATGACCAAGCTTGACAGAGACGAAACCGCTGTCATCCACCCTCGCTCGCCATGCATCGTCCATCTTTTTCGAAATTCCAGGAGGGAAGACACTTGATGTCCTTCGACGATGCTTGACAGAGACGAAATCAAGGCGTTAAACTTGACGCTCCTAGACGAGATTCGTGACTGCCGGGTCGCCGGCAAGAATTTCTTATAATTTAAGGTTTTAGTTGTTAAAATTTTTTTTCAAAGTTTGACTTGTCATTGATCCTAAACTATTAAGTCTGCGGTGTTAAATTTCCTTTCGTGTACAAATGCACGTCTTCCTGTGCCAAGTGCGTGAACGGCTTCGTGAGAAGTACAAGTGTATAGTTATGTTGTGCGTACTAAGGTCGACATCTGGCCTTCGGGTTGGGTTGGGACCTGTGTTTTCACAGGCAGGCCAGTCCGGGGTTCAACAGTTGAGAAGGCATTTTCATGATTTTGTAAACATCCTCGTCCCCTTGAAGTTTGAATGCAAATTTACTGGCTGGCTTTTTTAAGTTGATTTGACTTAAAAATTATTAGTCTGTTAGCCTTCACAAAGTCCAAAGCGAGAGACCCGACCTCAAATCACCTAAATTTTAGTGGGCTCGACTGGTTATAGTTCATCCCAAGACTAGTAGGGTTTGACTAGACATTGTTTTAATTGATCCGCGAAGCATATATCTATTATAATAAAGAGTAAAGTGTAATTCAAATGTTAATGAGTAGGTAAATATACATGAGTTACCTCAAATTATTTTTTTGGAAAAAATAAACTCTAACGAATGTTAATTTTGCTGATAAATCATGTATGTTGACAACAATAAAGTGATTTTTCTTCTAAAAATACCCTCTCATTTATCCCTCCCTCCCTCTCTCCATTGTGCAACACATTTCTTGTGCTTGACCGACTAATAATTAGCTAGTTTTTAGGGTCTTACGCCATTTCTTATCAAGTAGTAGATTGTAAAGGCTTTGTTTCTTCTACATTTGTTGTAAATATATGTGGTTCTCTCTTTTCTTCTATAAACTTCGAGAATGCTATATGGATAAGTCTTCATGCCATTCTTTTCCTTTTCCCCCACAATCACAATCACGAATGGCTTAAACACAATGTAAGATGAACTCCCAAAAAAAGGATTTAAGCTCTACTGTAGCTACTGGATTTGAAGCTTTCGATCATCAATTTCAACTCATCATTGCCATACATGAGTGATTGGAAAATTCTGTGTTCAATTTTGTACAGGATTCTTGTACTAAACACAAGACGATCATGGCTATTCTCAACCAACCGGTTTTCTTAAAAATCCATCATTTACTGGCATCCAATTCGACTACAATTCTTCATAAACAGAATGATTTAGCACGAAATGAATTTCCTTTTTTCTTTGGTGACAATCCTCATGAGTGGTTACAAAAAGCAACTCGCTATTTTGATATTCACCAAATTCCAAATCAAATTAAGTTGGGCATTGTTGAGCTATATGTGAAAGATCAAGCTGATGTGTGGTTTCATGGATGGTCTATCTCAACTACAACTATTATATGGGAACGATTTTCTTCTGTTTTATGTAGCCATTTTTCTCTCACTCCTACCGAGGATGTGTTGGAAACATTCAATTCATTCTTCATTACTCTTTTTCTAGTGGCCTTAGAGAGGAGATTAAAGCTATGGTTAACATAACTAGGCCAACTACACTGTCTCATGCATTTGAAATAGCATTATTACAGGAATCTACTCTTAATGCAATTCAACGAATTCCTTAGTCTTCGAGACAATTTGCTTTTTCTAAATGGCCAGATCCTCAGTGGTCTATCATTACAAGTTCTCCTATTGCAAATCTCAGCAATGAATCTAACAAGTAGCCTATGAAATTTCAGAAGGTATTACAAGCTGATCTTTAACAGAAATGGAAACTCAGACAATGATTCAAGAGTGATAAAAAATATTTTGCTCGACATATTTGAAAAAAATGCAATCTTAATGTCATTGTAGAGGATTCATTAGAAGATGACCTTCCTTCACCAGAGGTAAATAACATTGACATTAATTTAATTCAAGTTTCCATTCATGCACTGGCTAGATAGACTTCAAACTCTATCTTTCGGATTGCTGATCGAATACATCATTTACCAATTTCTATTCTTATTGATAGTTGCAGCACTCATTGCTTTCTTGATGAACAATTGGCTAAACGTTTGCACTTACAGTTAGATCATTCCAACTCTGTTCATCTCTTAGTCGCTAATGGAGATAGAATGTATAGTGTTAAAATTCTTGCTCCAATCAAGTGGCAAATGCATAATATGAACATTCATTTCCTGTGCGTGCTCTTAAACTTGGCAACAGTGATATTGTAACATCCCATTTCCGTTTATGAATTTTTTGTAAAATTTTGAACATTTTAAAATCCCATTAAATCATAGTTAATAGAAAAACATCAGAGTATGTTACGTGAAATAAAAACATTTAACTGTTTTATAAAAACAACATAAATAAATATTTGAAATTCATAACAAAGTCTTTATGCATTTAAAAACAACTTTTATTCATTTATACCCAAAACCCCTGAGGTCATATCTCGCATGGTAACACAAGTTTGCATCACGTCACACTCCTTCAACGTTCACTTCAACCGGCTCATCATCCATACCTACATCACAGGAGGAATAATGAGTCCATTGCCTAGTAAGGAATATAAAATGAAATGCAACCTTAACCTCTATGACAACCCTACATGATTAAGCCTGATACATTTGTAAGCTAAGTGAGAGCAACTTCTTCAGTTTTCGAACTTACCACATGAGTTCATTTTTACGTGAGAGAAACTCTTTAGTTTCCGAACTCACTAGAAATGAGCCCTCTTACATTACATTCATTTAATTTTGGGTGAGAGTAACCTCCGCAGTTTCCAAACTCACCCTCCGTTGAGTAAGAGCAACCTCTTCAGTTTCTGAGCTTACTCAAATGAGTTGTTTCCTATGTGTTTACAACCTCTTTAGTTTCCGAACCCACGTAGGAAACACCATTTATTATCTTCATTTTAAGCCCATCATATGCATGACGTACAATTCTACTAGCATGTCTACATGAATGTCACACATAGCAGTTCATATATCGCAAACAACTAACAATAAGCAAGAATCATGCATCAACTTTAATTTATCACTAAACATGCTTTTATTATTACACTATCAAACAGAAACTAACCTAATTTAATCCTTTATATCCATCGATCAATGTTCTTAAAACAGCTCCTATATGGTAACATATATCATTCAATATTTTTAATATTTTACAACTTATTAAGAACATACGACGGATCAAGCTATTAACAAAAACCACTACCAATAGCAGTATGACCTAATGGTTAAAGACCATAATCTAAACAATTGTATTTAAACAGTCTATCTCTCCTAATGACAGTTTCATTATGCAGGGAAAACAACAGAAGCACATATTTATAACAGGTTATATTGCTTAGAATTATCTATCAAAATGACATAATATGCACACCCATTCCTTCACTTCAATGATTATACACTGACTATCCTTACCACCTATTATTTGTATACAAACTAACAAACAGACAGCATCTGAGTATGAAAACCATTACTTAAACCAACATCTACGAAGAACAAATGATTTATAGAGAGCAACATATTCACAAAAATTCTACTCCTGCGACGTAGGTCCTTTCGGACAAACCACATGCATTATTCCTTACCACTTATGATATGTATATAAACTATAAAAAAGACAACATCTGAGCATGAAAACCATCACTTAAACTAACATATATGAAGAACAAACGATTTAGAAAGAGCAACATATTCACAAAAATCCTACTCCTGCGATGTAGGTCCTTTTGGACAAACCACATGCATTATTCCTTACCTCGTGCATTTCTCCACTTCACTTTCCTCAGCTCTGATTACTCACCGTGGCAGTAATCCTTCACTGGAGCTCTCTCTCTCTCTCTCTCTCTCTCTCTCTCTCTCTCTCTCTCTTTTTCTCTTTCTTTCTTCCTAGTTTTTCTAGGAAAAACCTCACCTCACGTCCTATTTATACACACTTTAAACGACTCTCCAATTACTCCTTGAATACAAAGCGTCGGGGAAGACGTTGGAAGACACTGAAACGCCAAAGGCCATGCATTCAGTGTTTCAGACGATCGAATATCGCTTCCAGACATTGAAAATTTATGGCGGATGATTGATTCAGCTGAAGGATGATCGACCACCCTTTCATTGAACGTCCGCCAAAATTAACTACCAGTAACACCGGCTGATCGTGCCGGTCGATCGCCTAAGATGTGATCGACTACCCGCTCCTTTAATTTTCGTCTAATTTTCTACTATTTCTTTAAATCTTCAGTATATATATATATATAATGCCAATAACTCATATTTTCACCTAATTCAATAATTACATGAATTTAAATACCCTGAACATTACATTCTACCTTCCTTATTTAAAACTTTGTCCTCAAAATTTTAGTTACTGAAACAATTTTGGGTATTTAGCTTCCATCTCATCTTCTCTTTCCCAAGTAGCCCCATCAATAGTATGATTCTGCCACAACACCTTGAGCAGTGAAATCTTTTTGTGTCTCAATTCCTTGACTCATGAATCCAAAATTCATACTGGTCTTTCCTCATAACTTAAATTTGGTTGAAGAATAACATGCTCCTCAGGTTCCACCAGGGTTGGATTTCCCAAACATGTTCTTAACATAGACACATGGAATACGTTATGAACTCCATCTATCTTAGCTGGTAGTAGGAACTGATATGTCATTTTCCCAATCCTCTTAGTAATGGGGAACAGACCAACGTACCGTAGACATAACTTACCCTTCTTCCCAAATCGCATGACTCCGTTAAATGGCAATATTTTGAGAAATACCAAATCCCCTTCCTCAAATTCTAATTCTCTGTGACGATTATCAGCATAACATTTCTGGCGACTTAGTGCAGCTAACATTCGTTGACAAATAATTGCAACAAACTCTTTAGTTTTCGTATCATATCTGGTCCGTAGAACTCCGCTTCACCAACCTCATCCCAATGTAAGGGAGACCTACACTTCCTTTTGTACAAGGCCTCGTAAGGCGTCATTCCTATCGTCGCTTGAAAGCTATTGTTGGAAGCAAATTTCACCAATGGAAGCATTTTCCCCGTCCAACATGAAATTCCAACACACATGACCATAACATATCATCCAATATTTGAATCGTTTGTTCACTTTGTCCGTCAGTTTGAGGATGGAAAGCTGTACTAAACTTTAACTCCTTACCCATAGCCTTGTTTAAACTTTTCCAAAATGTGGAGGTAAATCTTGGATCTCGGTCTGATACAATTAATACAGGTACTCCGTGCAGGCGTACAATCTCTTTAACATACTTCCTGGCAAATTGATCAATTTTATAAGTTATAGCTACCGGTAAGAAATGAGAAATCTTGGTTAGCCTATCGATAATCACCCAGACTGCATGATGTGCTTTTATAGTCCTGGGTAGACCCAAGACGAAGTCCAGCGTGACATGCTCCCATTTTCATTCAGGTATAGGCATTTGTTGTAACATTCCCCCAGGTCTTTGATGTTCTGCTTTCACCCGTTGACATACATGACACAAGGCGTCATATTGTGCAATATCGTATTTCATTCCAGGCCAGTAATATAATACCCTAACTTTTTATATAAGAATTTAATAAGGATAAATTGAAAAGTAATTGGGGGTGTTCGGATTATTTAGATATTTACCGGGGTATTACCAATGACGTAATGAATATATTATAATTTAGGAAAAATTATTGGGATGATAATTAGGGTTAAATAAAGTGGAATTAATTAGAATTAAAATGTAAGTTAATTAATGAAGGATAATTAGATGAATATTTAGTAAAGCATTAGAATAAATAGGATTAAAGAGGAAGAAGGGGCTGAACCGATTCAGATGAACCGGTTCAGGCTAGTGGCTGGCTCATGGGTTTGGTTTTTGAAATCATTAGAAAGAGGGGAGGAGAGGTTGGTTCGCGGTTTTGCTGAAGAGAAGAAAGAGAGATCGAGAAATGTGAAGAGAGCGATTGAGAGAACTCTGGAGAGGCGACTCCCGCGACGAGGTGCTGGAGTCCGGCAGTAGCGAGCGTCGGTGCTACGGATGGTGGGTCTAGCAAATGGCGGGTGCAAATCGTCCGGTGGTGCAAACGGCGAGCGTTCACCCTGCTCGTGTGTACTAGATGAGGAGCTAGGGCTCGGAGCAACCAAGTCGCTGGATGATTTGGAGCGAATCTTCTGTGGAATGGATTGTCGCAACGCCATTTTGAGGTAAGCACTGCGGTTGATTTTTCGGTTGTTTGCATCTCCTGTTGTTGTGGGAATGATTGTGGCTATAAAATGGCAGGGGCAAAATTTTGGCGAAAATTGGACGTGCGAGGTTAGACCGGTTGATACCTATCGGATCATGCCACTGCTGAATACAGAGACAGATTTTGGTGCATAGGAGTATATCATGGTGCACATGTGAGATTGGTAGAAAGGTGAAGGAAATGGAAGAAAATGATGAAGCAGGAGAGGCTGTGGGGAGAAGCTTCTCATGCCTGTGCTTCTCGGGTGCTCTCCTGGTGAGGTATTCCTCTTCCTCACTTTTTAGGATTTTATGTGGAGAATATGTTGTAAGAAAATGGATGAATGATAAATGTGATGCGTTGCTGATGGCTTTGGTTTGGTTACTGTTATTTGGGTTTACGTTTTGAAATGGTTCTCTGCTAGTGGATTGTTGAATGGAAAAGTTTATATTCTGTTGGAATGTTTTATTTGGGTAGAGGAATTATTATCAAGAAGCGGTTAAATGTTTAAGTTGGATTGGGGTTATCAATTATATTATGAATCCTATTGTGAACTAAATAAGAAATAATGTAGATGATGTTGTGGTTGTTAGTAAATGATTATTAATGATTAAATATTATTGATTTGTGAAGGTATTGAAAAGTAGAGTATTAAGTGTTCAATTGCTGTGAAGGATAACGTTGAATTCAGAAACGCGCTACAGACTGTAGGTAAGTGATATGCATGTGCTTTGGTCCTTAGGGCTCTACATTGCAAGAATAGGAGATGTATGTTTCGGTGTTTACAGCTTTAAATAGCATGTTTCAGTGTTTACAGTTACAAATAACATGTTTCGACGTTTACAGTTTTAAATAGCACGTTTCATTATTTACAGTTTTAATAAGCATGAATTGTATGTTGATTGCGCTATTAAATTCCTCTAATAGAGAATGTATGCATTCACGAGCATCATGCATCATAGTTTTCAAAAGATACGAAAATGGTTTCCATACATACTTTTGAAAAGGAAACAAAGAAGAGACAAAACGATTACAAAATGACAATAAGAAATGAGATGGTTGTGAAACGTAAAGAAATGAACGTAAATGGGTGTGACGAGATGTGAGGTTGGGTTAGCCGCCCCTTCTCGTCAAGTTTAGACATCTCTAACACTTTCAAGATAAAGACAAACATAAACGGGGTTGTCTGGGGATGTGAGGTTGAGTTAGTCGCTCCTCCTCGTCAAGTTTAGACATCTCTAATGTCTTTCAAGATTAAGACACACAACAAACATAAACGGGGTCGTCTGGAAATGTGAGGTTGAGTTGACTACTCATTCTCATCAAGTTTAGACATTTCCAACGCCTTTCAAGATTCAGACAACAATAAACATACAACGGGGTCGTTTGGAAATGTGAGGTTGAGTTGGCTGCTCCTCCTCGTCAAGTTTAGACATTTCCAACGCCTTTCAAGATAAAGTAAAGATAAAGATAAACGGGGTCGCCTGGGGATGTGAGGTTCTCCTCGTCAAATTTAGACATCTCCAACGTCTTTCAAGATAAAGTAAAGCAACGATCAAATAAAGAAATAAACTGTAAAGTAAAATCAAGATAAAGCAAACTTAAGATCAAGAAAACGGTAAAAGAAAATAAAAGAAAGAAAGAAGAGAAACAGAAACAGAAAACGAAAAGAGATTTAAAAGTTGCATGACATGTGCATCATACCTTTTATTTTATATTACTTACTGAGCATTAGGCTCATTAGTTAAGTCTTGTGATGTAGGTAAATGCACAGGTGAACAGACTAAGAGGCAGTTAATGAAGGATTTGCACGAGTGGATCTTGTGGCTGGCTGGGCTAAAGAGTTAAATGAAAATTATTTTTAAAAGGGTTTGTAAATTATTTAATATTCTTTAATGCTTGTTTTAATTCCGCTGCGTTTCAGAAAATGATTTTATTATTTTCGCTACAATTGATAAATGTTTTAAGTAAATGATTTTAATGACCGGGTTTTATAAAAGATAAATACTTTGATGTTTTTATAAGAAGAAAATTTTTAAATTTACACGAATTTTAAAGTAAATAAAAATCGGGTTGTTACAAGTAATAATGTGACTTAAGGTCCTTATACATCTTGTTACAGTCGGGGTGGATAGAAAAACTTGAGAAATGAGCTTCCCTTAAGATTGCTAATCTTAATTCAAAATTTCCCCGAACATACTATCTATCTTTAAACTTCACAATCTCATCACTTGAGATGGAATAGTATTGGTATTTTTCGAGAGTGGAGTTTTATTTAAATTCTTCACGCTTCTTATCCTCAATTTGAACCTCCTTAATCATTTCTAGTAACGAAGGCTTCAATGTCAAACTAGACAAAAGAGTAGTTAACTGTGCAGTAACCAATTGCATATTTAGACTTTGAATATCCAAACAGATTTCATCTGATACTTCTTCATGTACCATGTTCATAACTACCATCTTTCTACTAAGGGCGTCAACCACCACATTTGCTTTTCGGGGATGATACTTAATTTCATAGTCATAATCCTTCACCAATTCCAACCACCGCCGTTGTCTCATATTCAATTCCTTGTGGGTGAAAATGCACTTTAAACTTTTATGGTCTGAAAAGATTTCACATTTCTATCTGTATAGGTAGTGTCTCCATATTTTAAGAGAAAACACGACTGCAATAAGTTCTAAATCATGTGTAGGATAATTGCCTCGTACGGTTTCAATTGTCTAGAAGCGTATGCAACTACTTTTCCATTTTGCATAAGTACAGCATCCAATCCATTTTTTGAAGCGTCACAATAAATGTAAAAATTACCATCATCAATGGGCAAGGACAAGACAGGAGCTGAAGTTAGACATCATTTCAGCTCTTGAAAACTCTTCTCGCATTCGTCCTTTCACCAGAACCATGCATTTTTCTTTGTCAAGCCCGTTAGGGGTAGTGCAATTCTTGAAAATCCATTTATAAATCTCCTGTAATACCCCGCCAGACCAAGAAAACTTCTTATTTCTCCCACATTCATTGGTTGTGACCATTCAACTATCGCCTGAATCTTTGTAGGGTCAACTTCAACACCATGCTTAGAAATTATGAGACCGAGAAAACTCACTTTACTTAACTAGAACTCGCATTTAGATAACTTCACATACAACTTATGTCTCGCCAATATAGACAGAGAAATCCTTACATGCTCTCTATGTTCCACCTCAGAGCGCGAGTAAATTAGTATGTTATCGATGAATACAATGATAAATTTATCTAAGTACTCACTAAATCCATAAATGTCATCAGGGCATTAGTTAATCCAAATGACATAACCAGAAACTCATAGTGTCTATATCTCATCCTAAATGCTGTCTTAGGAATGTCATCAAGCTTAACCTTCAACTGATAGTATCCGAATCATAGGTCGATCTTTGAAAAGACACAAGCTCCTTGCAATTGATCGAACAAATCATCAATTCTTGGAAGAGGATATTGATTCTTACTAGTTATTTTGTTTAACTCATGATAATCGATACACATCCTTATCGACCCATCCTTCATTTTTTACAAATAGCACTGGTGCTCCCCACGATGAAAAATTGGGACGAATGAATCCATTATTAATTAACTCCTCAAGTTTGACCTTCAATTCTCTTAATTTAGCTGGGGCCATTCTATATGAATTCTTTAAAATTGGTTCTGTTCCAGGGTGAAGGTCAATCACAAATTTTATTTCTTGATCCAAAGGTAATCCAAGAAGTTGGTCCAGAAAAACGTCCGGAAAGTCTTGAATAATGAGAATCTCATCCATCCTTATTTTTGATGTAACCGTTGTATCCAATATGTTAACAAGAAACCCTTCATCTCCATTCCTCATTAACTAGTCAACCTTAAGCGCATAGAACATAATCAATCTGCATTTTTCCTTGACTCCAAAAAACATATGTTGTTCTCTATCAGGGGAGAAAAACAATACTTCTCTTCTTCTACAATTAATTATTGCTTGTTGTTGGGATAACCAGTTAATACCCAAGATAATGTCATATCCTTTCATGTCCATGAGAATCAGATCGACATAGAAAGTTTGATTGATTATTTTTATGGCATAATCCCTTAAGATTCCATTGGTAATTAGGTATTCCCTGGAGGGCATGAAGACACGATTATTACTTTCTTCTAATTCGGGGGAACAATTTATCCTTGTACTAAATCCCTTCAAAATGAAGGAATGAGTAGCACCAAAATCGAATAAAACATATGCCGCTATATCATTAACGTAAATCGTTCCTGACCCCACAGCAGACCGGTCTTCCCCTGCCATTTCATCCATTTGTACACCAGGTGTCTCCTCGCCATATAGGGAAAAGACTCTAGGTCTCACACCACCAGATCCACCAACTCCAGCTGAGCAAAATTGAGCAATATGCCCTAACTCTCCACATTTAAAGCATTGACCAGTTCCCATCTGACATCCCTCAAAATGGTTCTTCTTGCACTTTGGGCATTGATTTGGCTGCTGAGTCCTCGTATTAGCTGGTGCAGTGTTTGTCACATTCATTGGGCACTTATCCTTCATTTGTTGTACTTCATATTCTGAAGGCCTTTTTGTCCCTTTATTTATCATGGGTCCACCCCTTTGTTGTTGATTAAGAGTATTTTTCCATAATTTTTGATTCGCCTCACGCTGATGATTCACCGTTAACTCAGCATCCTCAACCTCTAATGTTTTAGCAACAATCTTTGAATAAGGGATGCCCTGAGTACCATAGATCTTAACTCCCTTGAGAACCTCAACTCTCAGTCCATGAACAAACTGATGGACCTTATGTTCATTGTTTGCCACCAGGTGTGACGCAAACTGAGAGAGTGCTTCAAACTTCCTCACATATTCGGATACAGTTCTAGTTTGACACAATAGAACAAACTCCAATAACTTCTTCGATTGGATAGTTTGACTGAAGTATTTTTCATAGAAGATCTCTTTAAATTGATCCCAGGTCAATTCTCAAATATCGCGTGCTACTTTAATAGTATCCCACCAAAACCCCGCATCCTGAATTAGTAGGTACAAAGCACAAGAAACCTTCTTGGTTTCCCCAATCCTTGCCTATTTGAACATGTCCTCAATTGAGTGAATCCACTCCTCAGCACAAACGACATCAACCATATTCCCATTGAAATAAGGAGGTTTAAGTCTCCAAACCTTCTCCCAACCAACTTCAACTAGAACCGCCAATTGACGTTGATTCTCATTCCCATTCACCCTTTCTACAAGGCGTTCTACAATTGTTGTCAGGCGATCTAGAACATCATTTCTGCTATCGCGTGGAGCATTATTCTCTTGACCAATAATATTCTCATATCCATCAGCTCCATTTCTACCATTATTGTTATCGTTCACCATATTGGCTTGAACGTTTCTTCTGGTTCCTCTTGTCATTCTATCATCCTCCAATAATTTTACTTTTACCCAATATTAGCTACTTCAAAATGTTATTAATTGTCGTAGGGGATGTACATTAGGAAGCATTTAGATTCATTAGGCAACAATGGGTACTTATATTTTATTATTTTATAGTTCATATTCCTAATTAAGGCTTAAGCTAATTGTTCTAGGAAAGACTTAATTAAGTATCTATCACACAATATTTTATATCAAGAATGCTATTAAACTAAGTAACTACAAGCAATTTATATTAGCACATCAATTCTACTATAACAGAAAAATTCATACTTAGCACAATAAAGTAAGATAATAAAGCACTTACAATTGAAGAAGTATGTTGCAACCAATCTCATGTTACCAGCAGTCTACAGAACCGCATTAGACCCGGTTATGCTCTGATACCATAATTGTAACATCCCATTTCCATTTATAAATTTTTCATAAAATTTTAAACATTTTAAAATCCCATTAAATCATACTTAATAGAAAAACATAAGAGTACATTACGCGGAAAAAAACATTTAACTGTTTTACAAAAACAACATAAATAAATACTTGAAATTCATAACAAAGTCTTTATGCAATTAAAAATAACTTTTATTCATTTAGAGCCATAATCCCCAAGTCGTATCTCGCATGGTAACACAAGCTTGCATCACGTCCACTCCTTCAACATTCGCTTCAATCGGCTCATCATCCATACCTACATCACAGGAGGAATAATGAACCTATTGCCTAGTAAGGAATATAAAATGAAATGCAACCTTAACCTTTATGACAACCCTACATGATGAAGCCTGATACATTTGTAAGCTGGATGAGAGTAACCTCTTTAGTTTCCGAACTCACCACATGAGTTCATTTTTACGTGAGAGCAACCTCTTTAGTTTTTGAACTCACTAAAAATGAGCCCCCTTACATTACATTCATTTACTTTTGGGTGAGAGCAACCTCCGCAGTTTCTGAACTCACCCCTTGTTGAGTAAGAGCAACCTCTTCAGTTTCCAAACTTACTCAAACAAGTTGTTTCCTATGTGTGAGCAACCTCTTCAGTTTCTGAACCTATGTCGGAAACACCATTTATTATCTTCATTTTAAGCCCATGATATGCATGACGTACAATTCTACTAACATGTCTACATGAATGTCACACATAGTAGTTCATATATTGCAAACAACTAACAATAAGAAAAAATCATGCATCGACTTTAATTTGTCACTAAACATGCTTTTATTATTACACTATCAAACAGAAACCAAACTAATGTAATCATTTATATCCATAGATCAATGTTCTTAAAATAGCTCCTATATGGGAACATTTATCAATCAATATTTTTAATAATTTACAACTTATTAAGAACATACGATGGATCAAGGTATTAACGGAAAACACTACCTGATGTGCCCTAAGGTCCCATCACCTGAGCCCGAGCCAAGAGCTCATTTGATTTCTAATATTTTTATCTTTTTTTGTAGGTATTTCTTCTCTAGCTAACTTGGAGGAGAGTTTTTGGATCAATTAAGGGCTGTGTAGTCATTTGCTATTTAGGGTATTTTTGTAAAATGTATTTTTCCATTAGAGAGGTATAAATCCTCTCTAATAAACCCTTTTGCAATCAGATTATTTTTGAACAAAACATAAACCCTAGCTCTCTCTTGTGAAGAGTGGTCCGCGACAATCTCCTTCATTGTCTGATCTTCCTCTTGCCCAAACTCGGTTCTCTTGAATGCTTCTTGGCCAAGTTGGAAGGGTTGCTATTTCTTCCAATACTCCATTCTTGTGGAGCTTATTGTGGTGTGGAAGTAGGAGAAGTATTCAACCCCTTGGAGAGTGCTTCCTTAACTGGTAAGCCAATTGAAGTCGCTCCTCTCATGTTAGGAGGTTTAGCGGACTCCTTGGTAGTTCTTTGCAATTTCTTGTTTGTTCATCAAAGGGATTCTTGGGTTTTCCTACTTATTTCTCATATTTTCACAGTCCCTTACCTACGAAAGTTGATCCTATTGAAAGGTATATGTTTAGGGTCTTTTTGTTGTGGATTTCTTGCTGGCCGAAATTCTGTTATGGATATTTTACTGCTTGTAATATTGCGATTGAGACTGGATTTGAGTGACTTGTTGACGTCCTTTTGAGTTGGTTTTCGACTGAGTTATTCTTTATGTTGTTGAGCTAAAATCCTCCAAATTTGGCGTCGTTTCGCTGTATGCATACTGAGTACTCACCAATTATTTTTTTTTTTACGGAACTGTTCTAGGTAGAACCCTAAAATCAGAGATGAATTGTTTTAGCCATATCTGGAGATTCCGAGTGGTTCTTGAGTTAGAATTTTGATATGTTGTTTATGAGCTTGCTATTATAATGTCCACCAAATTACAGCTCTTGTTCATGTCTGGTTTGGGAGATATTATTACTTGAAGCAAGTCTGGTCAAAATATTTCAGAATCTGTTTAGCCGATTCAACTAGGTGCTCTCCTTGCAACTTGGAGCACGTCACTACCAATAGCAGTACGACCTAATGGTTAAAGACCATAACCTAAACAGTCTGTCTCTCCTAATGATAGTTTCATTATGCAGGGAAAACAACAAAAGCACATATATATAACAGGTTATATTGCTTAGAATTATCCAAAAAAATAACAGAATATGCACACCCATTCCTTCACTTCAATGATTATACACTGACTATCTTTACCACCTATTATATGTATATAAACTATCAAACAGACAACATCTAAGCATGAAAACCATTACTTAAACCAACAACTACAAAGAACAAACGATTTACAAAGAGTAACATATTCACAAAAATCCTACTCCTGCGATGTAGGTCCTTTTGGACAAACCGCATGCATTATTCCTTGCCTCATGCGTTTCTCCTCTTCACTTTCCTCAGCTCTCAGCTCTGATTCCTTACTATGGCAATAATCCTTCACTGGAGCTCTCTCTCTCTCTCTCTCTCTCTCTCTCTCTCTCTTTCTGTCTTCGGAGTTTTTTTTAGGAAAAACGTCACCTCATGTCCTATTTATGCACACTTTAAACGACTCTCCATTTACTTCTTGAATACTAAGCGTCGGTGGAGAGGTTGGAAGACACTGGAACACAAAAAGTCATTCGTTTAGTTTTTCAAGAGATCGAATATCGCTTCCAGACGTTGAAAATTTATGGCGGATGATCGATTCAGCTGAAGGATGATCCACCACCCTTTCATTAAACGTCCGCCAAAATTAACTCCCAGCAATACTGGCTAATCATGCTGGTTGATCGCCCAAGTTGCGATCGACCGCCGAGATCGACCGGCAAAATTATGGCTATGCTGCTCATTTGGTTGTGATGATTTCAGAGGATAATATAGCTCCACCTGATTGTATCAAGGAGATATCAGACAAAAACAAGGATGTTTTTGTTACTCCGCCGGGTCTTCCTCCCATTGAGTCACATGACCATTACATTCCTCTAATTAATGATGCCAAGCCTTTTAAAATAGCTCCCTATCGTTGTCCATTTTCTCAATTATCTGAAATCGAAAACAAGGTACAAGAAATTATTACACATGGCATAATTGTTCCGAGAAATAAATTTTTTGCTTCTTCGGTTCTGTTGGTGAAAAAGAAAGATGACCAATGGAGGTTTTTTTGTCAATTATAAGCATTTAAAATCTCTTACAATCAAAGATAAATTTTCAATGCCTATTATAGATGAGTTGTTGGATGAATTATTTGGCTCCGCTATTTTTTTCTAAACTTAATCTTCATGCAGGATACCATCAAATTGGGTGAAAGATGATGATTGTCATAAAATAGCTTTCAAAACTCATCACGGCTTATATGAGTTTAAAGTTATGCCTTTTGATTTGACTAATGCTCCTGCAATTTTTCAGTCATTAATGAATGATTGACTTCATCCTCACTAAAGCCAATTTGTTCTTGTATTCTTTGATGATATTCTGGTATATAGTTCTGATTTGCAATCACACTATTAGCATCTTCATATCGTTCTGATACTCTTGCAACAATCTAAAATTTTTACTAAACTGTCCAAATCTTCTTTTGGGCAGTCTCGTATTTCCTATCTTGACAATATTGTGTCAGGAGCTGGAGTAGAGGTCGACATGCTAAGATTTCAGCTATGCTTGAGTGACCTATTCCCAACACGCTCAAACAGCTCCATGGTTTTTCGGCCTTATTGGCTATTATAAGAAATTTATTAAGGGTTATGGCTTGATATCTAAGCCTTTTGCTTCTCTTATGAAGAAAAATACCTTCGTCTGGTTCATAGAGGCTACATCTGCTTTTCAGATGTTAAAAAAGGCCATGTGTCATACGCTTGTACTTACTCTTTTAGATTTTTCTCAACCATTCATAATTGAAACAAATGCATGCTATAATGGTATAGGTGTTGTTTTGATACAAAATGACAAACCCTTGGTTTATATGAGTAAGTCTTTCACTCCTTAAAGCCTCTATTTATCAATTTATGAAAAGGAACTTTTTGCTCTTGTATCTGCCATTCAATTATGGTGACAATACCTGGGAGGCCATAAATTCATATTTAAAGCTGACAATTAATCTCTTAAATATTTTTTGGAACAATGTCTTACGATATCAATTCAAAAAAGATGGCTTACCAAACTTCTTAGTTTGGATTATCACATTCAATATAAGGAAGGATGTCATAATGTAGTTGTTGATGCCCTTTCTTGAACATGTGCTACTAAGCTTCTTGTTTAGTTATTTCTATAATAGTTCCTGCATGGATCAAGGAAATTCATCTCAGCTATGAAGGTAATAGTTGGATTTATGAGTTAATCAGTCAATTACTCATAGGTAGCACCTCCAAACTAGATTTTTCTTACACTAATGATCTGTTACGTTTTAAAGGAAAATTGGTATTGGTATTGGTATTGACAATGACATTAGATCTGAGGTCATATAGACTATTCACAATTCTGTAGAAGGTCATTCTGGTACTCAAGCCTCTCTCCGCCACACTCGATCACTTTTTTGGTGGCCTAGAATGTCTAAGTCAATTTGCACCTACATTTTGAAATGTGAAACTTGTTAGTGGTGTAAACATGAAACTATACCTTATCCTGGGCTTTTACAACCTCTTCCAATTCCACAGCAACTGTGGACACACATCTTTGTGGACTTCATAGAGTATCTTCCAACTTCTAACAAGGTCAATTGTATTTTAGTAATAGTGGATCATTTTACCAAGTATGGTCACTTTGTGACTCTTTCTCATCCATTTACAGCAATTATAGTTGTTGATCTTTTCTTAGAACATATACATAAATTTCATGGATTACCTTAGACCATTGTTACTGACAGGGATAAAGTTTTCATGTTTCTTTTGTGGCAATCATTATTCACAAATTTGGGTATTGAATACATATGACTAGTTCCTACCATCCTGAATTGGATGGCCGAATATAGAAGTTAAATCAAACACTTGAAACGTACTTACGTTGCATGACTTATGCTAAATCTACGCATTGGAGATGCTGGTTGTCACTTGTAGAATGGTCGTACAATGCCATTCTGCTATTCACTATCAACATGTCCCTTTTTTCAAGCATTATGTGGTTTTGCTCCAAAATTGTCATTAGGGCTTTATTAGCTCATTGACACTGAGGCTACAAACAAATTTTTAGCTGGAAGACATAAAAGGGATCGTCTCTTATTTGAACAATTATTCCAAGCATAAGCATGCATGAAATTGTATGCGGATCAACATCGCACTGAACGCCAATTCGATGAAGTCGACTGGGTTTTTCTGATATTTGAACCTTACCAGCACATCTCATTAGCATCGTACATTTCTCATAATCTTTCTCTAAAATATCATGTAACACCCAGAAATGCTTTTTGTTTATCTCATATGTTGAATGGAGATGGATTATTGTTGTTGATTGAGGATAAATTACACCAAGGTGTAATTAGTTAAATTAATGTTGAAAAGTGGATGGAAATGTAAGAATTAATATAGTTGGTATGGAAAGTGAGTGTTTTAGCATTGTTGAGGATGCCCTTAGATAGAATGCAGATGTTCGGGGTTAGTGCAGATATCTGAGATTTTTCACCCTCTCTAGAGTAGGCATCCGAAGATTTTAAAACCCTTCTCAATCTTATAGTGTGAGCGTTCGCAGACAAGTGTGGCATCCAGAAATGAAAAATCTCTCTTGGGAGTGAATGTCTGGACGACAAGACATGCTCACTGGACTAAGTGACCAGACTCATTGTGGACATCCAAATGAAAAAATTCTCTCGAGAGTAGACATCCGACAACTTAAACTTGCGTTGAAAAAGTACTAGTGCAGGCGTTTGATATCGAGAGTAGTCATCAGAAAATCAAATGGTCATCGAATATACTGAGAATTAGGTGTCAAGTTTTAAAATTTAACTTAATAAAAACAATATTTAGGTTATAAGGTGGTTACTTGAGGCTGAGACATGAGATTGTTGGTGATGACTCATGGTGTTGAGTCTTTGATACATAAAAAAAAAAAGCTTCTTCACTTAGGAGGAAGTAACTTCAGATTAACTCCTCATTTTATGCTAAGGATTGCCTGACCCTAGCAGCACCTTCTAACTCTTCTGAAGGTAAGTGGGTTTCTTTTGAAGTTAAGTAGTTTGAGAGGCATTTTTGGTTTGACGAAAAGGGATAGATTGGTATATGTGATATGGATATGGAAAGATTTGTGTTTTGAACTTCAAAATTCAGTTTTTGGCCTGTTTGATATGCTTGAAAACTTATGAAAATGTTCTTTAAGCATGAAAGACATTGCACATGGATTAAAATTATTGTAGATATGCATGTGGTGCAACAATTATGGAATATTGGTAAAAATTGTGTGGTTTTGGTTATGGGAATGGATGGTCACTCCAATGGATTTCTAATTCAAAAGTGTTTTGTTGGGTTATTGTAGACATCTTAAGGGAAATATGGGTTTTGGAATCAAAGGTGTTGGTCAAGTATGTTGCAAGTTATTGATGTTTGAAATTGATGCGACAACGGAAGTTCTGATATCAAATGATGCGAAAATAGACACCATTGGAGAGAAAACTCAAAATAAAATCTCACAAATTATGGATTAAATTTTGAGTTCAATAAAAATAACAAAAACTGATGAATTTTTTTGTGATTTTTGAACAACATATCAATGAATGAATGAAAAACAAATTATCAAAATTTCACATTCAAATTTGCAAAGAAAAAGAAGCTATATCTGAATAGGTGAAAGGTGCTCTAGAATCGGTTAGCGTAATATGATAGGTTTAGGAATTGATTTCAGAAAGAATAAAAGACAACTAAATGGAAGAATTTGGAGATGAATTTTGGATACAATAATAGGCTATAGATGAAAAATAATCCCTTAAAATTGCACAAAAAAAATTCAAGCGGTGATAGAGATATGGCTGAAAAAGGGGAAAGTGTTCTGGAATCGAAAGATGGTAATTAGATAGTTTTGGAAGGGATTTTGGAATGAATAAAAAAGAACTAAATGAACAAATTTGGGAACTGTATTTGGACACTATAATAGAAAATGGATGAAAATAATACCTTCAAAATTTTGTGGCCAAAATTGTTGGGAAGGGAGAGCTATCATTGAAAGGGCGCAAGTTGGCAAGAAAATTGCCTAATTACAATTTGTAGTCTCAAGGCGATCTTCAACAGAAGAAAGCACTTAAATTTAATAACTTGTGAGTTTTTACAACCTTACTAGGGCATTCACTTCACTGGAAAAGGAAGTGAAAAAGTTTCAAAAGAAAGAAAATTAATCCAACTCTCATAAAGGATTAGAAATTGGAACACAAAACAAGCGAATTGCAATGTGAGTTTTTGTTCAAAAGAACAAAGAGGGGAGCTTGAAGCAACTCTAAAAATTGAATAATCTGAACTGAGTACAAAGAGCCTTAAGGAGAGCTTAAATAGCTCCGCCAAAATTAGGGTTAAAAGGTCTAAAAATAGTAATTACAAAATTATTCTCTCAAAGACACTTACTCGGCTAGAACATGCCCTAACCAAGTGACTCCAACAATTAAATAATTAAACTATCTCAACTCCTCATAAAACAAATAAACATAAAACATAAATTAACTTTTAAAAACGATGAGTAGCAATGGTCCAATGAATTATCTTCAAGGCTCTTCGTTAAGTGGATTTCAACTTTAAGTTCGAGTAAAAGAGAATAGGCTTTTTTGGCATAAATAAAGCTCTCTATTCAAGGCTCTATTGATGTAACAAATGGTGTTGTAGCTCACCATGTGAAGGCAAGAATGACACAAGATTCTGTTGATTGTGAGGGCCCAACCCAGACCAATGGGGGTGAACAATCACATTTCGCTTAAGAGAGTTAAAAGTGAATAGTTTATAAGTAAAGTTCTCCTCCCTACCTAGTATAACACATTTTGGGGTAACTCCAAGAACAAAATAGTGTGGGGTTCAACCCAAAGTGGACAGTATTGTACTGGGAGGGTTGAGGACTTCAAAAATAGTATCAGAGATAGGTTTGACCGAAAGTGTAGTCGACGAGGACGTCGGGCCCCAAGAGGGAAAGATTGTGGCAGCCTGCCTTGTGAAGGCAAGGACGACCCAAAATTTTGTTCATTATGAGGGTCCAACCCATACTCACATCAATTGAGAGAGTAAAAAGTGAATTTTTTATAAGTAGAGTTCTCATCCTTACCTAATACAATGTGTTTTGGGCTAACCTCAAGAACAAAACCATGTGAGCTTCGACCCAAAGTAGATAATATCGTACTGAGAAGACTGGGATCTCCACAAATGGTGTCCAATTTAATGCAAGACCCTACTCAAGAAAGCTTGAGATGTCATCTACAATCTTTGTGAAGAATACATTTTGATTTGAGATCGTTAAAGTTGTCAAATAGGCTAAATACTCTTTGAAGGTTAGATTGGTTGCAGTTTTTGGAAAGCTTCATAATTCTCTTAAGCTTGTGCTTGAACTTCCACACATGCCTTATTTTGAATAACTCCAGAATTTATTGGGTTGCTTGATGGATGTAATGGTTATTTTGCAAAACTCTTTTCTCCATGATCACCTACAAAATAAAAACTAAAATTATGGTTAGTAAATCTCCATCCTTGATTGTGAGTTGTAGGTTTAATTGGCATATTGGAAGTTGAGTAAAAATAGTGGATTGAAAGTTGGAAAATTTGATGCATGTTGAACCGATTAGGTGTGTTTTACCATAAGCATGCCCGATCACTAATTTGAATTGAATTGGTATGTAAGGTGTACTCTTTTATGGTAATAGAAGTTTTAGAGTTACAAGAATTGGTGAAGTGTAATGGAAATTATGTATACACTAAGTTGCATGTGCAAGATTCAATATTAATGTGATGCACCAAGGGGTGCAACTTTTTGAACAAGCACTCAAATAGAAGGCAGTTGCCATATTTTGAAAACAGAACACCAAATTTCAACTTACATATCTTACTCTCTGGAAATTCAATCACTACCAAATTTGAACCACAATCAATATATCTAGAATAAAAATTTCTCTCCAAAATTCACGCAATAACTCCAAAAGAAGACGAAGTTATGCGTTTGAGAAATTCACTCCCCCGAAAGGGTACCAAATAAATAGTTTGCAGTACAAAATTGAAAGAATCACCACTCGTTCTCTAGCAATCCAATTAGTATCAAATTTAAACCACTATCAATATATCCCCATTTATAATGTGCTCTCCAAAATTCACACAATAATTCCAAAAGAACACGAAGTTATGCATTCACAAAAATTACTTCCCTGAAAGGGTATCAATAAGACAGTTTGCAATCCAAAAATGGTAGAATCACAACTTATGCTTCCCTAAGCCAAATAACACAAAAATTTGACCACACTCTCCTTCACTTGCGTACAAAATACCCTCCAAAAATCAGAGTCCAATTCCTTTGGAAAAAAAAAACCACAAACAGACACTTACAAGTTGGTTCGAGAAGATGCTATGATGGCACCCCTTGACTTCAATTGATTCCTTCAAGAAACCTGTCCAACTTGGTTCATAGCTAGTCTTCTAATCTTCCTCTCTAGATGTTCACCTCTAGAAGGAGGTGAAGGGAAGAATAGCTTAAGAAACCCACCCCATGATAGCCAAGAAGCTTGGTGCATTAATGGTTGGCACACTCTCTCGAGAACCTTAGAAAATGGAGGCCAAAAATGCAATAGAGAAAATTCCAACACACAAAGGTTTAGCTTAGCTGAAAATTCTAAATTAAGGTTTAGACAACCCTTAATGGGGGTATAAATACCCCCACAGGGTTTGCCCTAAAGTAACAATTACAAAAATAACTTCACAAAAGACAAGGACAAGAAGAGGTTCTCAGCTAACAAACATAGCCGAAAACAACCAACAAAAACATTATCCAATTATCATTACAAAATCTAAAAAAGATAACACATGCCTTCATACCATCTACCAAAGAATTAGAATACCTTGAATCATGTTAGTTTGCCATATCTTCAGCTGCCCTCATAAGTAAGCATGGTATGAAGAAGGGATGCTTTGTCTTTGGGTTGAAATGGCTCTCTGTAAAAGCAGTGACTGACATAGTAAACAAACTCCAAATTTAATGAAAGACCACATTCTGGAAACCTTGACAAGTCCTCTACAAATGCTTTGAAGATTACATTTTGATAAGAAGTTGTTCTGATTGCCAACAATACCAACATGCCCTCGGAGGTCAGACTAAGGACAGATTTGGGAAGTTCCATTATAATTGATCTTCCACTTATGTTTTAGCTTGAATGTTATAAGATCATAATTGAAGACCTTAATATCCCTTTCCCCCTGAGTACCTACTAAGAAAACACTCACAATACTGTTAGAGAATCTCCATGCTCAATAGGGAATCTGTAGTGCATCATAATGTGAAAGTGTTGTATTTCTTTTAGGTTGATCAAAGCAAAGAAACACCTACTTAAGTTGCTAAAAACGTGTTAAGATTTCCATATAAATGATGTTATATGTATTTGGCATTTGGCCTACATCACAAGATATTGGGATTGAATTGGTTGTTTAATATATGTTAATATAGGTTGATATCCTTGGTTGTGATGTGTGATATGTTGATGTATGAATATGGTTTTTGTGTGATGATGTATAGAATGGTTCTATAATATCCCGATATTTTTCCCGTATACGTGACGTAATCAAGTGTTGGGATAAGTAGGATGTTACGTCGCGTATCTATACGTGTCAATTTGTGACATGTATTTATGGGGAGAATATTATGGGATGAAGGTTAAGTTGGAAAACATGACAGAAAAGTTAGAATTTAGGCATTGCAGACGCATGCGAACGACATGGGGTCGAGAGTTGCCATCCGTAATTGCCTCGGAAGTTGTCCTTGTGCTTTGGTACGCACCAGGGCGAGGTTTGCATCCCAATGCATTCTTGCAGACGCCATATCGCGTCCGAATGGTGAATTCGGACGAGTGAGGACGCATGCGGGATGCGCTGCATGCGTCCTATTCAAATTTGTACAATTCCTGGACACATTCGAACGCACGTGGCGCTTCATGCAGACACAATTTTGTGTCTGAATGTCGACTTTAGACGGTACAGATAGGGCGAGGACGCCATTCCTCATCCGAGAACACAATTCTGCTCAAGGAGTTTTTCACATGCAGACGAATGCAGATGAGACTAGCACGTCCGCACTCGTTCAAAAGAACACAGATCTGCGATGGATAAGGACTTAAAATGAGAGAAAATGGATGTGTAACCAATAGAAACGCGAACCCTTGACAACCAGGTGGTCCCCTCCTAGCCCAGACTCACGCAAGCCGCCCTCCAGCCGGCCCACCTGTTCTCCCTTGGTGTACGAGTTGTCTCCTCCCTCCAAGTATGACTTATTTGTTAAGCCATTTCTTCTCCCATGTTTATGTCGAGCCATTTCCTCCAGCGAGAGAGAGAAGCCTGTGAGAGAGGGAGCTCCTGCGTGTGAGTTCTTATGAGTGAGAGAGTTCCTATGCTAGAGAAATGGTGAGTTCGTGAGTGAGTGTTCTGTGAAATCCCCTGGAGCTTTGAGTGTTCTGTTGTGAGTTTGTAGTGTGAAAAGGGTGTTGATTTCATGAAGGAGCTCTGCGTGAACCCCCCTGCCTTGGTTCCTCCCTGTCCAGCTTGAGCTTCCTAGCTCCGTTAGGCAATCCCTCCCATTCTTGGTGATTTAGTTTGATAACGTGTTAAGGATGGTTATTGTTGGATGTAGGAATTGTTAAGAGGATTGTTGGTGAAGAAGGACGAAGGACTACGGTTCCTTGCTGGGGTTTCGTGGCTGTGTATGCTGCTGGTAACGATTTATCCCCTTCTACTTCATATTATTTGGGTTGATAGTATGTTGGGCAGAACTGCTCTGTGTTGGATGATTATTCCTTATTGTAGCAAAAATTGTTGGATGTACGTTCTGGGAAGTCACTGCTCTGTTGTTGGGTGATTTCTGTGATGTTAATTCCTGAATGTATTTTACACTTTGTTGGTTAATTCTGAATGCATAAATTTGTTAAGATGGATTACAATGGTGAAGTTGGGTTAAGTCGCTAAGTAGAATATTTGGGAACGAGGGAGGAATCATGTAAACTGTTGTTAATGTTGGAATGCTTTCGTTGTTTTTTGCTATGTTGAATCCTTGGGTTGCATCTATTGAAGCTATCTGAAATGTTAAAAATGAATATATATTAGCTTGGTTGTATGGAAGATAAGTATGCCTCTGTTGGAAGTGTCCTATTGTGGAAATTGGACGTTAAGAGTTGATACATATAGAATGTTAGTTAGTTTACATTCAAGCTAGTAATTAGACAAAGGCATGATAATAATTGGAAATGGATGTCAGATTAATTATTTAGCTAAGTAGCGATTGAGAAAATGATTCTAATTAGGAGATGTTAGTAAGTAACGGGAACTAGAATAGAAAAGACGTTAAGATTTAATAAGTAGATTAAATGATTCTATTAATGACTAGATGTTTCTAAATGTGAAGAAGAAGAGAGATTAGAATTAAGCATTGAACGAAGAATCAAGGTAAGTGATATGCATGTGCCTTAGTCTTTAGACCCTACATCGCAAGATTAGAAGATGCATGTTTCGTTGCTTATAGCTTTCCTAACATGTTTACAGCTATTAGTCGCACGTTTTGTTGTTTACTATTTTAAATAGCATGCTTTGATGTTTATCGTTTTAAAGTATGTCTATAGTTATTAATCGTATGTTTCATTGCTTACCACTTTCCAAGCATGTCTACAGTCTTTAATAGCATGTTTCTTTATTTACTGTTCTTAAAAGCATGCTTAAAGTTATTATTTTCACGTTTCGTTATTTACTGCTTTTACAGCATGTCTACAGTACTTATAACACATTTTGGTGAATCGTACATTGAATGTTTATTTATGATTTAAAAAATTGTATGGATTCATGAGCATCAAACGAAACAGATACAAATAACAGATAAATCATAAGCCATAAAACGTAATAAGTGAACAAAGAAACAAATAGCGAACGAAGAAACAAATCACGAACGAAGAAACAGATAACAAATAAATAATAAGCCATAATAAAGTAAAGAAAAGAGAATGACAACGATATGCCGTGAGGCTGTGTAAGTCCTTCATGGACACGGTCGCTAGCAAGCTTTCGGATTATGCCATCGTCGCTAGCAAACTTTCAGATTATGCCATTGCTGCTCGTATCTATTGCAATGTCCCTGGATTATGCTGGGACAGTCCTTGGATTATGCTAAGACAGTCCCTGGATTATGCCAGGACAAACGGCCAATGAATAGCAGGCTTTCAGATTATGCCATCGCTGCTATATCGGAGGTCAACGATGAAAAGAGTGACCAATGAAAGATAATAATTAAGACGTAATAGACAAAAGATAAGGAGAAAAAAACAAAAATGATGATTTAAACATGCAAGGGATAAAAAGATAAGAAGAAAACGATAAAAACAATGATTTAAAACGCAAAGGATAAAAAGATAAGAAGAAAACGACAAAAACAATGATTAAAACGTAAAAGATAAGAAGATAAGGAAAAAGACAGAAACTGAAACTGCATGTAGTATTATGATAGGTATTATCACTTACTGAATATTAGACTCATAGCTTACGACTTATAATGTAGGAAAATGACAAATAGATTTAGGAGCAGCTGATGAAGGATTTGCACGGACGAGACTTGCAGCTGGTTAGGCTAACTAATGTAAAGAGTAACTGAGAAGAGCAATCGTAAAATATGTAGTAACGATTTAATTAATTATCTGTAAATGAACTATTTTACGCTTCTACTACGTTTTCAAATAAAAATTAATTTACGCTTCCGCTATGTTTTGTTAAAAGATCTTATAACTATGGTTTTCTACAAAACCATCATAACAGTCCGGTTATAAGAAGCACACTCTGATTTTCGTTTAAAATATTTTTATAAATGTTTTCCATCGTTTTATGAAAGAAATTTTTTTTTTAATTTAACGCATTTTTTTAAAGGTAATGAAAAACTGGGTCATTACAGGTTCACTCATGTTAATTGTAAAGTCAAGCATTATAATGTATCATGGATCCTGTTTTTCTTTTTAAGGAAAATGAAAATTTTTTTCTTGCATATGTTTCTTCATTAAGAAAGACTAAAATAGAAATAAAACGTAATGGGTTATTGTGATGTGCCCCAAGTTCCGAAACTTGAGCCTGAGCCAGGGGCTCTTTTGTTCTCTAACTTTTTATTTATTTTGCAAGTTTTTTTTGAATCAAATAAACATCATTGGAGTTGGCATTTGGGCTAATGGAGATTTTACAATCTTTGGGGAAAAATTGTGAGCTGTTTTTCCGCCTAGATTCTGACCTCCGACAGTTCAAGTGGATGTTTGACAATCGGGATGACATCGTTTCAACTTTGATCCTTCACACCAAATGTAGCCAACATCCAGAGGTTTTGAACAAGCTATTGAGAGTTGTATTTGGGCTCCATTTGGTATGTCAAATGTCTTTGTTTCAGAGAGAAAAACTCAGACTCGGGTTTATTGTTGTTGTTTTAATTAAGGGTTTGTTTAGTCATTTGCTACCTAGGGATATTTTAGTCTTTTTATGTTTTTGTTGTAAAACCTTAGGGTTTAATACCCCTTTGGGCTGGAATGGAAAATCAGTTTTGAAGAATTAGAAAATAACCATTGTTGAAGGTGTGTGCTCGCGGGAATCTCCCTCTTCTCGGCCCTCTCCATTGTCACCCGAACTTGCTTCTCTTGTAGCGATTTCTTGAGCAAGTTGGAAGGGTTGCTGTCTCTTCCAAAGCATCATCTTTGGTGGTGTTCTTGTAGTGTGGAGATAGGAGAATCGCTAGATCCCTTGGAGAGCGCTTAATCCGTGATTAAGCCGATTACTTCAATCCTCTCACGTTAGGAGGTAAAATCGAACTCCACGGTTCTCTTTGTAATTTTGAAGATTATTGCTGGTAAGATTTGGTTGTTCTGGTCCTATTCCCTTCATATTTGGTGGTTAACAATTGTGTATTGAGATAAAGGCGTCGTTCCTTATGAATATGGAGTTTTGCTGGATATTTTGTTAATCTCAGAATCTGTTTTTCTATGCAATCTGTTTACTGCATTGGATTGTTGGCCTGTTTCGAAGCCCTTGCGTGGGCTTTCTTAATTTTATTTCTTCTGGAGTTTTATTCTTTGTTGAGTGAGAAGCTACCTGTAGAGTTTGGTAATTATTAGAGTTGTATGGAGTGAGTTCTCACTGTTGTATTTTTGGTCGTCAAAACTGTTCGGAAGAAGCTCGGTATTTGGTGATATCTTATTTCGGCTATAACTAGAGATTCAGAATGAGTTTTGATTTGAAATTTTGACAAAACTTACTTGATTGTGTTAATTAAGTGTCCTCCAAAATTGAGCCAAAGTTCACGTTTGAATTTGAAGAATTACTTTGATTATTGTTGCTGATCCAGTTTAATTTACAGTTTATTGGCCGATTTCTAATTTAAGCTCTTGTCGCCCTTGGAGCTTATCATATTGTGGGTGGAGTTGAGTCAGGCTATCTCGAGAGGTAGATTAAATGGTGCTTGCTCTTCCCAGAGTTTGAATTAGGTCGTCCCATAAGGTGGACCAAATGATGCCTATTCCCTTCTAATAGTTGCCCTAGTGATTGAATGGTCAAGTGAAAAGGAAATAGAAAAATGGAAAATATGACATTACTTGTTTTTATGAAAAACATGTGGCATTATGCATTTCATTTACATTTATATTATCCTAAAGCTTATGGTACAATGCATCCCATTTATCTTTATATAGGTTATACATTACTTACTAAACTTAGGATCGTAGATGAATCATGTGATGTTGGTGAAGAATACGATGAGAATCTATATACGAATTGATCTTTATGCTCATATAAGTGTTCACTAGATGAACACTTGGCTTGTTGTGATTGCTCTGACCAATGGAAGATTGCATATAAAAGATATTTTTAGAAAAGGAGTTGATGTAGATTTATGGATTTTTAGCTAATGGTTTTATGTTAAAAATATAATGGACAACTGTATTGATGTGCTACGGGAACCTTCAATTCACAATCAAGTAAAAAGATTTTCTAACTATAATTTAGAAGTTTATTTTTCTAGTGAAGAAGGAGATAAATATATCCAAGATATCAAATACATTTTTTTAGCTTCCAAACATCTTATGAAGTTCATCAAGATGAAGCAAAGTGGAAAATCAAGTACAAGTTTAGAAGGTTTATAAAAATTTCCAAAAATTGTCAATAATCTTAACTGCGAGGAGCATTTACCCTATTTGGCAACTTCACAATCTCAAAACAAAATATGTTCTTTACAAAGATTGTAGAGGGCATGTAATACCCTGACTTTTCATATCAGAATTTAATAAGAATAATTGAAAAGTGATTGAAGATATTTGAATTATTTAGATAATTTTCAGGGTATTACCAATGACGTAACCGATAGATTATTATTTAAGAATTTTATCGGATGATAATTGGGATTGATTTGGAAAGTAAATTGTTAAGGAATGTTAGATTAAAGAGGAAAATGTGTAAAAATGCATTCTGGCTTTTCGGTCAACTCGCAATTGAGGTGAGGTCGAGCGTCGTCGACCTAATTCCAATTCAAGCAAATTCTAGGGTTTTTGGATGAGGTGGAATGGAGACGGGATCGAGGGTCTCAACTGAAACTTGCTTCAGGTCACACTGGGGGTTTTCAATCGACATACAGTTGACGGTCGGTCGAGTGCGATTGAGAAGCGTGTGAATCTGTTTACATTTTTGGACATTTTGGACGATATGTGGTCAAGTGTAGTCAATGAGCATTTGAATCTATAATATTTTTGGACACTTTGGTCGACATGCGGTCCAGGCTTCAGCCACCTTCCTCGTCCGAAAATTGGAGATTTAGCAAAAAATTAGAAATAACGGGTTGAATAGGTTTATCTTGGACCGATCCGGTTTGAAGACAAACGAGATATAAATTGAGGTTGATTTCTTAGGAAAGATTTATTAAATAGAGGAAGAATAAAATGGAAAGAGAGATTTAAATGAGAAATAAAAGAAAAGAGGAAGATTTAAAATGAAGGAAGGGATTGATTTAATTAAGTGAATCAGTTATTGTCAGTTTGGTTCGATTTGGTGTTAAATCGAATGGCCTGAGGCCATTTGAGAGGAGAGAAAGAGAACTAGAGAGAGGGAGAGCGATGGCAAAGAGGAAGGACGCCGAGGAGACGAGGGATGACTGGGGGAGCTCGGGCTCGAGGTGTCATTCAGTGAACGGAGGTGCATCAGATGGTGACGTTGAGCAGTGATCGATTGTGAGCTAGGGCTCAGTGGAGTGACCGTGTTGTGGGAACGAAGAGCTCCCGCGAACTGCGAACTCCAGGCCGTGGTAAGTTGACAATTTGTGTTTCGATTTCTCCTCCACGACATTTTGAATTGGCATTTGGTAGTTTGAATTGGTGAAGTGTGTTGCTTCGGTTGGAAATACCAGGGACGAACGCGATGGCAAGGGTGGCTGGAATCACATTGACAGACCATGCTGTTGGTCTGTCAATGGACCAGTTGGTTCAGCAATGTGAACCGGTCTGAGTGTTGTGTGTCCTGCCGACAAGAATTAATGGGAGAAATCTGATTTTGTCAAAGTCTATGGAATAGGGTTGCGGAATGGAGGGCTACTGTTAGGCAAGTTGTTCATAAAAAACACACAGTGTGAGAGGAGAGGAAATAGAGAGAAATACAGAGAGAAGGAAAGCTCTCTGGTGATTTTGTGGGAGCTGTGTGCGTGAGAGCTCTGTGAAGGAAATAACCTAGGAGAAGAAGAAGGAATAGAGTGCGGACTTCAAAAAGAGAAATTATTCTCGAGTGTCCTTCGCAGTGAGGTATTCCTCCTCCCGTTTTATGGACTTTATGTGAAGTTCTATCATTGTGGTCCTTCTCTGATGTTCTCTATTGATTATCTATGGCTTATTTCGTGATTGTTACGGTATGGTCCTTGGTTGGTTGTTTAAAGGTTGCCTTGGTTATTTACTGTGAAATATTAATCTTATTGGCTTTTCTGTTGTATTGATAACTGAATTTATTGTGGACCGTGAGGCCTTTTGATGATGAGGAATGTATGAAGTTCTATGTTGGTCTATTTATGCAATAATACTCTGTCGAAAAGTACGGAAAAGTTATAAAGGAGGTTAGGGGTATTCTACTATTGTTTTGGGATTAATGCTTCAAATTGGATTATGGGATTTTGTTACAAATGAGGATTTATGGTATCAAAGTTGTATAAGGTAAGGAACTGTAGAGATAGGATAATAACCCACAATTATTAATGATTTTTTATTTAATGATTTTAAGGTATTAAAAGAAGAAGGATAGAGTGCTAAAACGCATTGCGGACGTGAGGGAAGTTGATATGTATGTGTTTTGGTCTTCGGACCCTGCATCGCAAGAATTAGGACTTTGTTTGCTGACTGCTTATCGCTTTAATAGAATATTTTGATTGTTTTCTGTTTACCAGATATTGAGCATGTTCCGCAAATTGTAATGTTGTTTGCTGTGTGTTTATTAGAATTAGGTTCTTTTAATGATATGTTCAATAGATGAGTATGTTCCGAGGTTAAATAAAGATATGATAATGAATTGTACGTGACATTCGTGCATCATACTTAGGACTTATGAAATTGCGAGCATATTGTATGACATGTCCAATATATATAAATAGGTATGTAGGAGTTCGGGAGAATTGGTGACTGTCTATCGGTGGTGACACCCTTAATGGTGTACCTACTCCCACATAGGAAACAGATGTATGGTTTAGCAACATGGACTCCAGGGTTCATCATTTTTCTTGTACGAAAATCCCCAATGTAACAAAAGAGTGCAGTGACGGTATGTAGTGACACCCCTAATGGTGTAACTCCTTGTCGAAGTTACGGTTAAGCTACATAGGACGTATCCGACTCTCGGCTGAATAGGAAAGATACGGTTCTTTTCTGTAATTTATCGCATGATCATGCATAACATCTGCATTACATTTCATCCTATCACTTACTGAGCATTACGCTCATTAGTTTAAGTCTTGTGATGTAGGTATGTACGAGAAACAGAAGAACAAGTCAAATATAGTTGATGAAAGATTTGCATTGGTGGATCTTGTGCCTGACTAGGCTAAAGGTAGAGGGAAAATAGAAAGAGTTTTGTATTTGAATTGTAAAAGAAAATAATTGTATTTATTATAGGTTTTATTTCTTAAATTTTTCCGCTGAGCTTTATAACGAGGGTTTTACAAATTGTAAAGGTTTTAAGAAAAAGATTTCAATTATTTCTTTAAAGTTTTCTGCTGTTTTATAAAAGGAAAGTTTTAAAATTTACATGATTTTTTAACATAAGAAAAATCAGGTCGTTACAGGGCATCTCAAGCTTTATAGAATCCTGAATAGAGAGCTTTGTTTCTACTAAAGAAGATCAATATCATTTACCCGGAATTGAAGGCCAAATCCACTTGAAGATGGGTCTTGAAGATTTCATCTATTGGATCATGGCTGCAATCAAGACTTAATAGTTAATTTATGGTTTTTTTTATTTTATGTTAAGTTTAATAGTCAAGTGTTGTTGTCACTCGGTTAGGGCATGTCTAGCCGAGAATGTATCTTTGTGAGGGTAGTTTTTTAACTTTTTTGTTGTGAACATTAAATCCTAATTTTGAAGGAGCTATGTAAACTCTCCTTAGGGATTTTTATTTTTAGTTTGGAATCATTATTTTACAGAGCTTTTTAGATTCTTCCCTTTGTTCTACGAGAGCAAAAACCCACAAACTTGTTTGGTTGTTGTCAATTGATGATTTGTGTTTCGGCTTCTAATTCTTCGTGAGAGTTGAATTAGTCACATGTTACTGCAGCTTCCTCACTTCCTTCATGGAGTGAAGTTTATTGTGGAGTTGTTGAATCTCACAAATTATCAAGCTGAAAAACTTTCTTCATCAGGAGATTGCTTTGGAGTAGAAAGTTGTGGACTTTAGCAACATTCTGATCGACTTGTTTGTTCTCATTTTCATTCATCTCTTTGTTTGGATTGTGGAGTCAATTTTTTTTGGGTTTCAAAATAGCTCTATTTGTTGTGAAGAAACTCCCTTGCATTCTGGGGTCAAAGGTTTGGTTCTAGTGTTCTAATAGCTTCCTAATAAGTTGCAAAATGAAGATCCATTGATGCAGGTTGCCCACATCTGGTGGACTGCATATTAAACAATTTCAATGTTAAAATTTATGGTTGACCTCTAATTAACTTCCAGTCGACGACAATTCTTCCAGAAGCTAAGTATAACAAAATTGTGTGTTTTTCGGTCATTCGCATTTTAGCCGTTGGTTGATCGCACTTTTCAAAAAATTACCCAAAGCGTATAATTTGGTATCAAAGCCATTTTTGACCATATCAACCCCTTATTTGTGTGTTCTTTACCATTCTCAATGTTAATATGAAGTCGTAGTAATGTATCTCGAAATTGTGTGATCACTTCAGCCTCGTCGAGCACTCTAGTTTCCAAAGTAGCCAATTCCAATGTTCAAGGAGAACTTGATGATATAAGAGCATCTCTTCTTATGCCCACTCAACAATTGTCAAATTATATATCATAAGATTTTTGTGTGCCTGTGATACCCCAATTTTTCATGATGAAATTAAGGATAATTAATGATTTAATTGGGCGTTAATAGGATTAATCGGATAAAATTGGAAGATTGGTGAAAGATATTGTTTTATGTATTTTTAGTGTTGATTGTTGGAGATTGAATGAAATTTATTCAATAAATAACTTATAATTAAATATATGTTAAACAAATGAAGTAAATGGAATTAAAAATAAGAATGAAAGAAAGAATAGGGCAACACACCTCACCTTCCCTATTTATCTTCCACCAAGAGAGAGGGGGATTCCTGAAGACAAGACATAGGCGACGAGCGACGAGCAACTCTGTTCGAGCAAGAGTTGGCAGAAGGCGAGCAGACGAGGAGGAATACCATTGGGAGATGGTGACCGTGAATGGTGAACACGATGCCCTAAACCGTGGGTATAGAAATGGTGAAGTTAAGGATAATTAAGGATTTAATTGTGTGTTAATAGGATAAATTGGAAGATTGGTGAAAGATAATATTGTATGTATTTTTAGTGTTGATTATTGGATATTGAATGAAATTTATTTAATAAATAACTTATCATTAAATTTATGTTAAACAAATGAAGTAAATGGAATTAAAAATATGAAAGAAAGAAGAGGGGGGGTGGGGGGTGGGGGAGAAGAGAAGGCAAGACAAAGGCAACGAGCGACGAGCAACTCTTTTCGAGCAAGAGCCGGTAGAACGCAAGTGGACGAGGAGGAATACCTTCGGGCGATGGTGACCGCGAATGGTGAACGTGGTGCCCTAAACCATGGGTATAAAAAGAACAGGACTTGGGTAGAGATGGGAACTCGAGTTTTTGGCATTTAGGGTACTATGTCGGAGCGCATTCAGAGCAAGAGTTGGCATTCCCTTCCTTGGCACAATCAAAGGAGTAATACCAATTATTCAGTCAATTGGATTTATTTGCTATCTTTGATAAAACACCCGAGGCGTCTCCTTGTTTCTGCTTACAGCCATTGATGATGAAATACCGTGGTTGATGATTTTGGTACCTGTATTAATGTGGTTCTTGTTGTGCTTACCTTATGCTTTGAATTTCACCGATGGGTTTGCGAGGACAAGGATTTCGGTCTCTGTTTTGAATGTTAGCTTACTGTTTGTTTGTTAAAAACTCCTGAGGTTGAATTGGTGTTGTGGAGAATTAATTACTTCCTATTACTGCCTTTGTGGAATGATGTTGGATGAAATTGGCTAATAAGGAAGCTGTTGACTTATTGGTTGATGCTTTGATTCGGTTAGCTCTGCTTAATGGTGAACTCCAGTTTATAATAACATTGTAATGAGGGTTATGTTTTGTTAATGTTTTGATTGGAAAATTCTGAGGACTTATCACTTTGTTGGTTTGTGTTGTTTTTTGTTTGTTGATATCTCGAGACATTGAGCATTGTTGGATTTGATTATGGTTAAGACTCACAATTTTGTTAATAACTTCTGAGGACAAATGATTGAATTGTTGTGACTATTTTATGTTTGAAGAAAACTGTTTGGGATTCTGTTTGGGTGATGAATCTTGTAGGGTTGATAACATATTTTGCTAATTTTTGGAATATTGCACATTATGCTAAATATTGAATGTTAAGGATTGGGTGTTGTTTGGACGATGCACTGTTAGTTTACCAAGTGATAGAGTTTGAGAATTTTGAGTGTAATTCTTAGATGAGTCATTACATGTCGGTTGGGTTCCTATTCTCGGTATAGGACCGTTCCACTTAACCACTTGGGATTTATTGATTTGAATGCCCATGTTTGATATTTTCTAGGCTTAGAAAATTTCGGCGAGTGTGATACGATTCCTGAGGAGACGATTACTCCGGTCAACAAGAGGGAACACCAAAAAGGTAAAGGCAAGAGTGGCAGAAGATACCAAGTCGGAGACTCCAGTCTACTTCTCATTTCCTGATTAGTGATTTAAGTGTTGAGACTATTGTTTGGTGCACTAGAGTACTTGGAAAGATAATAATTTGTAGTAAAGTGAATTGAAGACAGCCAGGTAAGTGATATTATCTATGTTTTGCCAAAAGGCCTACATCGCAAGAATTAGGATTTCTATTTGTATGCTAAATGTACTTACTAGATGATTAGGTTATGATATGATTGTCGATCGAAGATGTTTTCCTGCTTGATGCTTGATACTGTGTATATTAGAATTAGATTTGTTACGTTAAAGATTTTGACAATGCTTGAGGATTATATGATTCATACTAATCATGCTTTGAGGATATAGTATTGTATGCATTCACTAGCATCATGCATCATGGTTTTTAAAATGATACAAAAATGGTTCTTATGCATGATTTTTAAAAAGGAAACGGAAACAGAAATGAAATATAAATAAACGTAAAGAAAATGAGAAATATAAGAGCAAAGAGAAATGTGTAAATGAAATGAAAGGGATTTTAGTTGGCCTAAGTTCACCGCTCATTCCTGAAATGTTAACAGAATAGAAAAACAATATAAGTTCATCATAATGGCCTAAGTTCATCATCATGGTTCCGTTTATGGTAAAAGTTCATCATGATGGCTTAAGTTCACCATCATAATTTCGCTAGCAGAAAGGAAATGGTAAAGTGCTTTATGATGGCCTAAGTTTACCATCATAATGTAAGTTCACCGTTTGTGATATAAGTTCACTATTATGCTGGCCTAAGTTCACAAGCATAATACAAGTTCACCGTGAGGGCCTAAGTTCACCCATACAGCCTAAGTTCACCCATATAGCCTAAGTTCACTGTCAGAATTAAAGTTCATTAAAGTTCAAGTTACAGAAATGGTAAAGCAAAGTCAAGATAACAATAAACGTAAATGTAAACAGAAATGAAAATGGAAACAAAAAATAGAAAACAAAATATAGATTTTGAAAGTTGCATTGTATGTGCACGTTTTATTTTATATCACTTACTGAGTGTTAGACTCTTTAGTTAAGTTTTGTGATGTAGGTACACATATGAGAACAGGTTAAGGAGCAGCTGATGAAGGATTTGCACCCCCCAGATCTTGTGGCTGACTAGGCTAAAAGATTTAGGAAAGAGAAATGGTTTGTAAAAGGTTTTGTAAAGTTATTTAATTGTAAAGAAAGGTTTTTATTTATTTCCAATGTGATTTGTAAAAAGGATTTTAATTATCGAGTTTTAAGAATAAAAAGTTTTCTGCTACACCACTATTTGAAAAGATTTAAAATAAAAGAAAAGTTGTAAATTTTACTCGATTTCAAAAAAAATGCCACATTTTTAAATATAAGGAAAATCTGGTCGTTACAGTTGGTATCAGTGCACCTGGGTTTTAAAATCGATTTTGTATACTGCCTACCAACACAAGCTTCGACGTGAAAATTCTTTATCGATTATAAGTATATTGAATATTACTTTAGTTTATATGTTGTTATTGTTACTGTTTTGAAATATGCAGATATAACGAAGTATGTCATGTTTAAAATGGATGCAAGGATCTATTTTGGGATTTGAAAATAAGATTAGGTGCCATGTATGCTGAGAGACAAATTTTGAGAGACGTGCTGATTTTGATTTAGGTTATGTTATCTATATTGGTTACTGCTAATAGATGTTGTTGAGAGCTATTGCTCATTTGATGAAGTTTAGATTCTACATTGTGGTTTACTGCTGGATAGACAATTGAGAAATTATAGTATGTTGAGTGGGAAATGTTCTTGGTGCAGTTTGTTGCTTCAATAGATATATTGATGAGGATAATAATGATATGTTGAATTGGGTCCTATTATTTATTTAATTTATACTTTAATAAATTGTGGAAAGGACTTATGTTTTGAGGATTGGGTTTAGGTTTTGTTTTGCCATTGGTTCTGCTAGTTGAAGTTTTTAATTAGCTTTGTTGGTTGAATAGGAACAAAATGGTAAGAGAAACAAGACAGAATGGAAATCCAAGAGATGAAATGATCAACAGATTAATGGAGGTCTTGGAGCGTCAGACTCAAATCATGGAACGGAGTAGAGAATTAGAATAACAGAGAAATCAGTAGCTGACAGTTCCCAAAGAATTAGGGTACGAAAGGTTTAGGTGATTAAAGCCACCGTATATTGAAGGAGATATCTTTGACCCTGCAAGTGCAGAGGAATGGATTCATATAATAGATAGTATGTTCGAGTATGCCAAGATTGAAAAACAAGAAAAGGATACATGTGTCGTGTTCATGTTGGCGAAAGACACTTGGTTTTGGTTAAGATTCAATGAAGGTGGTGCACAATGTAGAGGCAATGCAATGGGAGAAGTTCAAGGAAATCTTCTATGACAAGTATTTTAGTCGCACTATAAGGACTAGTAAGTTGATTGAGTTTACTAAGCTTCGTCATGAAGGTATAGTTATGGAGTGCATTCGCAATTTTGAAGCATTGTCTCGATTTGCCTCGCATCTTATGAGCAATAATAAGCATGAGGTACACCACTTTATGCAAAGACTTAAGACAGAAATTTGTAGAGGTATTGTGATATCGGGTACTCAAGGTGTGACCTACTAGGAGATTGTATCAAAGGCCATTGACATTGAAGAAGTAGATAGTCAATTCTCAAAATGGAACGATTCTACTATTGAAGTTCAGCAGTAGTTATAGGAAGAAGGTAACATGTCTAGAGGAGTGAAGCGATTCTTTGAAGGAGAAAGCCAATGAGGAAACGAAAAGGTTACTAAGAGGAGATCTATGGTTAGTCAATGCCCAAAGCGTAAGAAAAATCATAAAGGGGGATGCATGGCTAGATCTGGGAGATGTTATAGATGCAATAAAGTTGGTCATATTGCAAGGATCTACCGGGCACTATCTGTGGCGACCCAGATTTTCATCTTTTCTTAAAAATGCGAAAAGTTTTAAAATTTTGATAAAGGACTAAAATCTTCATTGAAATCTTTCCAATTTAAAATCAGAGTGCCTTAAAATCCAATCATCACTAACTCCGTAGAATAGTCAATTAAATCATAGAAAACTTTAGTTATAAAATTAGCGGAAACGTAATTGAAAATATTACTTAAAACATTCAAAGTTTAGGGTTCAAAGCATAACATATAAATATTCAAAATAAAGGCAGTAGTTAACGTTTTACAAAACATGTTCGTCGTTAAACTCTTACAAAATAGATACTTTATTCTTTTTCTTTATCCATACTCCTACTCTGGTTGTGTTTCATCCGGATACCCCGTAGGCTCCATGGGTAGGGCCTCCTCTACTCCTGGTACAATCATCTCATTACCTACACCACAAGTAAGGATGTGAGCCTAATGGCCCAGTAAGGAAATGGGTTAATACATTATGCTTATGCCTTTCTTTAGTTCTTTTGGAATGGGGGCCACCCAAACCAATCCTTTCATTACATTCGTTCTTTACTCATACTTCGAATTGGAGATTGGAGGGTTCTTAAGGGATGGAGTAGTGGGTCAGACCTAACCTTTTACTTGCAACTAAGTCTCTGTTCCCGTCAAGGTAGGGGAAACATGCTTTGAATTTGACAGTAATTCAAAATGTGCTAGCATGCTTGAGCAATTGTGGGAAAATAACGACAACATAACAGCAAATTGTTGACAGCGAATAAACACAACAACATGCTTCGAATTTGACAGAAATTAACGATAGCTTAGCAACAATTTTAACAGTGAATAAATCATGGATACAATATATGAAATTTGACAACAAGCTAAGAAATATGACAACAGCAACAAACAATGGAACATGCTTTTAAAGAAATCGCAGAACCTACTTTTAGACGGCAATTAAAACAGCATAGGACATGCTTTTAAACGAATAACAAAAAGTGCCTTTAGAAGACAAATCTAATAGTAGCAACAATCAATAGAATGGGCTTATTACAGAGATTAACGATGAACGAAATAAAGAGTAATATGCCGGCAGTGAAGGTATTATGAAGAACATGCTTGTACAGAGATTAAGTCATAAACAAATAGAGAATAATCATGCTCAGGCCTAGCAATTTACTCTAGATAAGCTAATTAATTTACATGCTGGAGTCTAGTCAATTAATCTAGTTAGTTAATTGCTCTAAGTAATTGACATGCATTAAGAAATAATCGAGTTAATTAAAACATGCTCAACTAGTTAATGAATTAATATCTTATTACAAATTTTTACACTAACTAGTTGAATAGTTGATTAATTAATATCTTAGTTCATTATTACAAGTGTTTACACAAGGAGATATACTTGTAGATTAATCATTGGCAGCAGCACAAAATGAAGGAATAACAGCTACACAGAGATATCTAACTAACAGCAAGTAACTATGCAACAAGGGTTTATCATTTCACACATTTGCACATTCATTACTTTTAAGCATTAGCGTTCATCACTCTTTCATCAACATAAGGCATTTGCAACAATGAAAACAGAGCAATTCATTAAAGGGAATATCGCAGAGCTAAGAGCAAGAGACAAAGCTATCAACAACGGAAATATCAACCAGCAGAGAAATCTATGAACTACAACCAAGGAAATAATAGTAATACTACCGACCATCAATAATCTACCACTCACGTACTCTACTTGTGGCTAGGACTTTGATGGCCAGACACACCCAATTCCTTACCCAAAGTGAAGAACTACACTTACGGACAACAATTTTCCACAGCAACCGGTGACTCCTCAGCTCACTCTTCAGCTCACAGTAGCTCACGGAGCTCCGCTTGCAACACTCAACATCACTTAAGTACTCACACGACCTTATTGACCCTCTCAGTCTCACAGGAGGAACACACACACTCGTAGGAGGAGCTCTCCCCTTTTGCAGGGAGCTCACGCAGGAATAACTCTCTTTTTCAGAAGAAGAACTCACGCAGGGGAAGGAAGAAATGGTGAGGAAGTGATTTAAATCTACCGTTCATACCTGGAGTGGACAATTTGGATACCTAAAGGGATAAGCGTGCATATAGGGGAGGTAGGAGGCGGCTTCCTGTGTGGAGGGGCGACTTTTTCTCGCTGAAATATAGGGTATTACTCGCTGAATGATGAGTTGTCTGATTTTTAATCCCTTAATTTACGCAGATATGGACACTTTCAGACGAGTGCGAATGTGATAGTTACGTCCGCATTCATCTGCATGTGTAAAATTTCAAAGGAAGAATTGCCTTCACGGAAGAGAGTTTGCATCCTCGCCTTGTCCGTACCATTCGAAAGTGACATTGGGATGCAAACGGCATCCGAATGTATCATCTGCACTCTCCCGGACTCGTCCGGACCTTCACAGTGCCAATAGGTTAGGACGCGAAATTGAGTCCTGAGTCGTCCCAAGGTTCAGGGTGACATGAAATGTGTTTGCAGGTGACACCTCTCATCCCCATATCGTTTGCATTTGTCTGCAAGTCGACTTTGAGGACAAATTTTCTCATCCTGATGTGTCCCAAAGTCCATGGATGCCATGCAATGCACTTGCGAACGACTTACTACATCCTCACGTCATCCGCAGTCATCCGAATCACCATAATCCAACTTTTCTCTTTAATTTTCCATCTTAACTTTCATCCGTATTATTTCTCCCATAATTATACTTCACATTTTGATACATATAGATACGAAATGTAATATCTTAATTATCCCAACATTTAATTACGTCACGTATACGAGAAAAATAGTGTTGGGGTAGTACACTATCTGATGAAGAGAAAAAAATTTTGCTGAAGGCTTTTCTCACGCAACGAATTTAGGCGGTGATCGGATGGCCTGCACGTAAATTATTGTTTTGCTAATCATTGTATTTTGAAGAAGTGGAAGCAATGTTATCCTTTGGAAGTTTTGTGTAATTATATGATACAGGAAGTTGATTATAGTACTTTTATGCTATGGATGTTAATGGGATTTTGAAGATATTGAATGATTATGGTTATTAATTTCCCCACTGTTTACCAATAATCTAATAAAAGAATGAGTATTGATATAATTTTTTTAGGTTAAGGAATCTGAGTATTGTCATAATTGATATTTGGGAATTTGAGTATATTGCTTTATTGGTTTATGCCATGAATAGAAATAAGAGAACTTATTTGTTGGGGATAAAGTTGAATGATGAATATTATAAAAGATAGATAATACTAGAATTGCTTGGGATTTTAGTGCATCACGTATGGAATTAGCTTTGGGGGAGTAAAGAAATAGGGGAAATGAGAAAATGAGAAAGATAAGAGTAAAGAGAAATGTGTAAAGAACATGCAAGGGGTTTGAGTCAGTCTAAGTTCACCGCTCATTCCTGAAATGTTAACAAAAAAGAAAAATGGTATAAATTCATCATGATGGCCTAAGTTCACCATCATGATTCCGTTTGTGGTATAAGTTCATTATGATGGCTTAAGTTCACCATCATGATTCCGCTAGCAAAAAGGAAATGGTAAAAGTGCATTATGATGGTCTAAGTTTACCATCACAATGTAAGTTCACTGTTTGAGATATAAGTTCACTATTATGCTGGCCTAAGTTCACAAGCATAATACAAGTTCACAGCAAGGGCCTAAGTTCACCCATACAGCCTAAGTTCATTGTTAGAATTAAATTTCATTAAATTTCAAGTTAAGGGAATGGTAAAGCAAAGTCAAGATAACAGTAAACGTAAACGGAAACAGAAAACAAAAACAGAATATGGATTTTGAAAGTTCCATTGCATGTGAACATTTTATTTTATATCACTTACTAAACGTTAGACTCATTAGATAAGTATTGTGATGTAGGTACACGTATGACAACAAGTTAATGAGCAGTTGATGAAAGATTTGCACGCGCGGATCTTGTTGCTGGCTAGGCTAAAAGATTTAAGAAAGAGAAATTGTTTGTAAAAGATTTTGTAAAGTTATTTAATTGTACAAGAAAGGTCTTTATTTATTTCGGCTGCGATTTGTAAAAAGGATTATAATTATATGGTTTTAAGAATAAAAAGTCTTCCGTTATGCAACTGTTTGAAAAGATTCAAAATAAAAGAAAAGTTGTAAATTTTACACGATTTCAAAAAAATACCACGTTTTTAAATGTAAGAAAAATCGAATCATTACAGTGCCTACAACTTTGACAAGACAAGAGAGACAAAATTTGGAAACATATGAGGGAACCATTTCACCAATGCACTCGGGTGTGAAAAGGTTAGTGGGCAATGCAAAATCTTGTAAGTCAAATATGATTATGTCTCCACCTACTAGTTTTAAGAAGGAGGTGTCGAACAAAAGGTTGAGTATCCATGAAGAAGAAAAAGAATTGTAAGAAAAACTCATCTATGCTCATAAAGGTCCATTACTTATAATGGAGTCTCAAATGGTTGAACAAGATTGTCCAAAAGAACAAGTTTTCAAAGATGATCATATAAATAGTGGAAATAAATTGTTGGCAGCAACTAATTATGGAGAAAAGAAACATGAGGAGGTATTTTATGTTCAAGAGGAACCTCTCCTCATGATAATTTAAAGGCCTCTACAACTCCAAACCTGAGAAGAGGAATTTCAAAGAGAGAAAATTGTACATAGCGAATGTTTGAACAATGACAAAGTTTGCTCTTTGATTTTTGATGATGGGAGTTGTGTGAACATGACTTCCATGTATATAGTTGAGAAGCTTGGCTTGGATTCGGTAGTGTATCCAAATCCTTACAAATTATGGCAGTTCATTGATAAGGAGAACGTAGTAGTTTCAAAGAAAGTATGAGTTTTTTTTCTCAATTTGCGATTCCAAAATAAATTATTATATGATGAAGTTGCTATGAAAACTAGTCATTTGCTACTTGGAAGACTTTGTGAATTGATGGAAAGGCATTGCATGATGGATTTACTAATTATTATTCATTCAAGCTCGAAAATAAGTTGTTGGCTCTAGTTAGTCTTGATCACATTGTAACGGACCAACAAACTTTGAATGTAAAGAAAACAAAAAGTTATTGTTGATTTTCAAGAATGAATTGAAGAAGATTTTGAATTTTGAAAATCAAGAAAAAATTAAAAAGAATGCAAGGTGGGAGAAGTTCCTTAAAGATTTTTTCTTATATCTTGACATGCAAGATTGGAGAAACCAGCAAAGTTATCGATGTTATGTCAAAGAGGTACATGTCATTAAGTACATTAATTGTTTTGCTTAAGTGCTTCTTAGAATTGGATGGATTTAGATTTGTAATGTGGGTACTAATTTGGAACTTTGGTATGACACTTTTGATAATATGGCTGAGGATGATTTCTTTAATTATGATGGAGATTTTGTGGATAACAACTCTTGCATTCTTAGTTTTGGAGTTAGAGAGTTGTTGACTTGTAAGTTTCTTTGTGTTGAATTTGCTAGCTACTTTTGGGGTAAAAGAACAAATTATAACTTGAGGAAGCTTCTGAGTTTTATTGTTGCTGATATTAATATGACTCTTTGGTAAGACACTTGTGACATTAAAGATGAGGATGGTATCGTTAATATGGACATATGTTTGTTAAATGGTATCAAACACTGTTTGTCAGAGGTAGCCTACATTACTTCATGCTCTATGGTAAGTATTGAACATCAAACTAAGTTATTGTTTAATGATATGGAGAAGGGGTATGAACAAAACACTTGCATGACACACAAGTTAGAGTTTTTTGAATGCTTAAGAGTCTCGACCAACTTCAAAATCAAGATACTAATCTCTTATCTCAAAGAAGAGGAAGACATAAAAGAACCTACAGATTTGAGGTCAAATCATTTTCTACCCTAGAATGATGATACGCCACACATGCCTATCACAAGATCACAATCAAGAAACAATTATGAGAAGATGGATAAGTCTTTGAATTTCAATGATGGGCTTATATTTTGGTTACATTTGGGGAAGGAGTGTTTCCCCAATCAATAATAACCCTACATTTGAGGATGATATGCAACAGGAACCATTAATTCACAATCAAGCAAAAGAATTTCCTAACTATAATTTAGCATTCATTTTACAGGTGAACAAGGAGAAAAATATATACAAGATATCAAATATATCTATTTAGCTTCCAACAACCTTGTGGAGTTCTTTAAGATGAAGCATAAGTGGAAAATCAAGGAAAAGTTTAGAAGGTTTATCAAACTTTCCAAAAACTATCATTAATTTCACTCGTGAGAAGCATTTTCCCTATTTGACTACTTTCACAATCTCAACACAAAATGTGTTCTGCACAAAGATTGTAGAGTCATCCCAGGCTTTCTAGAATGGGGTTTTGCATTAAAATTGAAGTTTGTTTGCTATGTCAAAAGATCCCTGAACAGATAGCTTTGTTTCCACTAAAGAAGTTCAATATCTCTTACTGGGAACTAAAGCCCAAATCCACTTGAAGATGGGCTTTGAAGATTTGATCTGTTGAATCATGGCTGCAACCAATACTTAATAGTTTATTTATGATTTTTTTATTTATTTTATGTTAAGTTTAATAGTCAAGTGTTGGTGTCACTCGATTAGGACATATCTAGCCAAATATGTGTCTTTATGAGGGTAGTTTGCATTATGAACTTTAAACGCTAATTTTGGATAAGCTATTTAAGCTATCCTTAGCCTTTTTTTCTTTTCACTTTGGAATCATTATTTTACAAAGCTTTTCAACATCTTCCCTTTTTTCTACGAGAGCAAAAGCCCACAAACTCATTTGGTTGTTATCAATCGATGTTATGTGTTCCAGTTTTTAATTCTTTGTGAGAGTTGGATTTGTTATTGTTTTACAACAGCTTTCTCACTTCCTTCATGCAGTGAAATTTATTGTGGAGTTTTTGAAACTCACAAATTATCAAGTTGAAGAGCTTTCTTCATGCGAGAGCTTTCCTTGGAGTAGAAAGTTGTGAACTATAGCAATGTTATGGTCGACTTGTCTATTTTTACTTTCAGTCATCTCTTTGTTCAGATTTGTTGAGTGAATTTTTTGGGGTTTTAAAATTGCTCTATTTGTTATGAAGAAACCCCCTTGAATTCCGTGATCGAAGGTTTGGTTTGAGTTTTCTAAATATTCCCGATAAGTTACGAAATGTAGATCCGTGGATGTAGGTTGTGTTAGTCTTTTTGTTATGCTTAGTTTTATTTTGATGATGACTAAATTGTTTAATTTGATAAAAATAATAAGTTGGTTAATTGTGTTTTTATTGATAATGTGTTTAATATTTTATCCATTATATTTATACTCATATTTATAAGAAATACTCTACAAAATGGTATTATTAATGTGCTAACATGTTTATATAAGCTCATGCAATGAAGACATATTATTTCGGGACTTAGGAAAATCAAGAATGTGAAAATGGAGCTGCTTGCGGTTAATCGCAAAATAGACAGATTACTTTGAGGTCAACTAAGTGGACTGCAGGAAGGAAATGGTCGACCTCGAAATGGGAAAATAGCTTCTCCAAAGGAAACGATCGACCTCCCGGTCGACCTAATGTTCAGCAGCAAAAAAATAGCGTGCTGAAATTTTCTGCAATGAAGCAAACGGTCGACCAGGTTGCCCAAACGGTCGACCGTGTCAACTGAAATCACAACAACTCCTTCCCAACGGTCAAATCCCAAATGGTAGAATTTCAAGGGCTAGTAAAAGGGTCGACCGTTTATGGAAAAGTTCTACCGCTTGGGCAATGTCTATATATTGAAGACACTCCAAAGCTCAATACAATGAACAGAGAATTAAGGCGAAGCCCTGTCGAATTTAATATTCGATTCTAAATCATTGTGAGCATTGTAAATCTAATTCTTCCCAACAATAAACTTGTGAGTTATTATTGAGAGAATTTGGATTAGTTTTTAGAGATTTATTTTTCCGAATTATATTTGTGCTTGAATTGTAAAGGGTGACGCCCTACGAATTCATCATATAAGGGTGATGCCCCGAAATAGTCAATGGCACGATTGAACGCCCGTAAGTTCAATCAATGGGTGACTTCCCGCAATAGTCAAAATATAGGGTGACGTCCCATAATAGTCAAATGTTGACAACCTACAATAGTCAAAGGGAGACGCCCTTAGAATTAGCCTATGTAAACGGTTTAATTGACACCCATAAGTCAACTAGTTAATGGATCTCCGAATGAAATCTTAGAACGCAGACGTAGGCGGATTTGCCAAACCGCGTAAACAAATCTTATGTACTCTCTAACCCTTAACTCTTTATATTTATACATTATCATAGATAAATCACTTAGGGTTTTAGAGAATTTACATATCGAACAAAAAAGTTAAAAACGCTATATTCACCCCCTATCAGCGTATATTGATCCCACAATTGGTATCCGCGTGGGGTATTTAAATTTTTGTGTGATATTGAAATTATTGTGTATATTGTATATCCTTGATTATTTGAATTGAATTTCTTGTTGAAATTTTTTGTGCATAACTTTGATTAAATTTCTAAATTGTATAATTGATTATGGATTTGAATATGTTTATTGAAGGTCAATGCACATATACACCTCCACATTTTGATGGTAGTAATTATTTATATTGGAAGTGCAAAATAAAAATTTTTGTACAATCTATTGATTATACTCTATGGAGAATCACTGAAAAAGGAATAACTATTCCAAGACCATTTTGTGAATTCAATGATGTAGATAAACATAATTGAAATTTAAATGCTAAAGCTATGAATGTTTTATATAGTGCCTTAAGTAAAAAATGAATTTGATAAAATTCAATTATGTGTTAGTGCTTTCGATATATGGAAATCTCTTGAGCTAACACATGTAGGCACAAATCAAAGTTTTGAAAGTGAAGAAAGCTCAACCTCCAAAAAAGAAGAGGAAGTTACCAATACATGCTTTATACCCAATGACGAAATTGAGGTAACAAACTATTATAGCAATTCGGATTCTAATAGCGATGATGATGGTGATGTAATAAATGAATTGCTAGATAGTTTGAATGAGCTTAAGGATAAATATAAATTTTTGAAAAAAGAGCAAAACACTTTGATCAAAAAGCATGCTAATTTAGATAAATCTTTTGAGGACCAAATTGTTGAATTGAAGAGTAGGAACAATGATTTGAATGCTTCTTTCAAAACTCTTGAGCATGATAGTAGTAATTTGAATTTGTTGAATGATGCATTGAAATCTACTATCAAATCACATGAAAATTAAATTGACTCATTAAATGTTAAAAATTTTGATTTGATTGCTACTATTAAATGTCATGATCATGAGTTGTGTGATTTGAAAATGAGGAATGATAATTTAATCAAATCACATGAAAATAAAATTAGTAAATTGAAAGTTCAAATGATGAGTTAAATTTGATTGTACTTAAATTCACTAATGGGAGCAAAAATTTAAATATGCTCTTGAATTTGCAAAGGGTTACATTTGATAAAGTTAGAATTGGCTATAAACCCTTTGCAAAGAAAAAGAATTACAATAATTTATTTATTAGATCTTCTACTTGTAATTCTTGCAATTGTGTGAGACATAAATCATTTTGTTGTCCATTGAAATTGAATGCTAATGTAAAATCAAATGTTAGTTCTAAATTTGTTTATCCTTTGAATTTAAATTCTAAATTTAAATCAAATTCAACTTCTAAACTTGTGTGGGTTCCTAAAGGAACCAAGCCTATAATAAAAGGACCCAAAATGATTTGGGTACCAAAGAATGCAGAATGATTTTTGTTGTAGGTTGGAGGTTCTCCCAAGGAGCATAAAAGGTTGGATGATTGAGCATCCAAAATAAAAAAATGGGAGAAGCTTCTAGAACCACCTCCAATGCAGTAAATGAAAATAATCATCGATGGAAGTACACATTTTTGTTTGGTATTTTACTTGAATTGATTTAACTTGATTTTTTATTCTTGATTTGAATTGAATTGATGAGTTGCATATAGGTTGGAATTGCTATCTATTCTTGATTATAATTTTGATTTGATAAAATTGAATTCTATTTGGTATCATAGGTTGAACTTTGGTTTACTTATTCAATTAGTGTTTTGATGATTGACTCCAACTATTTGATCTCTAGTTTGAAAATATTGGTTTGCATGAATTGTTGGACATAGAATTTTGATGATTTACATTTCTCCCTTGGACTAAAATTAGCTATTGATATAGGGGGAGAAGAGTAGAAAAGATGTTTTGTTCTCTTTTGTTGATTTGGATATCTCCCATTGGATTAAATTTGCATATTGGTATAAAAGGGACAGATAATTGTTTGGATTAAATTTTTTTTCCTTTTTGAAAATTTGTATCTCCCTTGAATTATAATTGGTTAATGAAATAGAGGGAG
>CM039482.1:23065050-23079101 GCA_022433065.1 Begonia loranthoides
AGTTGACCCCATATTAAATAGATTCGATGTTAAAGATTTTTGGTCAACTACTACTTAACTTTCCTCAATCGTAATTCATCAAGACACTAAGTTTAACAGAACTATGTGTTTTCTGGTTGTCTGCATTTCAGCCGCCAGTTGACCGTATATTCCCAACAATTACTTGAAGTGCATCATGTATATAATGGGACATTATAACACCCATAAAATTTTCACAAATAATTTCATGTGTAACAGGATATTTTGGAATTTAAATGATATTTCTAGGATCATAATTGAGAATTTATTCACATGATGAATGTTATATTTTAATGAATTTTTGAGATTTATTTTATTAAGCAAGTTACAAGATTAAGAAAGTTTGGTGTGGAAAATTGGAAGGTTGAAGTAACGGAATAATGGGTAAGTGTCCGTGGAAAGATATCCGCAAATACTTAATTTCAGATGGACATGTGGTAGCACACATGATGGGTCCATAAGTACTTGGTTTAGTAAGGACACATGACCACACATGACTTCTGTTTGCATAATGAGGTGTATCTGCAGAAGCAATGGTGTACACAAATGTGAGGTAGAATCTGAGAAATGAGGTTTGTCCACAGAAAGATATGTGAACATGACAGATTATGATTGGCAGACAATGTGAGCAGATATCCCCAATGAAAGCATTAGTGTTCATGGAAAAATTGGTGTCCACAGAAGAGTTGGTGTCTGTGGATGTAAGGTGGAATCTATGGAATGAGGTTTGTCCGCAGAAAGATATATGAATGTGGTGGATTATGATTGAAAGACAATATGTGTAACGACCCGGTTTTCCTTAAATTAAAACGTGACATTTTTTTTAGAAAAATGCTTAAATTTAAAACTTTTCTTTTCTTTAAATCTATTTAAATAATTGCGTAGCAGAAGACTTTTCATTCATAAAACCATTTAAAGACAATGAATAAAGCCCTTTTATTAAAAACATTTGCTTAACTTAAAATAGAAATTACTTTATACATTTATAAACCATTTTGCAAAACCTTTTACAAACTATTTCTCTTTCTTTAATTCTTTAGCCTAGCTATCCACAAGATCCGCACATGCAAATCCTTCATCAACTTCTTCTTAACTTGTTCTCGTATGTACCTACATCACAAGACTTAACCTATGAGCCTAAGGCTTAATAAGCGATATAAAATAAAATATGCACATGTTATGCAGCTTCTAAAACTCGTATGCATTTTCTGTTTTTGTTTTATGTTTTTGTTTTCCTTTTTCCATTTTCCTTTCCTTTCTTTACTTTTACTGGCTTATAGAACTGTGATGAACTTTAGTGAACTTTAAATTTGACAGTGAACTTATGTTGTATGGGTGAACTTAGGCCCTTGCGGTGAACTTGTACCATGTTGGTAAACTTAGGCTAGCATAGTGAACTTGCACCACAAAAGGTGAACTTACATCATGAGAACTTAGGTCATCATGATACACTTTTATCGTTTCTTTTATGCTAACATCTAGTGAATGAGTAGTGAACTTAAGGCGACTCAAACCCTTTTCATTCTCTTTATGTATTTCTCTTTACTCTTTACCTTTCTTATATGTTTCTGTTTTACTTTTAATGATACAATGGATAATCCTACAGCCCAAATTATGGTTGTCTGCTTCAAGTGATCAGCCCTCGAGAACATCGCATACTTAGTATGTATGAGCATCCATTATACCATTTTCTAAAATCATGCTTGAAAACCATTTTTGCAATATTTTGAAAACCATGACGCATGAGTGCTCGTGAATGCATACAGTTTTATATCCTCAAAGCATGATCTGTATCACAATCCTATAATCTTCAAACATGATCATATCTGAATTCTTAACATAAAGAACTCGAATTTAATAAACACATCATTAAAACAACAAACAAGCACACAACAATACAATCCTCGAACGATAGCATGATCAATAACTGAACCTAATAATCTAGCAAACACAGGCATCAAACAAGTCCTAACTCTTGCGATGTAGGCCCAAAGGGTAAAGCACACACAATATCACTTACCTCGCATCCATAGAAGGTTCAGCACTTAATGCTCTTCTTCCTTTCAATACCTTTAAAATCAATAATATTTAATTATTAATAATCATTCACCAACAACTAAAGACCTTAAACAACTTCATCTTCCATCTTCTTTCTTTAACACATTTCAACATAAACATCTACTATTAATCAAAAGCAATAATCCACACACAAAATCGACATTCCATCAACAGATCAACATTTCCTCAACATTATCCACAAAACAGTAGCCAATGACAAACATTTAACCAATAAAGTATAAATCCAATCCTTAACCATCCCATCAGTGTATTCCAAATTGCCACTGAATAATCACAACATAAAATTCAATCATCAATAACCAACCCCTTGGAATTTAAGCTTTAACACTATGTAGATTCTTCCTAACAACAAGTACAGTGAATATCATGGATTTACAACTTCAAACTAATCACAGAGTGCATTTATCCAAAATATTCTTCAACAAATCCATCAACAGAGAACTATTTCTAAGTAACCGAGCACATTTCATCACAGAGAGCATTACTAACATTATTCACTATTTTATCTTCTATTCATTATTTCCAAAAAATCCATAAAAGCACGAAGGAAATCATCTCACCTAAAGCACACCTGAGAGAAACCCAGAAGAACATCTCCTCCTGCTTTTTCCTTCACCTTCTTCTTCTTCTTCTATTCGTTTCTCTTTTCCTTCCTCTGCCTTTTCCTTGCCCTAGAGACCCTCTCTTCTTTCACACTTTCTCTTTTCCCTTCTTTCTCTCTATCACTTTATCTTTCTTTCTCCCTCACTTTATTTTCTCCCTCTCTCTCAACTCAGCATTCCGAGAATTCCCAGAAGCTCTCTATAAACATTTCTCTCACACACTCTCTTTCTGCTCTCTTTTTCTCTCACTTTTTGTCTCTTTATTTCTCTTCTCCTACATGCGTCATCTATCCCTATAAACCTAACATTTTATCTACATTGCCATGTGTAAAGGGCGACATGTGGAGAAAATCTGAGAAAACTCAACCTCGGGATTTTCAATCTTCAGGAATTTGCATGGACGATCGATCAGATGATCAACCGGTCCAATATCCATTCCCTCTCTCGCCTTTGTTTTCACCTCTAGAATATTCATCACGTGCAAATGGTCAATCATCTGATCGACTAGTCCAATTTCCCAGTGGTTGATTAGTTGATTAGTTGATCAACAGCTCCCATGTTGAGCTGCCACTGCTATTTCGCCAAACCTTCTCGCTCTTGTAATATTTTATCCTCTGTAATTCTTTCTTTCACCCTTTCTCTTCCTTATAATTTAACAATCTCCTAACAAATAATCTACCACTTAATTCTAAAATCACCTCATAAATCTTCAATCTATTCCAATAATTGTCCCACCAATTATACCAACTTATCTTTGGGGTATTATATTCCATACTAAAATCATTTCTTAATCTCTAATAATTCACAATTATCGTTATTCCTAGTCGAAGCTTAATACCGGGTATTACAATGTGAGCAAATATCCGCAATGGGAGCGTTGGTGTCCACAAAATGGGAGTGTTAGTGTCTGCAGAAGCGTTGGTGGAATCTACATAATGAGGTTTGTTCATGGAAAGATATGTGAACGTGGTTGATTCTGATTGGAGGATGATGCGAGTGGGTCAAATATCCACAGCAGAAGCATACACGTCTGTGATAGAAAGCACACGCTTCTACAGTAGAAGTACACGCATCTGCGGCAACCATACGAGACACATTCAGGATGCATTTGTCTGTAGAATTTTTAGACTATGATTATAAAAAGGATGTTGTCGAGGAACCCTAGTTATTCTTACATTGGGAGCAGCCAAGTTTTGCCTTTTCTCTCAAATTCTCAGGAGAAAAATAGAATGCTCGTAAACAAAACAAAATGAAATAGAAGTTGACTAATAAAGGGTGATTATCCTAAGTGATCAGACTTCACTAAGACCATGAGGTAAGTGATGTTTGCACAATAAGGATATGATGACATAATGACTTGGGTGACGTACTATTCTTTTATTTTGCATGAGAAAATAGATTGGACTAATATTTGAGTATAATGTATTGTATGCTATGATCGCATGTGCATCTTATGTATCATGAAAAATATTTTCATTAAGAAAGATAGAAAGACTGAAAAATTAAATAAATGTAAATAGTCGCTTGTGGGGTGGGGTCAAGCTGGTTGCCCCGTATAAGGTGACCAAATGGTGCAACTCTCCTCTACACTAAATTACTTCCAACGAGTGGAATATAAAGTAAAAAAAAGGAAAGAAAGATTGAAAAATAAAAATAAATGTTTTTACAAAATTGCATCTCATGCTTATGACATATATGCATCTTTTACTAAGCTTTAAGCTCATACGTGAACTTTGTGATGTAGGTGATCATGAATTTACTCATGTACCCAATGCTAGAAACAAATAATTGTTGTGGTTAAAGGAGTACTCTCATGGGCAAGGTTGACACGTTGTTGAAACGATATTGACTCGTGGGTGAAGGCTAAAGAAAGATTATTTATTTTGAGGGATTTTTAATAAGTTAATTTTGATTGAAAGTGATTATTTTGGATTTCTAAACTGTGTTATTGAAGATGGTCTTCCATTCTTTCTTTTGCCTTTGGATTTCAATTTAGGCTTTTACAAAAGAGACTTCTATTGTTGTATTATATTCAAATATTCAAATTGTAACGACCGAAATTTTATTTGGACGAATTTTAAAATGATTAAAAATAGTTAGATTATTTAATAATTATCGAATCAACCTGTTAGTAGAGTATATTATTTTACAACTATGGAGATCAAATAAGAAATTTTATAGAGTGATATTATGAGTTTATAATAATTAAATTAGAAGTAAGGTAAGAATAGAAGAGAAAATACCAAGGATTTGAGAGGTATTTTTGGAAAATCATAATTGGGATTTTTATTAGGGTTTTGGGTGAAGATTTGAAAGAAGAATTTTAAAGGAAATTGCTAGAAAATAAAAAGAAAAATAAAAAGAAAATTGAAAGAAAAAAGGGGAAAGAAATTTGTGGAAGGAAAGAATAGAGAAGGGGAAAGGGTCGAGAAGGACTCGGGCGAATGGGAGAAATAGCTCCTGTGGCCGAAGCTTCTTCGCGAAGTCAAGGCGCTATCCTGCAAGCACAGGCAACGACGCAACGGACGGTGAACAACGAGACAACTTCGGTGGGACACGACTGTGCATTGTGCGAACAACGAGAGTTCGCCCTTGCTCGTGAGAATGAGGACAGGGATTTAGGGTCGAGGACAGGGGACAATGATCCAGGCAATTGTTTGGTTCTATCTGGCGGAGTTCATAAGGGAGAGTTCCCACGACGAGATTGAGCTCTCGGTTGAAGTGGTGAGCCACGTGGTTGGTTCACGAGTGGATTCTTGACTGTGGTCCGAGGCTCCCGCATGGAACCCGATGTGGGTGTGGTTGCCAGTAAGTGAATGTTATTGGTGTTTTCATTCTATATCTTATTTTCAGTCCGATTGGTTGCTCTTGTGGAATAATGGTCTGCCGATTTAGGTTCTGCCCGTTATTTCATTTTCTACCGATAGATATTACTGAGGGATATCTATGCTCTGATGGTTAAGGTTTAATCTATGTTCAAATTATTGATTGGATGGATATCATAGGAAAACCAGATTGTTAAATATATTTTGGTGCTCCATCTCGGTTACCATTCTTAACGGTTGTTGTTGAGGATTTGAGCGTCGTGCCTTTGTTTGCTATCTACTACATTTACTATTTTAATTGACTATTTTAATTGACAATGTTGAAGTTTCATGCCTTGTTTGGTTAAGCTTTGTGGTGATGTCTTTGAATGTTAAGTTTAATATGTTAATAGTTAATTAGTATGAGTCCTAAATTATATTCAAATGGTGGATACTATAAAATAGTGCTTATATTGTTAAAGACTAAGTTAGAAATAATGCGACAATGATAGAGAAATGGATATACGATATTATAGTATAATAGAAACAAGTTTAGTTGAAGTATAGCTATTGTTTGTTAGTTGCTTGTAGTATTGTTTGCAATAAATGAACTACTGTGTGTGACATTCATGTAGACATGTTATAGGATTGCACGTTATACATTTCATGAGCTAATAATGATGATAATAAATGGTGTTTCCTACATGGGTTTAGAAACTGAAGAGGTTGCTCACACGTAGGAAGCAGCTCGTTTGAGTAAGTTCGGAAACTGAAGAGATTGCTCTTACTCAATAGGGGGTGAGTTCGGAAACTGCGGAGGTTGCTCTCACCCAAGAGTAAATGAATGTAATGTAAGTGGGTCCGTTTTTAGTGAGTTCAAAAACTAAAGAGGTTGCTCTCACGTAAAAATGAATTCAGGTAGTGAGTTCGAAAACTGAAGAGATTACTCTCACACAGCTTACAGATGTATCAGGCTTAAGCATATAGAATTGTCATAGAGGTTATAGTTGCATTCATTTTATATTCCTTACTGCGCAATAGGCTCATTATTCCTCCTGTGATGTAGGTATGGATTGTGAGCCGTCTGAAGTAAACGTTGGGGAAGTGTGATGCGATGCAAGCTTGTGTTACCATGCGCGAAACAACATTGGGGGTTATGACTCTAAATGGATAAAAATTATTTTAAATGCATAAAGACTTGGTTATGAATTTCAAGATTTAATTATGTTATTTCTGTAAAACAGTTTAATGTTTTTATTCCGCATAACGTACTCTGATGTTTTTCAATTAAAGATATTTTAATGGGATTTTAAAATGTACAAAATTTTATTAAAAATTTATAAACGGAAACAGGATGTTACACTTGTTGGATTCGGTCGATTGAGAATGTGTTTGAGGGCTTCCATTCTTAAGGCTTACTTCTCCAAACTCTCGTGTTGTTTGCACTTCTAGATTAGGCATCCGCGTCGGTCGACTGTGGTGGGATCCAATCGATTGTGGTTGATGTTTTTGGGTCAGATTTTGTTGGACGGTGCAACTCGCCTCGACAAACTTTGTGACCATGGGTTCTTCCCTTCTGATTTGGGTTCCTTCGTGGACCTAGTTAATCACAAGGTGGGTCGTTGATTGTTGCTTGGTCTTGGTTGACTGGGGCTAGATCTCATAAACTATTGTTGAGTCTTGGATGGCTAGTAGCGGAATTTTTTGACATTGGGTGGTCCCAATTGACCCTAGCTGTGTCTCGTCGACTAGTAGGTCTTTTGAGTTGATTGTTGATGTGTTTGGTTGACTATTGTTATGTCTTGATCAAACACACAGTGTGTCTTCGTAGAGTTGAGTTTTGTAATATTCACTTGACTTCCTCAGCCATGCCATGTTTTTGATTTGTGTGGATTCTTGTCTTTCCTCGACTTGAGCCAAGAAGTTGACATGAGACGACCTGCAAAGGAAGTACGTGTTAGTAACCCACGAAGAATGACAGGGAAGGAGATGTAGACCTTTGATCGGATCCGGGAACTATCTAACGTTAGGTTCACGAATTCTAGATTTTCGAAGGGAACTATCTAACGTTAGGTTCACGAATTCTAGATTTTCGAAGAAAATCTACCGATCGCGGGCAATGGTTTGGTTTTCCCTCGCTCAAACTCCCAATGGAAGTTTGAAAAGGGAAAACTTACGAGTTAGCTCAAGCACCACGAGCTTGCTAACAAGGAAGTCCTCTACTTCGTCTCGGATTCGAAGATCCGGGGCGACCGCTCGACGGAGTCGGAATTTCCTCACAAGGAAGGGAAATAGCAATATATTAATCTCGTAAAAAGTTGTCTTTCAATGCGTCTAACCATGGAAATTTATAACCTAGGTGATGATGAGTAGGGGTGATGGACGGTCGAGATGAGGCAGATGATGGACGGCCAAGATGAGGCATGTGGGTGGCAATATGCAGGCTCTTGGATGAATGTGGAATGAATGGCCGAGATTAAAGCTGGTGGAAGAACATGCATGGCGTACACGTGGCAGCTCCTTGATGTTTTCTTTGGGCTTGCTCTTTCCTTGGGCTTGAAAAGGATTGGACTTAGCCCATAACTCAATCATCACCATCTAACCTAACCAACAATCTAAATGCATGAATGAGTAAAGCTTATAACCATGCTTTACCCTCACAAAATAGGCTCAATGTTTGCCATGAAAATAAAAATAAGAAATAAATAAAAATATGCAGAATTGAAAGGTTACACGTTTGGGATGCCGGGAAGACAAATTCCCATCTGATAAAGCTCATAACATTCACGTGTGTCCCAAGTCAAGACATGCATAGGTTGCTCCTTATCCGTTGGGACAACATCCCAAATAGAATCATCCTCGAAGTTAATACCTGCAAAAGAAACAAGATCATCAGTAATTTGGCTAAGTGACAGTAAGGACCTTGTTTGCGATCGAGTAATAGGCCTCGGCCCGCGAGGCATGTCATCCCCTCTAGGTGAGAGAGGATTTGTCCTCAAATCCAATGGTTCGAGCTCTTCTTCCTCAATAGGGTCATCACCCACGAAGGGTGATAGATCTTGGACATTGAAAGTGGCTGACACACCATATCTCCGGGAAGGTCAATCATATAAGCATTATTATTTATCCTTTCCAAGACTTTGAAAGGTCCATTCGCTCTTGGGAGTAACTTCGAACATCTCTTGTCAGGAAACCTTTCCTTTCTTAGGTGCAACCATACCAAGTCCCCCTCTTTAAATATCACTTCCTTACGCCCTCTATTGGCATGTTTGGCGTAACCCTCATTGCTCTTCCTAATAGCCGCGTGCACTGTCTCATGTAATTTCTTAACTTGCTCAGCCTTATGTGCACCAGAGGCATTGATAAGGTCTTTGGTCGGCAAGGGTAATAAGTCCAAAGGCGTTGAAGGGTTAAAACCATATGCAACTTCAAACGGTGTCTTGTGGGTTGTCGAATGAACACATCGATTGTAACAAAACTCCAAATGTGGGAGAAGAACGTCCCAATTTCCCAATTTCTTTCCCACGGTACATCTCAATAATGTGCCTAAAGTCCTATTGACGACTTTTGTTTGTCCGTCTGTTTGGGGATGAAAGGATGTGCTAAAACACAGTTTTGTTCCCAATTTTCTCCATAAAACATTCCAGAAAGTACTCAAAAATTTAGTGTTGCGATCCGATACGATTGAATGTGGTATTCCATGGAGACGGACAATCTCCTTAAAGAAGAGGTCAGCAATATTAGGGGCATCATCAGTCTTATTACAGGCCAAAAAGTGAGCCATCTTTGAGAACCTATCCACGACCACTAAAATAGAATCCTTGCTCCTTGCGGTCCGTGGTTAGCCTAAGATAAAGTCCATACTTACATCGATCCAAGGATGGGTAGGTACTGGTAAGGGCATGTATAGTCCTTGCGGTAAGACTTTACTCTTGGCTTTCTTGCAAGTAGCACATTGCTCTAACAGATGGTGTACATCATGCATCATACGTGGCCAATAAAAATGCTCTTTAAGTAGCTCAATGGTTTTCTTTTCCCCAAAATGTCCCGCTAAACCTCCACTATGAGCCTCTTTTGAGGAATGCAAACTTTTCCTTTATGCATAAGGAATCCATCTATCAAACAAAAACCCCCATCGGGTTTGGTTAGACATTTCGCATAATGAGAACCAAAATCTTTATCGGTTTCATAAGCATTCTTGATCCACTCAAATCCAAAAAATTTTGTCCTCAATTCGGTGAAAAGGATTCTTTTGCGAGAGAGAGCGTCCGCGACTACATTCTCGTTTCCTTTCAAATACTTTAAAGTGTATAGAAACCTTTCTAAAAATTCGACCCACTTGGCATGTCTCTTATTCAATTTATGCTGACTCTTGATGTGCTTAAGTGATTGATGGTCAGAATGGATGACAAACTCTTTAGATAAGAGGTAATGTTGCCAATGTTCAAGTGCCCGAATGACTGCATAGAACTCTTTATCGTATGTAGAGTAATTAAGGGTAGCTCCTTTAAGTTTCTCACTAAAGTAGGCCAGAGGTTTGCCTTCTTGTGTTAGAACTGCTCCAATTCCAACTCCTAAAGCATCACTTTTGATCTCAAAAACTTTATTGAAGTCAGGAAGTGCCAAAACCGGAGAATTACACAACTTTTCTTTAATAGTATCAAAACTCATTTGGCATTTGGGACGCCAAGCAAACTGTACTTCTTTCTTCGTTAATTCGGTAATAGGAGCAACAATAGAACTGAAATCTTGTATATATCGCCGATAGAATGAAGCTAATCCATGGAAACTCCTTACTTCTGATATCTCATTTGGTGTAGGCCACTCTTTGATGGCCTTTATCTTTTCTTCATCAGCCTCCATTCCATCTTTAGATATGATGAATCCAAGAAAATAGACTTTCTCTTGTCCAAAAGAACACTTTTTTAGATTTCCAAAAAGTTTTGCTTTGCGAAGGGTTTCAAATAGAACATTAAGGTGAGTGACATGTTGTGGAAGGTCTAGACTGTATACCAAAATATCATCGAAGTAAACGACAACAAATTTACCCAATAGGTCCTTTAATACATGGTGCATTAATCGCATGAAGGTACTGGGGGCATTTGATAATCCGAAAGGCATGACCATCCACTCGAATAAGCCGTACTTGGTCTTAAAGGCAGTTTTCCACTCGTCACCTTCTCGCATGCGAATCTGGTGGTACCCACTCTTAAGGTCCACCTTTGAAAATATAGATGCGCCACAAAGCTCATCCAACATATCCTCGAGCCTTGGGATAGGATATCTATACTTGATAGTAATTTGGTTTATGGCTCGGCTGTCAACACACATCCTCATGGTGCCATCTTTCTTGGGTACTAATAATGTTGGCACAGCACAAGGGCTCATTGATTCACGTATATAACCTCTGTCCATCAAGTCTTGTACTTGGGTTTGAAGCTCTTTTGTCTCTTCCGGTCTCATCCGATAAGCCGGGCGGTTTGGTAAGGCTGCTCCAGGGGTTAAGTCAATTTGATGTTCAATACCTCTTAAAGGTGGTAACCCATAGGGTAGTTCTTCTGGAAAAATGTCTTAAAATTTGATCAGCAGGTGTTTGATAGGTGGTGGAATTTCTCCAAGTTCCATCACTCTATCTCGGAACAAAACAAGAATAAGTGTCTCTCCTCGAGCTATGCAAGTTCTCATTTCTTGTTTGGACATTAAGAGGTTCTCATTGGTCTTTTGTTCTTTTCTCACCGCGTGATCCTTAGCAATTTGTTCGGGAGTCATAGGTAAAAGCTTAATTGGTTTGCCTCCAAATTTAAAGGAATATTGGTTACAGAATCCATCGTGAGTTACCTTGCGATCATATTGCCAAGGCCTTCCGAGTAGCAAATGGCTAGCCTTCATGGGAACAACATCACAAAGAACTGAGTCCTTGTATTTTCCTATTGTAAAGTCAACAGTTACTTGCTTAGTGACCTTGATGTCATTTTGATCATCCAACCAATGTAATTTATATGGGTGTGGGTGTGCAACGGTTGGTAATTGAAGTTTTTGGACAATGTCTTGCGAAGCAACATTGACACAACTTCCTCCATCAATGATTACGGAACACACTTTATCTTTAACAGCACAACGACTGTGGAATATGTTTTCCCTTTGACAGTCCTCTTTGATGTGTTGTGACATGAGCACACGACGGATGACCATCAGTAGAGGTCCGTCTTGTGGAGGGCACGCATCATCGTCCGTGTCAGTCTCTTCGGCAGTTGCTTGTTCATTGCTATATTGTCCAATATCGTCCCCACTTTCCCATTCACCGGTATCTTCTCTGCAAATCATCACACGACGGTTTGGGCAATCACTCGCATAATGTCCTTTGCCATGGCATTTAAAGCACGTGATGTCCCTTGCCTTTTGGTTATTTCCAGTGGGCTTATCTTGGATAATGGCTTTGCTACTGGCTTTGCTACTGGACTCATTTGGTGGCCAATTGCGTTTAGCTGGTTCTCTTCCTTTGTTCCAATGAGGTGTAGAAATTGCATTATTGGAAGCTGGATGTTGTCTCCTAATTTCTGGAGGTTTCGGGGTAAACTTGGAGGGGTAGTTGACTTTTCTTTTGCGGTTAAATTGTCTCTCAATGGTAAGGGCTAATTGTACAACCATGTCCATCGTTTCTAATTGTTGCAACTCAATCGTATCTCCAATTTCTCGGTTAAGACCTCTGATGAATCTGGCGACAACTTGTTCTTCAGGTTCTTCAATTCCTCCACGCATCTTAAGCGTCTCAAATTCGGTGAGATATTCATCAACGGTTTGGTTGTTTTGTCGCAAGCTATGGATTTGTTGGTAAAGTTCATGCTTATAATGCTTGGGGACGAATCTCTTATGCATGAGGTTTTTCATAACATCCCATGTAGGAATTGGATATCCTACTTCTCGCATGCGTTGAGCTTTTATATTGTTCCACCATAAGGCCGTGTGGTTCGTCAACTCGAGGGCTACGAGTTGGATCTTGACTTGCTCGGAATAATCATGGCAATCGAATACTTTTTCAACTTTATCTACCCAGTCGAGGAATGTGTTTCCATCACAAGTTCCATTAATAATGTTGGCACAGCACAAGGGCTCATTGCTCAACTTTATCTTAGCATTTCGTAGATCTTGCTCATCTTTATAGCGTCTTGGACGATAATTCTCTTCCTCATCTAACGTCCATTCATCGTCTTCCGAGTAGTCATAGTTTCGGGTCCTTCGTCTTTGAGGTTCGACCCGCTCGTCCTCGTATTGGGGTCTCGGTTCATAGAAGCGTTCTCTTGGAACTTCTCCTTGATGTCGTTGAGGTGTCTCTTGATATCTTCTCTGCTCGGGAATAAAATTACGGCCATTATTGCGTCCAATTTGTTCCATCACTTGACGTAAACCCAAAGATACGTCTGCAAGTTGCTTACCAAGATCTCCAACTAAGCCCGACAAACCATCCAATTGGCCTTGAAGACTTGACTCACCCCCTTGGTGAGGTTCGGAATCGGGAGTAGGTACCTCATGACTTTGGTCTTTTAATTGAGTTTCTCGGAGTGTCGCGCTTCTTGTTTTCATACTACTCATTAGGAATTTTATTTATTTAGTCAATGAATTAACCTAACATGTGCGAAGATAATCTTTAATAGGAATGATTTATTTAATAATGAGTTAATCCTAATATGTGCGAAGATAATCTTTAATAGGAATGATTTATTTAATCACGAATTAACCTTAATATGTGCAAAGATAATCCCTAATAGGAATGATTTATTTAGTCATGAATTAACCCTAAAATGTGGGGGGATAATCCCTAATAGGAATTATTTATTTAGTCACGAATTAACCCCTAAATGGTTTTCTAACTTCAAAGCGTTATTTGAGGGCTTAAACGTCGTTTTTTGGGGTCCAAATCTTGTCGAAAACGACCACGTAGATCTCTGAAAGAGCTTTCCAACGATATCTTTTGGGTAAAAATCCGAAACCCACAGCAAAAGTTATGGCAGTTCTAGTAAACTCGCACAAACCAAAATTATAGTTCAAAAAAAGATAGCAGATTCAAGTTATGGCAGATATGACATATCAAAATGATAGCAGATTCAAGTTATGGTAGATATGACGTATCAAAATGGTAAAGGATAGCATATATGATAGTTCAAAAGTCATGGCAAGGAAACTAATATAAAGGAAATTGCGTGCGATAAAATAGGTACTTGTGATCCGATTGGCAGCCAAGAAAGGGAAGCGATTGAGGCTCTGATACCACTTGACACGAGACGACCTGCAAAGGAAGTACGTGTTAGTAACCCACGAAGAATGACAGGGAAGGAGATGTAGACCTTTGATCGGATCCGGGAACTATCTAACGTTAGGTTCACGAATTCTAGATTTTCGAAGAAAATCTACCGATCGCGGGCAATGGTTCAGTTTTCCCTCGCTCAAACTCCCAATGGAAGTTTGAAAAGGGAAAACTTTACGAGTTAGCTCAAGCACCACGAGCTTGCTAACAAGGAAGTCCTCTACTTCGTCTCGGATTCGAAGATCC